>CM039601.1:11132306-11601496 GCA_022457205.1 Saccharum spontaneum
GATGCATGTATGTTGTTGATTGATGATCGAGTATAGAAGGTGAGCAGTATTTGGACGATTCAGAGTATTACTTTGAACCAAGTCAGCAGTACTACTTGGAGAGCTTTGATCAAGGCAAGTATAACACAGGACTATCCTTGTTACCTATTCATTAAAATTATCATACATATGCATATGCTTACCTTGACAACCCTAGAGATTATAACTTAGTGTTTGATGTCTTGATTCCTTGTCAACCTTGGGTATGCATATGGGTAGCTGTGGCTAGTGCTTAAATTTAAGAACAATGATCTTGTAATATGATTAATGGATCAAGCAACCAATCATTAAGATGATCTTAATACTGTAAAAAGGGGGCTAGAGCATGTGTACTTATTTTGATGCTCTGGTTTCTCTCCCTAAGGACTTATCTGTAAGTGATAACCGGGATATACAGTACAGCTGTGAGGGCTATATGGCTCTGGCTCTAGTTGTTCAAGAGACCTTTTCTAGCTTGTTAGCGGTTACCTTAAATGGCGTAAGAATGGCTTGACACTTTGGGTGTAGTGCGAGCCCCTGGCCTAGTGTGTATAGGCTGCGGTTGTTGTGCCACAGGGAAGGGGGGTTCTACATCTGCCTGCCGAGTGAATCTAATGGCCCTAACTTGTTAGACGAACTCTTGAGTGGCTTTATATGGTTTTTGGGTGTTTGGGCTTGATCTCCCCACTCATTTGGAAATCATGACTCACAGTGAAAGTGTACACCTCTGCGCAGAGTTAAAAACTGGTATACTAGCCGTGCTCACGGATACGAGCGGCCTTGGGGATTCTTATGGAATAGTTGATCATAATTGCTATATCATGTTTAATTACTGTTGTTATTATTATGCTCATGTTAATGCTATTTGTTATCATTATTACAATTGATCATTGGTTCTTTAATGGGAAGTGGTTTATCTTGATGCTACTCAATTGAAAGTTATAATATTTAAAAGCTAACCGCAGTTAAACAGTGTCTAGCCATTTGAGCCTCATGAACCCTGTGTTATATTTGTTGAGTTCGACATGGACTCACTCTTGCTATTTCCACCATAACAGATGAAGATTGTGATGAGGATTACCGTAATGAGTACTAGTCTTGGTGTCAACCAGTCAACCGTGTCCCTGTGTGGAGTTTCCGCTGAAGATTATTATTAGATATTATTATTTATTGTTCAAGACTATGTTTTAAACATATATTCGTTATGTAATAAGCACTGTGATGATACTATGTAATTTGTCTGCTTATGTGTGCGATCATGACCTGGGGCGCACATGAGTACTTTATGCATCCTATTTTTGTCCTTAAAAATGGGTGTGACAGATTGGTATCGGAGCCGTGTTGACTGTAGGACGCAAGCCTAGTTAGAATGGTCGTTGATAGCATCCATACTTCACTTAATTCATGCTTCCTCTTTTTACCTTGTTAATTACTAAAGTTTTATGCTTCCTCTACTTTATTCTATTGCGAAAATACATTGATTCTATCTAATCTATGTCTAAATCTTGTAGATGCCTCCTCATCCTCGTCTGTCAGCTGCACAATATGTTGCTCGTTTCAAACCCCAGGAGCCAAAGGAAGATGGTGATCAAGAGCTATCTGATGCTGAATCAAGAGTTGGTGATACACCTATGGAGGATGTAGTTATGGGGTGGACTACGAAGTTTCATATCATGGTTCCGAAGGCTGATGCTTTCTTCCATGATATATTGACAAGAACCTTGGACAACTACTATTACGACTGGGAGGCTACTTTAGAGTATCGCAGTGCAGAGTATAGTCATCCATGGATGGATTCCTATTGGAAGACGGAGTTATGGGTCAAGAAAAGGGATCCTACCACTAAGGAGCCTAAGGTGGAGTCAAAGTTTATTACCCGAGTGAGCCGGGCAACCGTGGAGACAAGCATGGAGGATGTCGCTTTCAATGCATTTGTTTACTACCATGGTCTACGCTCGGACAAGACGCTAAAGGGTGCACTTCGGCATTTTCCTTGTTTCTTGCATGACAAGGGAATTTGGACCGTGCCACTTGCAGATGATTCCTCCTTGACTTTGCAAGCAACGGTGGCATTAGCTCGTGAATTGGCTCTTCATGAGGCGGACTTGAAGGATGAGTTGCTGAAGGAAAAGGAACTTAAGGAGCAAGCTTACAAGGAGATTGACCAATTGAGGGCGGAGTTAGGTCGTCCTAAGATTTATGAGAAGCTTAATTAGGAAATAGGAAAAATCCCTATGTAATAAGAACGATAGTAGTTGCGAGTTAATTTCTAGTTCGGATTGTTTTAAGAGTCAGTTTGTGGTGTGAACAATTGTGTGATTGATGGATTGTTATTATGATAATGTGTGATTTGGATCTTTGTAATGTGTGCTGGAGTTTTGTTGACATGCTTACAAATTCTATTGTTAAGAATATTAAGATTGATCAAGATATATTAGTAAACATGAGGTTAACTTAGTTCTGTCCTTTGCTGATTTCTGGATCAGTCTGGGATGTTTTAGAAATAACTTAAAATCCGTTCGTGGGAAAATTAAGAAATTTTACTGGGAATAATTAGACTTCTGTATCTTTCTAATCCCACAAGAATCACCTTAATATCTATTATGAGTTGAGAGATATACCTGTTATAAGTTGGAGTTACTGCACAGTCTGGAATTCGGGAACAGTTTCTGTTAAGTTCAGTTTTTGACCAATTTATTGACAGAATCAGAGAAAGTGTTGTGAATACGAGTTGTAGATAATTTTATAAGCTTTCCAACCATGTAAAGATCATCTGATTTGGACGTCTGTAGCTCGAGATATGACAGTTTTACTGAGTTGCTGAAATTGGAGTTCGCCCAGAAAATCAGATTTTGTTTATCTATTGTATTTATCATCTCGGTTTGTACTGAAAATCCATCTTCTGTGTTTTGGAAACAGATGTCAGGCAGAGGTCGTGGCAGAGGTCGTGGGGGTGCTAATCCACCCGTTACTATGGAGGAACTCATGCAAACTCAGAATCAGCTGATGCAGATGTTTATGCAGCATATGCAGAACAATCCCCCTGTTGGAGGACCACCACCTGTTCAAGTAAGGGATAAGCGTGGAGAATTTTTGAAGGGACGCCCTCCAGTGTTTTCTCACGCTGCTGATCCTCTAGAAGCAGATGATTGGGTGAGGGCGGTGGAGAAACAGCTGAACATAGCTCAATGCAATGATATGGAGAAGGTGTTGTATGCATCTGGACAGTTACAAGGGACAGCTCAGACTTGGTGGGAGTCGTACCAGGCTGCACGCCCTGACAATGCTCCTCCTATCACTTGGAATGAGTTTGTTAGAGATTTTCGAGCTCGTCATATTCCTGAAGGTATAATTGAGCTGAAGCAAGAAGAATTCAGAAACCTGAGGATGGGACAGATGAGCGTGAGTGAATATCATGACAAGTTTACCCAGTTGGCTCGCTATGCTCCCAATGAAGTTAGGGAAGATGCAGACAAGCAACGTCTTTTCTTGAAGGGAATTTATTATGATCTTCGCTTGCAACTGAAGGGGAATAGCTATGCTAGCTTTCAGGAGCTGGTGAACAAGGCTATTGTGCTGGATAATGAGCGTAAGGAGATGGATAGGAAGAGAAAGATGAAGGTGCAAGGCTCAGGAAGCAACAACCGTCAACGCACAAATTTTCAGCATGGCTTTCATCAGAAGTTTCAGGGACCGGTCAGCCAGGGGAATCGCAATTCAAATCAGAGGTGGTCCCAAAATTGGCAAAACAATCAGTCGCAACAGCGTTCATCATATCCACAGCGTCAACAGTATCAGCAGAGTGGGCAACAGACTCCTCGCACTGGAAATCCCAATGCTACCCCCATGAAGAATAATTCTCCCAGTACTCCTATTAGATGCTTTGTCTGTGGTAAAGAGGGCCATCTGTCTTATAATTGTCCTGAGAAGCAGAACCAACAGACTCCTCAGAGCCAGAAGAGCAGCCAGAGGCATTTGGGTACTGGAAGGGTGAATCACGTGTCTTCTGATACAGTTCATAATGCACCAGAAGTTATGATTGGTACGTTCAATGTACATTCCACTCCCGCAACTGTTCTTTTTGACTCTGGAGCATCTCATACATTCATATCCAATATTTTTGTTAAAATGCATAGTATACCCATGCTAGCTATGAAAGAACCTCTCTTAGTAAATTCACCTGGAGGTACCATGCAAACCAGTAATCGTTGTCTTCCAATTAGTATGGTATTAAGGGGGGTAGAGTTTAAGATAACTCCTATAGTGTTGAGGACATCTGGGATTGATGTGATATTGGGTATGGACTGGATGATGCAAAATCAGGCAGAGATTCAGTGTCAGCAGAAAGTGGTAGTTGTGACTGCGCCTAATGGAGATAAAATCAATGTGGATGTAGCAATGCAGAAGCAACCAACCGCGGTGGTGAATCAAATTGAGGATACTATTAATGAGAATTCAGTGATTGAGGAATTTCCGGATGTCTTCCCTGATGAATTGCCAGGTATGCCACCTGACCGAGACATTGAATTTCTTATTGAATTATTACCTGGAACTGCACCTATAGCCAAACGACCATATAGGATGGGAGTAGATGAATTAGAAGAACTTAAGAAACAAATTAAAGAATTACAAGAAAAAGGTTTTATTCGACCTAGTTCATCACCTTGGGGAGCACCAGTTATTTTTGTTGATAAGAAAGATGGTGGTCAGAGGATGTGTGTTGATTATCGGTCACTAAATGAAGTAACTATCAAGAATAAGTATCCTTTGCCCCGGATTGATGACTTGTTTGATCAGTTGAGAGGTGCTTGTGTGTTCTCTAAGATTGATTTACGTTCTGGATATCATCAGTTGAAGATTCGTGCCTCTGATATTCCAAAGACAGCTTTTACTACAAGGTATGGATTGTATGAGTATACTGTTATGTCGTTTGGATTGACCAATGCACCTGCATACTTTATGTACATGATGAATAAGGTGTTCATGGAATACTTGGATAAGTTTGTGGTGGTATTTATCGATGATATACTAGTATTTTCCAAGACCGAGGTAGAGCATGCTGAACATTTGAGGTTGGTATTGCAGAAGCTTAGAGAGCATAAACTGTATGCGAAGCGAAGTAAATGTGAGTTTTGGTTGAAGGAAGTTTCTTTTCTTGGTCATATTGTTTCTAATGGAGGTATATCGGTGGATCCAGGCAAGGTGAAGGATGTATTGAATTGGAAACCACCTACAGATGTTAGTGAGATTCGCAGTTTCTTGGGTTTAGCTGGATATTATAGACGGTTCATTGAAGGGTTTTCTAAACTTGCTAAACCTATGACGTCTCTGTTAGAAAAGAATGCTAAGTTTGTGTGGTCTGATAAATGTCAAGCTAGTTTTGAGGAGTTGAAGAAGAGGTTGACTACAGCGCCTGTTTTGGTTTTACCAGATTTGAGTAAGAGGTTTTCTATTTATTGTGATGCTTCTCGTCAAGGTTTGGGATGTGTTCTTATGCAAGAAGGCAGGGTTGTGGCTTATGCATCTAGACAGTTGAGAAAGCATGAGTTGAATTATCCTACACATGATTTGGAGTTAGCAGCTGTTGTTCATGCTTTAAAGATTTGGAGACATTATTTGATTGGACATAAGAGTGATATATACACTGATCATAAGAGTTTGAAGTATATTTTCACTCAGTCAGATCTGAATTTGAGGCAACGCAGATGGTTAGAGTTGATTAAGGATTATGATATTGAGATACACTATCATCCTGGTAAGGCTAATGTAGTAGCTGATGCTCTTAGTAGGAAGAGTTATGCCAATGAGATAAGAACATTGTCTATGACTAGTGAGTTATGTGCTGAATTTGAATATCTGAACTTGGGAATTGTTACTAATGCAATGGAATTAGTAATAGAGCCTACTTTAGAGCAAGAGATCTATAAGGGTCAATTGAAGGATGAGAAACTATAGAAGATAGCGGAGGATATAGTGATTGGTAAGTCACCAGGCTTTAGAATGGATGATAATGGAATTTTGTGGTTTGGAAAGAGACTGTGTGTACCTGAGGATCAAGCTATTAGACAGGCAATTCTTCGTGAGGCTCATGAGTCAGCTTATTCTATTCATCCTGGTAGTACTAAGATGTATTTGGATCTTAAACAGAAATATTGGTGGGTTGGATTAAAGCGAGATGTGGCTGAGTATGTGGCATTGTGTGATACTTGTCAGAGGGTAAAAGCTGAGCATCAGAGACCTGCAGGATTGCTGCAACCAATGAAGATTCCTGAGTGGAAGTGGGAAGAAGTTGGTATGGACTTTATAGTGGGGTTACCTCGTACTCAGAAAGGTTATGACTCTATTTGGGTGATAGTAGATCGTTTAACTAAGGTTGCTCATTTTATACCAGTTAAGACCACATACCATGGACCAAAATTGGCAGAGTTGTATATGGAGAAGGTAGTATGTTTGCATGGGGTTCCAAAGAAGATTGTATCAGATCGAGGATCGCAGTTTACATCGCATTTTTGGCAAGCTGTGCATGAATCTTTAGGAACTAAATTGAACTTTAGTACCGCATATCATCCACAGACAGATGGACAGACTGAAAGGACTAACCAGGTATTAGAGGATATGTTAAGAGCCTGTGCATTGCAATATGGAACTAGTTGGGATAAGAGTTTGCCTTATGCAGAATTTTCTTACAATAATAGTTATCAACAGAGTCTTAAGATGGCACCGTTTGAAGCTTTGTATGGACGTAAGTGTAGAACTCCATTGTTTTGGGATCAGACAGGTGAATCTCAGGTGTTTGGTACAGATGTTCTTAGAAACGCAGAAGATCAAGTGCGAGTGATTCGTGAGAATTTGAGAGTGGCACAGTCTCGTCAGAAGAGTTATGCTGATAATAGGAGAAGAGATCTAGTTTTTGAGGAAGGTGATTATGTTTATTTGAAGGTGTCACCTATGAGAAGTGTAAAGAGATTTAACATGAAAGGTAAACTAGCACCAAGGTATGTTGGACCATTTAAAGTTGTTGCTAGACGTGGGGAAGTTGCTTATCAATTAGAGTTGCCTGAGAATTTAGCTGGGGTGCATGATGTGTTTCATGTTTCACAACTTAAGAAGTGTTTGAGGGTGCCTGAGGAGCAGATACCTTTGGAAGAATTGACTGTTAAAGAGGATCTTACATATGAAGAGGTTCCGATTAAGATTTTAGAAACTGCTGAGAGGGTTACTCGAAGTCGGGTTATTAAGATGTGTAAAGTACAGTGGAATCGATATTCAGAGGCAGAGGCAACTTGGGAAAGAGAGGATGAATTGAGGAAGTCATATCCGCAGTTGTTTGAGTAAGCAATCCAATCTCGAGGACGAGATTCTTTTAAGGGGGGTAGAATTTGTAACACCCAAATTTTGAGATAACAAAAATTGAAATAATTTAGATAACAAATAAAGTCCAATTTAAAATAATAATAAAATAAATTTTGTGTTGCATTCATGCTGTTGCATATATTTTATTGTGTGCTGTTATATTTGTTTTATTTGGTTTTATTTTGGTTTAGAAAGTATTTGAAATATTTTTGGAAACAAGTAAATAAAAAAAAAGGGAAAGGAAACTTACTACTGTGGCAGCCTGGAAAGCCAGGGCCGGCCTGCTGGCTTTTCGCGTGAGGGGGCCGATCCAGCTGTTGCCGCGCGCGTGGGCCGTCGGCCTGCAGCGGCCCAAGTCGGCCAGCCCGAAGCCGCGCCTTCCTTTTCTTTTCATTTCGCTGACAGGTGGGTCCCACTAGCCGGTCTCCAGTTCATCTTCAACCTCGTGACCGGGACGGACTCCTTCTACCGTATCTCAACCGAATCGATCCTCTGGGATTTGGTGATTGTTTCCGGTAAATTGAAGCTATAAATAGGAAGAGGGGACCTCCTATGTTCCGTTTTTCATCTAAAACGTGATCTATACCACCGAGAATCCAAGGTTTAGGGTTTGAGGTGTTGGCGGTTTCGGTTGTGTTCGGGTGGAGCTCTCGGGTGGTTTTGAGGCCGTGATCAAGGCGTTGGTGAGTTCGCGACCTCCTCCTCTTTCTTCCCGTGCTTTTCTTTCATGATGAGAAGCAGTGAATTGAGATTTTGGTAAGCTTGGGATGACCGGCAATGGAACCGCCACCCTCTCCTTGCCGCGTCACTTATTCGGGTGGTTGTAGTTCTTCAAAGCTGCGTAGATGGGTGCGGCTTGCCCTTCTCTTTCGATTGGACCAAGTCGCGGGGTGTTTGGCGGTCGGGAACGGGAGAATCGTTGTGCTCCGGTGAGGTGTTATGGCGGCCACGGTGGCCGGCGGCCGGAGTTGGGGAAGAGAAGCTCGGGGGGTTGTACTGTGCGCCTGCTGGTGAACGAGGGCCGTCCGATCTTGCACCGATGGCCGAGATTAGATCATACCCCTTCGCGGTGAATTTTGTTAAAGAGACCCTGCGTTTTCTAGTAATCAACCCGCGGTCCCTAGGCGTAAAGCTGAGTTTACGTTTTTATGTTTTGAAAGCGTATTTTCAATCGGTTAATTCAAAAATACGTTTTCAGCAATTTACAGTTTTGCCACTAGCACTGTTTTAGCCATAAAAACTTCGTTTTAACTCCGATTTGATCCATTCAAATTGCGTTAGGTTCGTAATTGCGAACTCTACATGTTAGTATAATTTTACAGTTAGTTTTGATAATTTATTTTTCGAGTTTATAATTAAGTATTTATTGATCTATAGGAAATCTTAGAAAATTCATAACTTCTACGTTTTAACTCCGATTTTGGTGATCTTTACGTCTGTGTGATCGTAGAAACGTGTAGAAGAGTTTTATAAACTTTTATTACTGTTTTGTTACTGTTGGTGTACTGTTCTAATTATATCTATTTGTTTGCTTCGTGTATGTTTGATTGGATGCATGTATGTTGTTGATTGATGATCGAGTATAGAAGGTGAGCAGTATTTGGACGATTCAGAGTATTACTTTGAACCAAGTCAGCAGTACTACTTGGAGAGCTTTGATCAAGGCAAGTATAACACAGGACTATCCTTGTTACCTATTCATTAAAATTATCATACATATGCATATGCTTACCTTGACAACCCTAGAGATTATAACTTAGTGTTTGATGTCTTGATTCCTTGTCAACCTTGGGTATGCATATGGGTAGCTGTGGCTAGTGCTTAAATTTAAGAACAATGATCTTGTAATATGATTAATGGATCAAGCAACCAATCATTAAGATGATCTTAATACTGTAAAAAGGGGGCTAGAGCATGTGTACTTATTTTGATGCTCTGGTTTCTCTCCCTAAGGACTTATCTGTAAGTGATAACCGGGATATACAGTACAGCTGTGAGGGCTATATGGCTCTGGCTCTAGTTGTTCAAGAGACCTTTTCTAGCTTGTTAGCGGTTACCTTAAATGGCGTAAGAATGGCTTGACACTTTGGGTGTAGTGCGAGCCCCTGGCCTAGTGTGTATAGGCTGCGGTTGTTGTGCCACAGGGAAGGGGGGTTCTACATCTGCCTGCCGAGTGAATCTAATGGCCCTAACTTGTTAGACGAACTCTTGAGTGGCTTTATATGGTTTTTGGGTGTTTGGGCTTGATCTCCCCACTCATTTGGAAATCATGACTCACAGTGAAAGTGTACACCTCTGCGCAGAGTTAAAAACTGGTATACTAGCCGTGCTCACGGATACGAGCGGCCTTGGGGATTCTTATGGAATAGTTGATCATAATTGCTATATCATGTTTAATTACTGTTGTTATTATTATGCTCATGTTAATGCTATTTGTTATCATTATTACAATTGATCATTGGTTCTTTAATGGGAAGTGGTTTATCTTGATGCTACTCAATTGAAAGTTATAATATTTAAAAGCTAACCGCAGTTAAACAGTGTCTAGCCATTTGAGCCTCATGAACCCTGTGTTATATTTGTTGAGTTCGACATGGACTCACTCTTGCTATTTCCACCATAACAGATGAAGATTGTGATGAGGATTACCGTAATGAGTACTAGTCTTGGTGTCAACCAGTCAACCGTGTCCCTGTGTGGAGTTTCCGCTGAAGATTATTATTAGATATTATTATTTATTGTTCAAGACTATGTTTTAAACATATATTCGTTATGTAATAAGCACTGTGATGATACTATGTAATTTGTCTGCTTATGTGTGCGATCATGACCTGGGGCGCACATGAGTACTTTATGCATCCTATTTTTGTCCTTAAAAATGGGTGTGACAGTATAGGCTACGGTTGTTGTGCCACTGGGAAGGGGAGTTCTACATCTGCCTGCCGAGTGAATCTAATGGCCCTAACTTGTTAGACGAACTTATGAGTGGCTTTATATGGTTCTTTGGTGTTTGGGTTTGATCTCCCCATGCATTTGGAAATCATGACTCATAGTGAAAGTGTACACCTCTGTACAGAGTTAAAAACTGGTATACTAGTCGTGCTCACGGATACGAGCGGCCTTGGGGATTCTTACGGAATAGTTGATCATAATTGTTATATCATGCTTAATTAATGTTGTTATTATTATGCTCATGTTAATACTATTCATTATCTTTATTACAATTGATCATTGGTTCATAAATGGGAAGTGGATTACTTTGATGCTACTTAATTGCTAATAACATGACGAATAAAAGCTAAACGCAGTCAAACAGTGTCTAGCCATTTGAGCCTCATGAACCCTATGTTATATTTGTTGAGTTCGACATGGACTCATCCTTGCTATTTTCACCATAACAGATGAAGATAATGAGGAAGATTATCGTAATGAGTACTAGTCTTGGTGTCAACCAGTCAACCGTATCCTTGTGTTTGGAGTTTTCGCTGGAGATCTACTATTAGTTATTATTATTTATCGTTCAAGACTATGTTTTAAATATTTAATCGCTATGTAATAAGCACTGTGATGATACTATGTAATTTGTCTACTTATGTGTGCGATCATGTCCTGGGGCGCACATGAGTACGTTATGCATCCTATTTTTGTCCTTAAAAATGGGTGTGACATTATAAGAATAAATAATGCACATAATAATGTGCCTAAGGCTAGAGGAAAAAAAATAAATCAAGCTTTGGTTCTATTGGTGTTTGTCCACCAAAAGAGCCCATGCACTTGATCTCTACCTTGTCTTCATGAGCAAAACACACTTTGAGTAAAGTGTGGGGGAGTTACTTAATTCTCTAATTTTTACAAATGAAAGTTCTGAGCCTGTCAGACCAAAATCAAAACTCGAAACCAAGACAGGTTTGGAGAAAGAAGGTGACATTACCAATATATGCATCATCGCAAGAATCTTCATCTTCAAAGCGAACCAAGGTACTTGATCAATAAACTTCACAAGAAGAAGTCTTGTCTGGAGGACTCAAAAATCCGAACCCTTGCTAGGAGGTAACATTGGTAGTTATCCATATTTACTTTTCAGTATTGCATGAATTATTTTCATTTTAGCATGTTTACTTTTTAGTATTGCATTAGAAAAAGAAAACAAAAAGTTCATTATTGAATCATAAAATCTTTAAGCCCCATGTGAGTAATTTTTACGGAGTGTAAAAACTCGTAAGAATATTCGCTGTGGTAGCATAAAAATTAAAAATACCATGCATATTTTATTTTCTGCATTGTCAAAATAAGAAAATCCAAAAATATATTAGATATACATCGTGCAAAAATTTAGCCCATAGTAAATCTGTTTAAACCCACAAGAATAACTAATCTCTAGATGGCTGACCGCTACCCCCTTATCCTAACCCGTTCCACGAGTTTTGGTGTTCTATTGGCATTTTGCAGGGTGATCAAGAGCAAGTTCACTCGGTCATTTTCATCTCACTTTACTCATGGATAAGGACATCCACTAGCAAATCTGCTCTGAGAAAGACCACATTAACATCCAGCTTGGGGGAAGGCCATCCCCCATGTATCCAGGTGAGTATCCTTTCTTCTTTTGTTTTAATTTTAGTTTTTTTAATAGTTAAAAAATGATGCTGAAATATAATAAAAAGTTATCTTTATAATAAATATATATAACTATAGTAATAATGTGTGATCTAGTAAAATCAAAAACAAAATAAAAGATGTGTTTAGTTTGTTTTAATTTATTTTTAAGAGTTGTTAGTAAATAAAGAGGACTCAGAATAATCTCTTTAATGGAAGTGATGAATAGTTACTCTGTTGTAATTTGTTTCAAGTAACTAGTTTTTAGCCTTGAATTCTTCCAAATTTTGGATAAGATTATTTTGATATAAGGATTTACTCTGAACTTGAAACTCGTGGGCAGCATATGCTTGATCTAAGTCTAGGTAATTGACGGATATGATATGAGAAGGTCTGCGCTACTATTTATCTTGTTCCAAGTGACACTAAAGTTCTGGAGATTTACTTTTAAAAAACACAAAAATGATACATGATGAGTTCCTGTATGACAAAGCTTGAAATCCCAACAGAGCCATACGTGTTATTTGGGCTAGGAAAACTTTCACTTAAATGCTGCTTGTAATTGCATTGAGTTTTGTCAAGCTTTGTTGACCCTTATGAGAGGTTTGTCATGCTCTTAAAATCATGATCGCGTACACACCACATATACCTGCTGCTCCTACACTAGGAGTATGCAAAAACATGCCTTCCATCTAGATCCACCCAAAAATATTTTACTCCTATACTGGGAGTAAACACCAAAAAAAATCATGGTTGATAGGTTTTCCATCCACCAAATAAATGTTCTAAGTTCTTGTTGCTATCTTTCAAAAGTTTTGTTACAGAAAAGAGGCATGGGGCTATACTAAAGTTATTCATAGAAAAGAAAAAAGTGTTAAAAAATGAATAAGTGTCTGAGATATCTAAAACATTAGGTACTTAGATGCTCATCTAATAAAAAGAGAGAGATGAATAAGATAGCCACTACTCTCTAGCAAATGTTTCCAAGTTTCAAAAGAGAGATAAGTTTTCAAGGAGCAAAGTAGAATTAGGATTGGCCACCACATATATCCATCATATATATTCGCACACATGCACATCTTAATTTAATTGTATGACTCAACTCTCTTTAGCCGTTGTTTGACTTTACAATATATGCATTGCAAGTATTCTCTAGCTTTCTCCCTATCTATGAACTCCACAAAGCCTTAGTGGTAGGAAGAGAGAAAGGCATAACATTTTTATTGCCTTGATGAGGATCCACAAATACCACATATATTGAGAGACTTGAGAGTGTCATACAATGGAATCTCTAAGTTTTATTTATAAACTTATAAAAACTCTAGAACAATGATGGAACAAAGAGCTTGAGACATAGTGCTTGACTTGATCGTTCTATCTTTTAATTGCTCAAAACCCAAGTGAAGGCTAAAAAGCCCCATGATTGAAGGTAATGTGGGTAAGTTTAAAAGTTAGATCAGTTTATTCTAATCCGGAGGAGAATTTTTGTTTGAACACATGTGTAGTTTTGAGGAGTGAAAGCATTGTAGCAACTCCTGATCCATTACTGAGTTTGACTTTGCTCAGGGACTAGCAAAGGTTAAGTGTGGGGGAGCTTGTTGACGGTCACTAACACCAATTATAAACCATCAACATAACCTGCATATATGCTTAATTCCATCAACGAACATAGGAATATTGTTTTAAACTAATGAATTCCGCGAGCTTTGGTAAATATTTGTATGCAGGAGGATTTATTTAGAAAACAGCCCCGGAACCACTGTCATACACTCTAGACAAGCAAACCGACGGCAATAAGTGATTCAACTCGCAAAAACTACGAAAGACAACTCTAGAAGGTTCCAGAAGACACCATACCGAAGTGTGGGCCAATTGGGCACCATAGTGGGCCGGCCAACCCACTATGGAGGCCACCTAGCCTAGTGGGGGCTCACTCGCCCTCCACCACCACGTACTTCTTTCTACGATCTACACCATTGATTCTAAGGCGGTTTTAGGTCGGTATATCAACGGTGGTCGAGGGAGATCACATGGATCGATGACGTGGCAATTCCTTACCCTCTACTCCATCTCCCCTATATATACCAGCCCCTACCCCCTCCCTAGAGCTATCCTAAAAGCCTAATTCATATCCTCCTTATCAGGATCAATTGTATTATAGAAAATAGGGAGAGCGAAAAGGAGAGAGCTAAGGAGGAGCCGGATCTGTCAGATCTTCCTTGACTTTGTACTTCTATAGATCTGATCCATTCTTGTAATCTCTAGGTGCTTCAATTACTATTCCTAAGTTCTTTATTTTCCTAACTTCATTATTTACTTTAAGTTATTTATTGGATTCCTGTTTGCATCAAGTGCTCTAGTCTCTGCAACGCTAGAGTATTAATCAATAGAATAGGCGTGGTGCTTAGTCTTACGATTACCTAGAATTGCACTCGGCCCTACATATAGTTGTGGTAGCCCCAGGTGGTGACAGCCCTGACGGCCGACGTAGTCCACCTCGTTTGGGTTGGTGTTTGTAGGAATGTAGTCAGAACTTCCTAGCCCCTTTCTCATCCCTATCTGTGGTTAGTGTTTTGAAGTCCTGAAGTAAGTAAATCATGAAGTAACTTTGATTCTTAGATCAGCTAGAGAAACCTTAGGTAATTCCTCTCAACCCACAAAAACACATCTTTACCCTTGGGCGATCTTGACCCTTAATTAGTACACTTCATGTTCCCCGTATGTGAAAATCGATGCCTTGGAATACTCCCGGGTGAAAGCTACAGCGGTATCCGTACGCTTGTGGATTTATCTATTTGCATTAATAAATACCAATAAGCATCACAAGTGAAACTATCACTACTAGATGATAGAAGTGGAAGTGCTACAAGAAGGGTTAGTGGGAGCAACAACAATAGGCTTATAGAAGGATTCATCAATCATGTCACATGTTACAACAGGCTCTTTCTCATTTTGCTCAACAAGAGTGGAATGAGCATTTTCATGCTTCTTATGAGCCTTGTCAAGCTTCTCATGGGCTTCCTCTAGCCTCTCATGAGATGCATTGAGCTCATCAAAGGCTTGCTTACGCAAGTCTTTGCATTCCCTTCTCTTGATGTCAAAGTGAGTCTTAGCATCTTCTAGCATGTCAAATAGTTCATGTTTAGTTGGTTCATCATCATCATCACTTTCACTTTCACTTTTATTTTTATTATTGTTTTCATCACACTCATCATCAAATTGTACCTTAGTGGCCTTAGCCATGAAGCATGTCGATGAAGTGTCAAAGAGAGAAGGCTTCTCATTTATGGCAATGCTTGCAAGAGCCTTCTTCTTGGTGGTCTTTTCATCATCACTATCATCATCATCACTAGAGGAAGCATCACTATCCCAAGTGACCACATATGAACCACCCTTCTTCTTTTTCTTCTTGAAGGTCATCTTATCCTTGTTCTCTTTCTTTTCCTTCTTGTCCTTCTTCTTGCTCTTCTTGTTATCATCAACATTATCACTATTGTATGGGCATTCCACAATGAGATGATCCTTGCTATTCCACTTGAAGCACCTTCTAGCTTCATTCTTGCTCTTGGATGATGACTTCTTCCTTCTTGCACGATAGCCCTTCTTCACCATGAATTTCCCAAATCTCTTCACAAAGAGAGCCATCTTCTCATCATCAAGTTCATCAAAGCTTGAGATTCGTCTTCACTTGATGTTTCTTGCTTTGCCTTGCCTTGCCCTTGGAGGATGATGTGGCCTTGAATTGCCACACTCTTCTTCTTCTCATCCTTCTTGTCATCTTTCTTCTCCTTATTCTTCTCTTATTTCTCAGCATCATCTCTATAAGTTTCATCGGTCATCACATCATCCAACGACTGTGGTTTGGTGTCATGGTGTCCGAGAACCACTCCTCACTAGTATAGTAACCAATGTGCCAATTCTTGGATGGCAAGCATCTCAAGAACTTGTGGGAGAAGTCGTTGTCCTTCACTTCTTCACCAAGTGCTTTGAGATCATTAACAAGCACTTGGAGTCAATGGAACATCTCTAGCACACTCACATCATCTTTATCTTGAAGCTAGCAAACTTGTCCTCGAGAATATAGGCCTTGGCACCCTTCACCGCTTGAGTGCCCTCAAAAGATTCCTCTAACTTCTATTCATGCATCATGAGCTATCTCAATGTTCTTGATTTGCTCAAATGTCCTCTCATCCAATGCATTGAATGGCACTAAGAGCAATGTCTCCAGATCGGCTACCTCAAATTTGGTCTTCACCACCTTCCATACCTTTTTATTGATTGGCTTGATATAGGTGGTCATCTTTTCCTTCCATATGGATAATTTGAGCCATCAAATTGGGGTGGCTTCTTGGTGTTGTTGATTGAGCCATTTTGACACACCGAAGGTTGTTAAGCCTCAAATCACGGTGACCACGTCTCTGATACCACTTGAAAGGAGAGGGGGATGAATAGCCTATTAAAAATTCTACGACAACACTAAGCCAAGTGGTTAGACAAATATGAGGCGAAACAAGTGTTGCGCTAGCCTACTAAAAATGCAAGCCACCAAACCACAATTCTAGTTGTTATAGACTCTATGTCACACTCAATGCTATGTCACTACCACTAAGTTAGTAAGCTCTCAAAGACTAACTAAAGAGCCTCACTAACCAAACTAGACAAGACACAAGCTAACTCTCAAAACTAGTTACACTAAAGAGCTTAGCTACACTAGAAATGTAAATACACAAGAGAGGTAGTGAGTTATACAGCTATCGCGAGAGATCATAATAAATCCCAGAGACAATGATGACACAATGATTTTTCTTTGAGGTTCAGTTACTTGCCAGCAAGCTAGTCCCCGTTGTGGCGATTCACTCACTTGGTGGTTCATGCGCTAAAAGGCATCACACGCCTAACCCGCAATCGGGTGCCACACAACTAACACAAGATGGGGATCTACAAGCCACGCGCAATCCACTAGAGTACCTTTTAGCTTTCTGCCAGGAAAAGGTCAAGAACCCCTCACAATTACCATGATCGGAGCCGTAGACAAGGACCACCCTCCGCTCAACAATCCTCAAAGCACCAAGCCATCTAGGTGGCGGCAACCACGAAGAGTAACAAGAGAAATCCATAGCGAAACATAATCACCAATGCCTCTAGATGCAATTACTCAAAGCAATACACTTGGATGCTCTCCAATCTCACCAAATGATGAATCAATCAAGTAGGATGAGTCGGAGAGGAATGGCTAGGCTCACTTGGGTGTATTCTCAATAGAAATGGCCAAGAGAGTGAACTCAAGCCAGCCAAACACCTTTTATAGAGCCCACAACGAAATAGAGCCATTGGGCTCAAGGAGCAGCCCCTTATGCACTGACTGGACGCGCCCACGCCAGCGTCCGGTCGCACAGATGTTGCCACACATCCCTGCTTCAAACCTACACCGCCCGATTCCAACGATCATGTGACTTAGCCCCAACGGCCAAGTGATGACCGGACGCAGCACCACCGCATCCGCTCACGCGCCTGGGGCACCACGCCGGCCACCTGACTAGATGCGCCATCACCATGGCGTCTAGTCACTTCCAGTAAGCACCCCGAGATTTCAAGATCGGACACGTCAGGTCAACGACAACCAGACGCGCCCAGCGTCCGCTCCTTGCCCCCTCACTTCACCGCGTTGCGTCAGCATATGTTAGCAGGGACCGGACTCGCCACTGTACCATCTGATCATTTGCCCTTGCCTGCTCATCACTGACCGAGAGCGCGCCTTCATTGCACGCCATTGATTGGACGTGGCTGTTGAGTCCGGTCGCTGCCAGAGCAGCGTCGGGTCACCTCGAGACAACCCCTTTTCTTTTCCAACTTCTCCACCCTTGCTCAAAGGTGTCGACCAGCAAGTGTATCACCTTGTGCACGTGTGTTAGCATATTTTCACAAACAGTTTCAAGGGTGTTGGCACTCACTAGAATCTAAATGCATATGCAATGAGTTAGAACATCTAGTGACACTTTGATAATCGTATTTCATGATGAGCTTCACCCCTTTTAATAGTACGGCTATCTATCATAAATATGATCATACTCACTAAGTGTCTCGATCACAAAAACAAAAGCTCCTACCTTATACCTTTGCCTTGAGTTTCTTGTTTTTCTCTTTCTTCTTTTCCAAGTCCGGAACTTAATCACCATCACAATGGACTTCAATTGCTCTACCATTTGGATTAGTGCTAACCTATCTCATGATCATTTAGAGCAAGGGGTTAGCACCTAGGGTTTCATCAATTTACCAAAACCAAACTAACGCACGCTATGTTAGACTCTCACCAACGACGAAGCTGCCCTAGGGGCGGGGTGGGGCGGCCGACCTAGCTACCGGCAGTCTACGGACCCCCTCTTCAGCGTTCTTCCCTATCTCTAGCATCTGGCGACCGGCTGCCGAGTGCTGACGATGCAACTACGCGAGGTAGAGTGCCATGGCGACGAACGACGTGAGGCAGAGCTCCCTACTGGGCCTTTTCTTGTTAGTTTAGTTTAGCCCAGTAAAGGCTCAAATTTGGTCCACAATTCCCCAATCCCAATCGGTCGAGACTCAGCACATCCTCCTGCATCAAGCGTGTGCCGCACACTGCGCCCGCACTTCCGCCCGCCGCTGCCGCTACCCCATCTGCCGGCCGGCCGCCTGCCACCCAACCGCCCGCCGGCCACTGTCAGGTGCCCAGGTGCGCCATGCGCCCGCCGCCCGCTGAGTAGGAGTAGGACTCTGGCTGCGCCTGGCGATGGAGGGAGGAGGAGAGGAGGAGCAGGAGCTGGCACCCGGCGCTGGGACTGGCCGTGGCCGCAAACAGGTTAGCGGCAGAGGAGCAAGGGCAGCAGCTGTAGATCCACCAACATCTGGATTCGGCTGAGGCACTAATTGATATTATTCAATCACAGGTTTATCCATTCTTAGTTATTTATAGTTTGCATTGTATGGATCAATTGATCAAGAACTACTAGTTTATTCTTCAAATTTAAGGTAACATTATGTGTTTCTCGTCTGCTTTTCGCCGTAATGTGTGATTGCAGTGTTTTTGCCATAATTTGTATGATTGTATTGTGTGAATGCAGTGCGTTGTGAATACAATGTCTTTTTGGCTCATTTTCTCGTTGAAATTCGCCCCACCTATAGTTTTTTTCTGGGTCCGTCGTTGACTCTCACCACTATCCTTCTCGGTGAAGAAATGGAATATTCTTGCAGGTCGCTAGAGTTCAAACACATAAGCTTGAAGCAGGCTCCCGGTTGTGTTGTGCTGCTGTGGTGTGTGGTACATGTCGTCTTTGGGCCAAGTTAAAACTTGAATGACTTGATTTTATTGAATTTCCAAAATAATATCGTTTGTTATATTTTTATTTGATTTTCTAACAACTAATAATATGCTCGAGAAATGGCCCAACTTGTTGGAATTATTGCTGCACGGGTAAAGATCAATAAAAATTCATTAAATTAAACATAAGTATAAGGAGATATATGTTCATGTTACTCACTCAGTCCTAAAATGAACGCACATCCTTCTCAAGGAGTTAAACTTTTTTAAGTTTGACTAGAAATATAAAAAATAGTATCAACATTTGTATCTCCAAATTAGTTTATAAATAAGATTATTGTGAAAGTATTTTTATGTTTAATCTAATAGCATTTTACTATTTTGTATACAATATAAATATTAATACATTTTCTTATATATTTGATCAAACTTTAAAAAAATTTCGTATACATTCGTAAGCACAACAAGAACCGCTGGTTTTTATAGCAAGTCGGGTCTCAAGTAGTCATGTACTGTGTTTCAGTTCATCAGATAAAGTGTGGCTGCTCTTATGCTCCAATCTAATCTTACACAGTTCAACATTGACATTATCGCCTAATTAAGTTGATAATATATCGCATACATTCAGCAGCATAAAAAAAAACTCAGCCTGCGGGCGGGCAGACAGCCCCCACGACTTTGCGCATAGGTAGAAGACCTCTCACGCAGGCCGAGAAAACCCCTGAACCCCTGCCCCGCCCACACACAGAGCCCGTTTCACCGTGAGAGATCCGGACCACTCCTGTGTTTTAGGACGCGAGACAGGCGAGAGAGTTTTTTTCTACGCAAACGTGAGCTAAAGCTCGTCTGCACAGTCAGCAGCATAGACTCTACCGATCTGGTATCCGTACTATATTCTGTAGATATTACACCACACGCTTACAGTCCCCG
This sequence comes from Saccharum spontaneum, assembly GCA_022457205.1. Taxonomy (NCBI): domain Eukaryota; kingdom Viridiplantae; phylum Streptophyta; class Magnoliopsida; order Poales; family Poaceae; genus Saccharum; species Saccharum spontaneum. The sequence continues at coordinate 11,152,492 of CM039601.1, forward strand.
TCGTCCGATACGTCACACGGCCTAGAGCGTAGAGCTCCACAGATGCGAGCGAAAACAAAAACAGTCAACCATTTGCTGGCAATTGGCATGAATCAACAGTTGTTTATTGCAGTTGCCGTCCACGACTAGAACAACGACTTGCAGCAGCTTCCTACCAGTTTCCTTGCACGAAGAGAACCAAACACGTAATTTTCAGTCTTCATGAAGAGATGTAATTTTCACTTAGAACAGTTTTTCAAATAAATAAGACGAAACTGCAGTGAACTTTAGACGAGACTTTTGTGCCTACTAAATCCATTTTAAATTATAGATCATTTGACTTTTTCGACCCCAAATTTGACCGCTTGTCTTACTTAAAAATTTATGTCAAATATAACTTCTTTTGTTGTGGCTTGCTTTATTAACAAAAGTTCTTTCAGAATGACTTAAAATTGATTAAAATTGACTATGTTTCCACATATTTTTTGAATAAAACAAGCAGTAAGCTTGGGGTAAAAAAAGTCAAACGAATTATAATTTGGAACGGAGAGAGTACTAGATATATATAATGATGCAATGTAGTATTTTTTTTTCCATGATTCTACCGTAGTACTAACAAGCATCCAATTTTCGAAATACAGTTGCCGAGATTATACTATCATATCAGTCAGTTAGGCTTTATGTTCTTGTCTGATCCAACATCCAACTATCCAAGCTAAGGCAGATTATATATACAGACGATATATATGTCTCCTACTAGTCCAGGGAGACAATGCAACCTCCTGATCGATCACGGAGAAACACTTGAAAGAGACCATATATTTTTGCCGAGCAACGCTTGAAAGCGGCCATTTTTGTCACTCCCTATCCCTATATATTTATCTGAGGAGGTTTGCAACAACAGCTAGAGGAAGGAGCGAGCGCTGAATGCTCATCGAGAGCCGCCAAATGGTTCGCAGGCAGCTGAGAGTGCTGTCCACTCTGGATGTGGCCAGGACACAGCTCTACCACTTCATGGCGATCGTGATCGCCGGCATGGGCTTCTTCACCGACGCCTACGACTTCTTCTCCATCTCCCTCGTCATCGACCTCATCTCGTACGAGTACTACCATGGACAAATGGACAGCGGCGTCAAAGCCGCCATCAGCGGCATCGCCCTGTGCGGCGCCGTGCCGGGGCAGCTCGTCTTCGGCTGGCTCGGCGACAAGATGGGCCGCAAGCGCATCTACGGCGTCACGCTGGTGCTCATGGTGGTCACCTCCCTCGCCTCCGGCCTCTCCTTCAGCAAGCGCCAGGGCAAGAACGTGGTCACCGTGCTGTGCTTCTTCCGTTTCTGGCTCGGCGTCAGCATCGGCGGCGATTACCCGCTCTCGGCGACCATCATGTCCGAGTACGCCAACAAGAGGAGGCGCGGCGCCTTCATCGTAGCTGTCTTCGCCATGCAGGTGATTCCTAACTTGCTTGTGAATAAGAATAACCGATGCTTGTAACTCCTCCCTCTGTTATAAATTTTAAGTCGCTTTAATTTTTGTTAGTACATCTATTTTGCTATGCATGTATGAATGAATCAAAAAAGTTAAAACGACTTATAATTTGAAGTAGCAAACAACAACAAATTTTATTTGTAACTAACGAATGCATCATCTGCACTTCTTGATGGAATCATCACAGGGTTTTGGCAATCTTGCAGCGGGGATCGTAGGGATGGTGTCGGCCGCTTTTATGAACACTAGAAAATCCAATGCTGACTACGTCTGGCGAATTGTTCTCATGTTCGGCGCTGTTCCGGCTACCCTCACCTACTACTGGCGCATGAAGATGCCCGAGACGGCGCGGTACACTGCCCTAGTCGCCAAGGACGCCAAGAAGGTAGCCTCCGACATGTCCACCGTCCTCAACATGCACATCGTCCCGGAGGACGAAGCCGTCGACGAGCTCGCCCGGCACGACCAGTACGGTCTGTTCTCGGTGGAGTTCCTGCGCCGCCATGGCATCCACCTCCTCGGCACCAGCGCGTGCTGGCTCGCTCTCGACATCACCTTCTACTCGCTCAACCTGTTCATGAAGGACTTCTTCGAAAGTGTAGGGCTGCTTCCGAAACTACAATATGGCGACGAGCCGTTCGGGAGAATGATTCATATAACTGCACTGCACACGATCCTCACGCTCTGCTTCTCGTTACCCGGATACTTCTTCTCGGTCGCCTTCATGGACCGCATCGGGCGTGTCAGGATCCAGCTGCTAGGGTTTGCCATGATGTCTGCCTTCATGCTCGGCCTCGCTATCCCTCATTATGATTACTGGCGTAGACACAAGTACGGCTTCGCTGCCATGTATGGCCTGACAAGCTTCTTTGCCAATTTCGGTCCCAACACCACGACATTCATAATTCCGGCTGAGATCTTTCCGGCACGATTGCGCTCGACATGCCATGGAATTTCTGGGGCATTCGGTAAGATCGGCGCCATTATCGGCGTGTTTGCCTTCGTGTACACTGGAAAACACAACCACAACCGAGGCATGCTGTTCGCGCTCGTTGTGTGTAACCTTGTTGGCCTTGGGTTTACACTCCTCTTGCCGGAGTCCAAGGGGAAGGCACTGGAGGAGATCACCGGAGAGATGGAAGAACCACCGCAGCCGGAACAGGAGGCTGCAGCTGTTGCTGCGGCCGAGTATGTACATGTGGTGCCTGTTTAATTACTCAAGTTGTGTAGAGGTTGTAAGTTTTTTTTAGTGTGCTACCTCCTCTTTTCTGGCAGTGTGTGGTACTACCTTAGCTTTTTGATATAGACCATTTTTTTGTTGTCTTGCAAATGTTCATGTATTTAACTATTTATGTGGGTTGGCAATAAAATATTTCATCAAATCCTCCTCACCATTTAAAATTTAATGTCACATAATGAGAAGCCGACCATCCTTACTGTATCATACTTTGCATCATAAGACTCTACTACAGAACTCAATCTCTGCTGACCTATTGCTGTCGGATGTGCATGAATCAAGAGTTATCTGGCATCAATGTGGGGTCGTAAGCCTAGCTAGGATCCATACAAATAGTTAGGATTCGAGTTACTTGGCAGTGATGCCCCCTATCAGTTTGAGTGATGACTCGACAGTGATATATCACTGCCGGCTAGAGCCACGAACCGACAGTGATTATTGTGATATCACTGTTGATCCAGTCCATGACCTAGCATTCATATGCCATTGCCAGATCGCGGCTTAAACCTTCACCAGCATAAGGGCGTCACTACCAGGTTGTGGACTTGGCAGTGCTAGGAACCATTAACCACCTTTTATTTGGTTCTCACCATCGTATCCGCCTACCACCGTTGCTTCTAGAAATAAACCATGCATCCGGACACACGAACATCTCCCCACATGGGTAGCTGAAGTCCCCTGCTTTTAGTCTCACACTAATCTAGTAACACTACTCACTGCTTCACCATTTGTAGTCTCAATATATGCTCTCTATGGGAGGAACTCTATTTTTGAGAGCCCTCTGCATGCACCCTATTGATGGTCACTAACACCAATTTTGAACATCAACATTTCACCCAAAAGCAAGGAGTTTTTCACAAAAATATACAAAAAATGTGCATAGGAGGCAAATGAACGTGGCAGGGGGCTTGGGCCCACATGGCCATGTCGGTAGATGCCATGTGGCATCGCCCAACGCCCCCCTGACCTGCCACGTCACTGATCCATGGGAGAAGCCCGGTGGCACCCCAAGGAGGTCTCCCACACTATTGATTAATGTCGGTTTGATCTAAAGGTGGAGGTTGAGCTTCCTTGGATCCATGGGCCCATTTTCATACACTTGAGGAGCTCCAACCAACTTTTTGACCGAAGCAACCGACTTATCTGCCATGCAACTGTCTCTAGGAGCCATGCAAGGCCCTAGGATCAAGAGGCGGTGGGATGGATAGTCAGCTGACGCCCCTAGGTGTCGCCCGACGCCCAAGGCATCCCCACCGACCTCCTCTGCTGCCTACAAGTACGCCTCACCTTCTACAAGCTATCAAAGGAGGTGTGGAGCTTGGTGGAGAAGTGCCCCATACATTCTCAAGCATTCCAAGCTTCTTCAAGCTCTCTAGCTTAGTAGTAGCTCTAGAGTAGTAGCTTAGTAGTAGAAGTAGAACTAGAGCGGAGCTTCTTCGGAGTCCGAAAGAGTTTTCTAGGTCTAGTATAGCTCTTTTGTAATTCTTTCATTTCGCATTTACTTTATTCAGTACTTTCCTTTTAGTACTTTATTTAGTATTATTGCTTTGTTTTGTTCAAGTACTTGTTCATTATTGTTCATCATTAGTGAGGTTAAGTGCTTGTATCTAGGCATTAGTATCCTAGGTAGTTTTTGTTTAGTTAGGTATTTGTTAGTATAGGTTCCACCGTCTAGTTGGAGTACTTCGATTTCATTTCATCAGAGCTTGGATCAAAGTAGTAAGTTTATAGATTAAGCGTGGTGCTTAGGCTAAAAATTACCTGTGGATACGGCTACGCATCTGGATAGATTGTGGTAGGTGGTTGAAAGGTTCTAATATGGCTAGAGGGGGTGAATAGCCTATATAAAAATTATACAAAGCACTAGAGCAATTGATTAATATGACAAATGGTGTAATGCAATTTTGCTCTAGCTCTACAAGGGTTGCAAGCCACCTATCCAACAATTCTAGTTGCTATGATCACTATGACAATCAAATGCTAAGTCACTACGAGGTCTCAAAAGCTAGCTACACTAAATAGCTCAACTAGGTGAGAAGCTACACTAGCAAAGATAAGACAAGCTCTCAAAACTAATTACACTAAAGAGCTTGTTACAACAAGTTTACGGGAATGTAAATGAGAGGAATATGATCTTTATACCACCGCATCGAGGAATGAACCAATCACAATAAGATGAAGACCAATCACAGGGAGAAATCCAAAGAATCAATCACAATGGAGATACACGATTTTTCTCCCGAGGTTCACGTGCTTGCCGACACGCTAGTCCCCGTTGTGTCGACCAACACTTGGTGGTTCGGCGGCTAAGAGGTGTTGCATAAACCTTGTCCACACACTTGGACACCGCAAGAACCTACCCATAAGTAAGGTAGCTTAATGACACACGCAATCCACTAGAGTTGCCTTTGGCTCTCTACCGGGGAAGGCACAAGAACCCCTCACAATCGCTGGAAGGTGGCCAAAAACAATCACCAACTCTTGCCACAACTCCTTTGCTGCTCCAAAGATATCTAGTTGGCGGCAACCACCAAGAGAAACAAGAAATCCACAACCATAGTGATCCTCAAGTGCCACTAGATGCAAACACATAAGTAAATGCACTTGGAATCACTCAATCTCACTTTGGATTCACAATCAAGCAAGAGAGATGAGTAGGAGGGAGTTTGCTCAGCTCACAAGGATGTCAAGAATGTCAAAATGACCAAGAGATGGCATGGAGCCAGTCCCCTTCTATTTATAGAGCCCCTCAAACAAATAGAGATGTTGGCTCTTGGTTTGGGCTCTGCCCGAGCCGACCAGACGCGCTACTAGGGGTGACCGGACGCACAACCCCAGCGTTCGATCACCAGATCACTGCCACGTGTCAACAAAATTAAATAATGTTCATCGATTTTCAATGATAAAAAATGGTCAATGCCTCAGTCAAATAGTGACCTGACTCACCACTGCAAATGACCGGACTCCAAGCACCTCAGCGTCAGATCGAGTCCAGCAAGGAATTTTAGAGCGTGAACAGTGATCAGACTCATTAGATCCTCGGTGACCTGATGCGCCGGGAGTCCGGTCCTTCCTCTTTCTTTGCGCACGCCAGACGTTAGCATGCGTCACTCAATTTGCTTTTCTTCGGCGCGTCCGGTCGCAAGCAACACCCTGCATCTGATCAGTTCACCGAAGCCGCGCCTTCACTGTGCTGTGATGATTGGACGCGGCCATAGCGACAGATCCTTAGCGTCCAGTCATCCTTGTTCTCCTCGGCCATGTGAAAGTCCCTAGTTTGGTTTTGGCTAATTGATGAAACCTAGGACTAACCTTTGTATCTAAGTGGATAATTTAGATAAAGGTGGTCATTGAATATGAGACATGACATTGACTCATGTGACTAAGATGGTGAAGACCAAGATGAGGCTTTGCTGGATGGACCGGTTATGAAGGTGAAGGGCAAGTCAAGGCTTCGAAGCAAAGGACCATGCGATGGTGAAGCTTGAGCAAGACTTGGCGCCGATGGACCGATGCAACGGTGAAGAGCAAGTGAAGTCAAGGTCGATGGATCGAGACGGTCATGTGATGATATGAAGTGGATCTTATCATTTGGAGAAACAAAATGGGCTCAAGGCAAAGGTATAACCATAAGGCCATTTTGTTTTGCACTCAAGACACCATAGAGGGTGTGAGTGGTTTAGGATCGATAGCCGAACTATTAAGACGGGAAGTCTTATCGGTTACTCGACGCACGGGTGCCACTAGGTCAATTCATGAAGTGCAATGCATGTAGGGCCTAGTGAGCTAACTGGAAAATCTTTGAAAATGATTATGAAAATGCTAACACACGTGCACAAGGTGGTGATCACTTGTTGGTGTTGGCACATTTGCGAAGGCGATGGAGTTTGAGGGGTAGAGAGGGGTTTGGGGTCCTCTCTCGCTCCCGCTGAGCTTGAGAGGCAGGATTCAGGCGTTTTCGAGGAGATGAAATGCCTATTTTCCTTTACGCGGAAGGTGGGAAGAAGTGGCGAGGTTGCGAGAGTGTTTCTCGCTGAGAAACACTCGACAGACGCTGGTTGGGACAGCGACAGACGCTGGTGCCGCGTCTGTCAGCTTACCCTGGAAGACGGGCTGCGGAGAAGAGGCATCAGATGCGCGGGTGTTCGCGCGATAGACGCTGATGTCAGCGTCTGTTGGTCGTGCGCTGCGGAGGCGGCGAAGGCGTTGGCAGCAACAGACGCTGAGCCATGTCTATCGCTCATCCGTCAGGCACGTCTGTCGGCCGCGCGAGGGAAAGGTGCTTTCTGTGCCGCGTCTGTCAGTGTGACAGACACGCGCCCTCGACGCGTCGAACGCATCTGTCACCCTGGCGCGCTGCAAGCCTCTCTGGACCGTGTCTGTCGGTCCAGGGGGTCTGTCTATCGCCTAGCGACGGACGCGTCTATCGCATGGTGGAGAAGCGCGGCTGAGACTTGACCGTTGGAGATCAATGGCTCGTATTTGAAGTGGGGCACGTGGCAGTGATCCACTACGGGTGGCACAGGAGCGACAGACGCGTCTGTTGCTCGCAAAAAAGACCAATGAGGTTTCCAACGGGTCTATTTGTTTGTGGATCTATAAATGCTTGTTGGCTGGCCCTTGGGGAGTACTCTTGACATTTCTAACACTCTTGTGCATCCTTTGAGCTAAAGCTTCTCCCTCCCACTCATCTCTCTTGCTTGATTGCAAATCAAAAGTGAGATTGAGTGATCCCAAAGTGCATTGCGTAGCTTGAGGGCATCTAGTGGCACTTGTGGGTGGTTTAGCCAGTGGATTTCTTGTTACTCTTGGAGAGTACCGCTCCTAGCCGGCTTGGAGATTGTTGGAGGCGTTGGCAAGAGAAGGAGATTGTTCTTGGCCACCTCCGGTTGATTGTAAGAGGTTCTTGTGCTTTCCTCAGCGGAGTGCCAAAAGCAATTCTAATACATTGCCCGTGTCATTGAGTTACCTCACTTGAGAGTGGTGTCTTGCGGTGCCTTGCGGGGCATGCCTTGAGGGGCAAGTGACTTGAGGGTCACACCGAGAAACCATCTAAGTGTTGGTCGACACAACTGGTGACGTAGCTTGTCGGTGCACAAGTGAACACCGGGTGAACAAAAATATTATGTCTCTTGTCTCTCGGTGATTGGTCTTCATATTGTGTTGTTGTCAATATTGATTGATGGTATATCATCTTGGTGATTGGCAACATCTTCACTCCACCATCGGTATAAGAATCAATCCTCTCTCTTGCATTTACTTTTACTAGATTATCTTGTGTAGCTCTAGTGGTAGCTTTGCTAGTAGTGTTGTTAGCTTGCTCACTAGTGTAAAATTAGTGATATAGCCCTTGTGTGAACTAGAGATCATAATCTACTAGACTTGTGGATAGGAGGCTTGCATCACAACCATAGGCCAAGCAAAACTCACTTTACGCCGTTTGTTATTCTAACAAGTTTGCTTAGTGGTTCGTGTAGGATTTTTTTATAGGCTATTCACCCCCCTCTAGCCATCTAGGACCTTACACCATGTCGGCCACTACAGCTAGAAACGACCGAACGAGCCCCGGGGTGAGTCCGGTCACCCCGCAGCCAACGTCTGGTCAGGGACTATCAGCTCTTTTCTTTTTCTACGTCTCCAACTTCTTTACCCTTGCTTCCAAGTTGCTAACCATAAAGTGTAGAACTTGTGTGCATTTGTGTTAGCATTTTTGAAAGCATTTTACAAGGGTCACATGTTAGCTCACACTAGGTCCTAATGCATGTGCTCATATGAATTCACCTAGTGGCACTTGATAGCCGTTTTAACCGAGAATTTTCCCTCTTAATAGTACGGCTATCAATCCTAAATGTGATCACACCCTCTATGGTGTCTTGATCACCAAAACCAAAACCCTATGCAGTACTTTGCCTTGATCTCCATCGGGTTTTATTTTTCTCTTTCTTCTTTTCCAAGTTGGAGCACTTGATCTTCACTTTTGGTCTCCTCTATCACCATGACCATCATCTAGATCCACCACTTTGCATGGGACTTATCATTTCATGTCTACACACTTAGCATAATGATTAGTCCCTAGGTTTCATCAATTATCTAAAACCAAACTAGGGCTTTCAATCTTCCCCTTTTTGGTAATTGATGACAACCTTTTTCACAAAGATTTTTAATAAAATTCTTTTGGATTCATGTTGCTTGTCCAAACATTTTACCATGTGTAATGGATATGGACAAGTTTCATAAACCCAAATTGGTAGCGATTGCTCCCCCTACATATGTGCTATGAGTTTGGATTTGAAAGCTTGCACATATGCTTCGATAGGAAATATAGGAGTCAATTTCTACCAAATGATGCTAAGGTGTAAAGAATGGACTTTTGAAGTATGATACCAATCGGAGTTGCCAATATACACCTTCCTTAGCACCATTAGTAACTAGACATCCATAAAAACTAGAAAACCCTGTGAGATCAATGTTATATGAAAGGGTCTAGTTTTTACAAGATAAGCACTAGTCTAGTTACTCTACCTATGCATGCTAGTAATTCATTTCCTCAAACATTTTCTATGATCTAGCATACACCACACAAGCATCTATCGGAGAAAAAGAACTTGTGCCATGCAAGCAAACATATGCAATGCATATTCAAATGCAACATACAAGTTTACTCCCCCTACTTGTGTGCTTTAAATTTTAATTGATCCCCTTAGTGTCATTTCATTTGTTTGCTCCCCCTATCACACTATCTTTGTGAATTACTTCTCCCCCTTTATCATCAATGACCATAAAAGGTGAGCTCAAATTTTAGATAGGTTGGGTGAGACCATGATAAGTGAGGATCATTTTTCCAATTTGTTTCAATCTAGATTACTTGCAAAAGACATTTAACTCGGTTTGATCAAAGGGCAAGCTTATTCACACCTCCAAGTGAGGGTTATCATACACCATGTTGAGTTAAACACTTATAACTCATGTTCTAGATCAAACACTAGGTTCACAAGCCCACAAACATGTCATATGCTACCACTAGATCATACCAAATAAGGAATCAATAGTGGTACCATACAAGCATCAAATTCATTTGATTTTCATGAATGAGCCTAAGACATGATAGGAATGACTAGATGCACTAAACAAGTTCTTAGTAATGGATGAATGACATGTCAAATAACTTTACCTTGCTTAGCTCGAAGGAGAGGCATGTCATATAATGGAAGTGCATCAACACATATTTGAGAAGTCAAGTTTGTTCAATTCATTCCTTAGCTTGTAAAACCTTTTCTCATCAAGTGGCTCGGTGAAGATATCGACAAGTTGATCATCGGTGCCCACATTCTCAATTGAAATGTCCCCTTTTTGTTGGTGATCTCTAATGAAATGATGGCGGACATCTATATGCTTTGTTCTTTGGTGTTGGACTGGATTGTTGGTGAGCTTCACGACACTCTCATTGTCACATAGCAATGGCACTTGTTTGAACTTGATTCCAAAGTCATTCAAGGTAGCCTTCATCCAAAGAATTTGTGCACAACAACTACCGGCATCAATGTATTCAGCTTCGGTGGTTGAAAGTGCAACACTATTTTGCTTCTTGGATGACCATGAGACAAGTGATCTTCTTAATAGTTGACATGTGCCCAAAGTGCTTCTTCTCTCAACTTTGCATCCCGCATAATCCGAATCGGAATATCCAATAAGCTCAAACTTTGCACCTTTGGGATACCACAAACCAACATTTTGTGTGTGCTTCAAGTACCTCAATATTCTCTTGGTTGCCTTTTAAGTGACTATCTGGTGAGGCTTGAAATCTAGCACACATGCATACACTAAACATCACATCCGGCCTTGATGTTGTTGGGCATTCTTAACGTCACTACCAAAAGTAGACTTAGTTTTCTAATTCTGATAACGGCGCCAAAAATGCCAAACCTATCCCTCATGCCACTTAAGCCAAGTTGTCATCCCCAGCATGACATGAGAGACGCGGTATTGAAATATGCATTTGCTCATCAAGATAAATAATAAAAGGGATCTGCAAGCGCACAGATTAATACCGATGTAGCATTTTAACCGGGAAGTATTCCAGGTATCGTTATTTATATTTTTACCACTGGGAAGGGATTTCTAAGTATCATGGTTGATAATGGAATGAGAATATGGAACTGAGTACACATCATTGCATGTATAACCGAGAGTATTTATCAATCTCTTTATACAGGTATAAATGTCACATTAAGTAAAGGTAAAGTGATAATGGTGACAAAGATAATTAATCTGATCAGCTAGCCACATATAATAATGATAAGCACCTCAACAGATATTCTAGCAAGTCATTAGCATGGAATTAGGATGAACTACAAAGATATTCCCTAAGTTATTATTAACTATAAAGTCTAGCATATCATAGTTAGTGCAATTATACTTGGCAATCATGGTGAGAAAAGACTATATCCATGCATAGTGAATATTAGCAAGGAAGATGAAGAACATAGCAATCACTCCCCTGTAATAGTGTTGCTCGGCCTGCCCTATACACGAGAGGGGGACTATATAAGAATCAACGAAGCTGTCACTATCGCGAACTACCCCACAATCCGGCATATAGGGTGCAATCGCAGATAAATACGGTATAGACACCACGTCTACACAATAATTATCATTCACCCACTGTACACATGGATAAACGCTATACGATCCTAGGCATGTATATAATTCCAATCTAACTAAGCCAAGCATATAACTATGATAAACTAAGAACAATATAATTGCAAATATAATCAAGTAGAGCAAAGTCATAACCAATATATTGAAATAGAACAAAGTCATATTCATAATATTGAAGAACAATGATGAACAATTGAAGAACAATAGAGGAATTACCAAGAATCCTCTTGACAGATCCGGGAACCAATTGAAGATTGACTCCTTCTAGTTCTAATCCTATGTAGCTATGCTAACTAGAGATCTAGTTGATGTGGTGGCTCTAGGGCTTGATCAGAGGCTCTCCTCCTGAATTAGGGTTTGAAGTATGAGATGAGGGCCTCTCCTCCAGGGGCAGGGGCCTTGCTTATATAGCCCTTTCGGATGAATCTGGGCCGTCGGATCAAACCGACATTGAACGGACGGTTTTCCTTGATCCTCTAGGTCGGTGGAGCATAATCTTCGAGGCGGAGCCTGATTGGCTCCGGGGCCAGGGCGGGCGCCCTAAGGACCAGGGCGGGCGCCCTGTCCCCGGCTCTGTTACGCCTCCCGTTCGTTCTCGTGGCTTCTGGACTCTTCTAGATGTAAGATAATTACGTGTTCGGTTAATATCCCGTCATTAATCCGACATGTGGGCCTTTCTTCCGTATTTCCTGATAACCCCTGCAGAAATAGATAAACAGCAAAACTCGTGGAATTCTGTCAGATAAAACCCTAAGTCTAGGTGTTGGTTTCATTTGGATCCTTTTCTCTATTTATTTGATAGTTATAATTGATACTTAAGGACCGTCAACAGACGTGATCACATAGAGTAGGCTTCCAATCACAGACTAATACATCTTTTAATCTACCATATTGCCACTATGCAAGCTTCCATTTGTCCCCATTGGTGTACTAATTCCCTTCGCATCCTCCATGCCAAACTTCTTGAGCATGTCTTTGATATACTTCCCTTGACTCACAAATGTACCATTCTTTAATTGCTTGATTTAAAGACCAAGGAAGTAACTAAGCTCTCCAATCATAGACATCTCAAACTCATTTGCCATCATCTTTCCAAACTCCTCACAAAAATCTTGATTGGTTGATCCAAATATGATATCATCAACATAGATTTGCAATACAAACAAGTCCTTTCCAATCTTCTTGGTAAAGAGGGTGGTGTCAACCTTGCCCATGATGAACCCTTTAGAGAGTAGGAAATCCCTCAATCTCTCATACCATGCTCTTGGTGCTTGCTTCAAACCATACAAAGTCTTTCTCAATTTGTAGATATGGTTGGGTTTCTTGTCATCCTCAAAACCAGGAGGTTGTTCAACATACACAAGCTCATTGATGTGCCCATTGAGAAATGCACTCTTCACATCCATTTGATAGAGATTGATGTTGTGGGCACAAGCATAGGCTAAAAGGATCCTAATCTCTTCCAATCTTACAACTAGGGCATATGTTTCTTCAAAGTCAAGACCTTCAACTTAAGTGTAACCTTGAGCCACTAATCTTGCTTTGTTCCTTACAACTATCCCATCTTGATCTTGCTTGTTGCAAAAGACTCATTTTGTTCCAATCACATTATGATCCTTTGGCCTCTCAACTAACTCCCATACTTGATTTCTCTTGAAATTGTCTAGCTCATCATACATAGCATTCACCCAATCAACATCCTTCAAAGCTTCATCTATCTTCTTTGGTTCAATGGATGACACAAATAAGAAGTGTTCACAAAATGATACCAATCTTGATCTTATTTGAACACCTCTTGAGATATCACCAATTATGGAGTCCAATGGATGATCTCTTGCAAAATTGGTTGGTTGGAGCACTTGCACTCGATTGCTTGCATTTGATTGATCACTTGGTTGAGATGATGTATTAGCCACTTGTTGATCTTGCTCTTGAGATGATGAATTAGCTTGATTTTGATCATGAAAACCACTAACTTGCACATTTGAATTAGAGAGCACTTGATCTTTGTCATCTTTAACTTCAATCATTTCTCTAGGCCTTATGTCACCAACATCTATGTTCTTCATTGCATTGATAAATTGAGTGCCTCTCACATCATCTAGATTCTTATCTTCCTCTTGGGAACCATTGGTTTCATCAAATTTCACATCATGAACCTCCTCAAGAGTATCACTAGCCAAATTCCAAACTCTATAAGCTTTGCTAGTAGTTGAATGACCAAGTAAGAAACCTTCATCACATTTCTTCTCAAACTTGCTCAATCTTGTGTCTTTCTTCAATATGTAGCATTTGCAACCAAAAACCCGATAGTATGCAATATTGGGCTTTCTTCCATTCAAGAGTTCATATGGTGTCTTCTCCATCATAGGGTGACAATAGAGTTGGTTGCTATAGTAGCAAGCCATGTTGATTGCTTTGGCCTAAAATAAATGACTCATATTGTACTCACTCAACATTGATTTTGTCATATCAATCAAAGTTCTATTCTTCCTCTCAACTAGGCCATTTGATTGAGGAATGTACTTGGCCGAGAATTAATGCCTAATTCCAAACTCATCACACAAATCATCAACTCTTGTGTTCTTAAACTGACTTCTATTGTCAATTCTTACTTTCTTGATGGTGGTCTCAAACTCATTGTGAACTCTCTTGATGAATGTCTTGAAGGTTGCAAACACATCACTCTTGTCAACAAGAAAGAACACCCAAGTGTATCTAGTGAAATCATACACAATCACAAAACCATATTTGTTTCCACCAATGGTAGTGTATGTAGTTGGCCCAAACAAATCCATGTGCAACAACTCAAATTCCTTAGATGTGCTCATCATGCTCTTCTTAGAATGTGTGTTACTAACTTGCTTTTCGGCTTGACATGCACTACATAGCTTATCCTTCTCAAATGTGACACCTTTTAAATCTCTAACTAGATCATGCTTTATCAACTTGTTCAATTGTTTCATTCCAATATGAACAAGCCTTCTATGCTATAACCAACCCATGCTAGACTTAGTAAGTAAACATGTTGACAATTAAGCTTATCTAGCATTGAAATCAACCAAGTATAGATTCTCATATCTAAATCATTTGAATATCAAGATAGAGCCATCTACACTTATGATCTCTACATCATTCACACCAAATATGCACTTGAAACCAAGATCACACAATTGGGCTACCGACAATAGGTTGAAGTTCAAACTCTCTACTAGTAGCACATTGGAAATGCTCAAGTCATTGGATATTGCAATCTTACCAAGACACTTGACCTTGCCTTACTATCAATCCCATTGCTCTCATTCTCATTGATTGAATTGAACATTGTTAAATCACTGGTCATGTGTTGTGTGCACCCACTATCAAGCACCCAATGCTTTCCTCTGGCTTTATAATTGACCTAAAAAGAAGATCAATTCTTTTTAGGTAACCAAACTTACTTGGGTCCTTGAAGGTTAGTCACTAAGCTCTTTGATACCCAAATGGCCTTCTTCTTTGGGCCCAACAAGGATGTACCAACAAACTTAGCTTTCACACCATTGGTACCTTTGGTAAGCAAGTAACAAGAATCAAACATAATTGAGGATACATTAGCATGTGATTTCTTGTTCTTGCAATATTGCTCTATGTGACCAACTTGCTTGCAACTAGTTCAATACCAACCATTGTTCTTTACAAAACTATTCTTGTGAGGAGCAAAGGCGGCCTTACCTTTCTTGGGGATATAGCCTAATCCCTCTTTGTTGAGAGATGCTCTTTGGCTACCCAAGCACATAAGAAAGCGGTCCTCACCACTGTAGGCCTTGCCTAAGGCACAAGTGAGCTTATTGACCTCCTCCTTGAGGGTCTCATTCTCAACCATTAGTGAGGCATCACAAGTGAAACTATTACTAGTAGATGAGGTAGAAGTGAAAGTGCTACAAGAAGGGTTAGTAGAGGCAACAATAATAGGCTTAAAGAAAGATTCATTAAACAAATCACTTGTAGAGACCTTGTCACATGTCACAATTGCCTCCTTCTTAGTCTCCTCCATCTTGACTTGCTCTAGAAGAGTAGAGTGAGCTTTTTCAAGCTTTGTGTGAGCAATGCAAAGTTTCTCATGGTCTTCCTTTAGACACTCATGAGATGCTTGGAGCTCCCCAAGGGATTGCTTGAGAGCTTTGAGCTCTTTTTGCAATGCTTTGCACTCTTTTCTTTTCTTCTCGAAGCCGGAGCTAAGTTGATCACACATATCAATGAGCTTCTCCTTAGAGTAGTCCTCATCATCACTCCTACAATCATCACTTTCACATTCATCATCACTTTCAGCATATTTTACATTAGTGGGCTTTGCCATAAGGCATGTCGAAGGAGTGTCGAAGAGGGAAGATTTATTGTGGATGGCGATGCTTGCTAGTGCCTTCTTGATGAATCTCTTGTTATCATCACTAGAATCATCATCATCACTATCATTGGTGCCATCACTATCCCAAGTGACCACATAGCCACTTCCCTTCTTCTTCTTCTTGAAGGTCATCTTCTTCTCCTTCTTCTCTTTCTTTTTCTTCTTGTCCTTTTTCTTCTTCTTCTTCTCATCCTCCTCATTGTCACTATTGTAGGAATAATCCACTACAATGTGATCTAGGCTCTTGCACTTGTAGCATAATCTCACATACTCCTTCATGTGATCTCTCCTTTTTCTTGCACCATATCCTCTCTTCTTCATGAACTTGCCCATCTTGCACACTAGAAGAGCCATGGTTTCATCATCAATGTCACTAAGATCTTCATCATCACTTGATTCTTTCTTGGACTTGCCCTTGATCTTGGATGATGAGCTTGCCTTGAATGCTACACTCTTCTTCTTCTTGTCTTCATCCTCTTTCTTCTCATCGTTCCCAGCCCCTTCCCTTTCCACATGGTATGTCTCTTGTGTCATGACATCACCTAGTACTTGGTTAGGAATGATATCCTTCAATCCACCTCTAATGATAATCAATCTCAATGTCTTAAATCTAGGAGGTAAGCATATCAAGAACCAATGAGAGACATCATCATCATTGATCATCTCTCCCAGTGCTTTCAAATCATTGACAATCACTTGCAATCGATGGAACATCTCCAGAATGCTCTCATCAACCTTCATCTTGAAGCTTGTCAACTTTTCCTTGAGAATATACAAATTGGCAATCTTCACCGCTAGTGTGCCTTCATAGGTCTCCTCCAATCTCTTCTATACCTCATAAGCTCTATCACAATCCTTGATTTACTCAAACACCTTGGAATCAATGGCATTGTAGATGGTGTTGAGAGCCATTGTATTGCATTGCTTGTTGGCCTTGTCTTAATTGGTGAGGTTGTCAGGATCAATGATAGCATAGTCACTCTCGGTTACATTCCACACTTGATCATTGATTGAACCAAGATACATCTTTATTTATCACTTCCAATAATCATAGCATGTGCCATCAAAGAATGGTGGTTTGCCCCCCACATGGCTAAACACAACTTAAGCCATCTTTTGTGCACTGAGGTTGTTAAGCCTTACTCAAATGGTGATCACGGCTCTAATACCACTTGAAAGGTCCTAATATGGCTAGAGGGGGGTGAATACCCTATTTGAAAATTCTACAAAGCACTAGAGCAATTGATTAGTAAGACAAATGGCGTAATGCAATTTTGCTCTAGATCTACAAGGGTTGCAAGCCACCTATCCAACAATTCTAGTTGCTATGATCACTATGACAATCAAATGCTAAGTCACTATGAGCTCTTAAAAGCTAGCTACACTAAAGAGCACAACTAGGTGAGAAGCTACACTAGCAAAGATAAGACAAGTTCTCAAAACTAATTACACTAAAGAGCTTCTTACAACTAGTTTGCGAAAATGTAAATAAAAGGAATGTGATCTTTATACCACGGCGTCAAGGAATGAACCAATCACAATAAGATGAAGACCAATCATAGGGAGAAATCCAAAGAATTAATCATAATGGAGACACACGATTTTTCTCCCGAGATTCACGTGCTTGCCGGCACGTTAGTCCCCGTTGTGTCGACCAACACTTGGTGGTTTGGTGGCTAAGAGGTGTTGCACAAACCTCGTCCATACACTTGGACACCGTAAGAACCTACCCACAAGTCAGGTAGCTCAATGACACGCGCAATCCACTAGAGTTGCCTTTGGCGCTCCACCGGGGAAGGCACAAGAACCCCTCATAATCGCCGGGAGGTGGCCAAGAACAATCACCAATTGTTGCCACAACTCCTCTGCTGCTCCAAGCCATCTAGGTGGCGGCAACCACTATGAGAAATAAGAAATCCGTAGCTAGAACGATCCCCAAGTGCCACTAGATGCAAACACATAAGCAAATGCACTTGGAATCACTCAATCTCACTTTGGGTTCACAATCAAGCAAGAGAGATGAGTGGGAGGGAGTTTGCTCAGCTCACAGGGATGTCAAGAATGTCAAAATGACCAAGGGGGATGGCTTGGAGCCGGCCCCCTTCTATTTATAGAGCCCCTCAAACAAATAGAGTTGTTGGCTCTCGGTTTGGGCTCTACCCGAGCCAACTGGACGCGCCGCTAGGGCCAACGTCCGGTCTCCAGAGTGCTGCCACATGTCAATGAAATTAAATAGCGTTCATCGATTTCCAACGGTCGGGAATGGTCAGTGCCTGAGTCAAACAGTGACCTGACTCACCACTGCAAATGACTAGACTCCAAGCACCTCAACGTCAGATCGAGTCCAGTAAGGAAATTTAGCACATGAACAATAATTGGATGCGTCAGATCCTCGGTGACCTGACACGCCAGTGTGTGCGGTCCTTCCTCTTTCTCTGCACGCGTGCTAGACGTCAACATGTGTCACTCAATTTGCTTTTCTTCGGCGCGTCCGGTCGCCAGCAGCACCCTGCGTTTGATCACTTCACCGATGTCGCGCCTTCACTGCACTGTGATGACCGGACGAGGCTGTAGCGACACATCCTCAGCGTCAGGTCGTCCTTGCTCTCCTCGGCCATCTCGGCCACTATGGCTAGAAATGACCGGACATGCCCCGGGGTGAGTCCGGTCACCCCGCGGCTAGGTCTGGTCTGGGACTGTCAGCTCTTTTTCTTTTTCTAAGTCCCCAACTTCTTTACCCTTGCTTCCAAGTTACTAACCACAAAGTGTAGAACATGTATGCACGTGTTAGCATTTTTCAAAGCATTTTACAAGGGTCACATGTTAGTTCACACTAGGTCCAAATGCATATGCTCATATGAATTCACCTAGTGGCACTTGATAGCTGTTTTAACTGAGAATTTCCCCTCTTAATAGTACGACGATCGATCCTAAATGTGATCACACCCTCTATGGTGTCTTGATCACCAAAACCAAAACCATATGCAATACCTTTGCCTTGATCTCCATCGGGTTTTGATTTTCTCTTTCTTCTTTTCCAAGTTGGAGCACTTGATCTTCACTTTTGGTCTCCTCTATCGCCATGACCATCATCTAGCTCCACCACTTGGCATGGGACTTATCATTTCATGTCTATGCACTAAGCACAATAATTAGTCCCTATGTTTCATCAATTATCCAAAACCAAACTAGGGCTTTTAGTGGTCACAACCATGTCCATCCTCAGTATTCCACCACGATAGGTCTAGTTATTAAATTGTAAGGCTCGTGGTATTTTGTGCCTAATCAACCTTTGGGTGAGTTTAGGGCAGGCATGCCTCGAAGTACTAAAGTCTCCCTTTCTAAGCAAAGATTAGCTTTGCTACTTAAGATAGTTGCTCACTCTCCCACTTAGCTATCCTACTTCTAGTTTAGCTTGCTTGCTTGCTCATTTACCATTCACTCCACCCATCCATTCACTTCCACCCACCATTTCCATTCACCTAGCCACTTTAGGCTAAGACCCACTTTTCCTTTAGCATTTCCATCCACCTGCGTTAACCTTATCTCTCGCCTTCCTTTGGGAAAATATAAATTCAACACTTGGTTCTCACCGAGCGAAGTGCTACACGATAGTTCTGTGCGCTTGTGGAATTTCTCCACTAGACATATGAACCGTCAACACACCCTACCTTTGTTGTCAAGATGGTGCACAAAAGGTGCTAGAATAAGGTTTGTGAAGATCACTACTGTAAAATTGATTTCCAGCAATATGAGCTTTTTTATAGGCTGGTCAATTTACGACCGCCTTAGTAGTGGCCTCCAAACTAAGTTGCAGCTAGAAATGTATATTTAGTCAGCCACCTCTATAAATGCATGTATTTATAGAGTCGGCTCTATTTCTAGTCGCCTCTAAGGGGCGGCTTTATTTCCAACTGCTTCTAGAAATCGATTTCTAGCTGCCTCTAAAAATAAGAGCTGCATACTAAAATTCAACTTTTTGAAATGATCTCGGATAGAGAAACAACCAAAAGAAAAACTTGTAGATTACAAAAAGTTATGCAAATTTGTAGGTGACAACCTTATTATTTGAAATCATCTATGCATAGAAAATCTACATTTGAATTTCTAACATTTGTAATTTAAATTTTTCAAATGACCTCGGATGGAGAAACGACCAAAACAAAAGTTGTATATCTTGAAAAGTTATGCAACTTTTTAGTTGACAACTTTTTCCTTTGAAATCCTCGACACATGGAAAATCAATGTTTGAATTTCTCGCATTTGAAATTTGAATTTTTCAAACGACCTCGGATGGAGAAACGTCCAAAACAAAAGTTTTAGTCTCAAAAAGTTATGCAACTTTGTAGTTGACAATTTTTTCATTTGAAATCAGCTATGCATGGAAAATCTATGTTTGAATTTCTCACATTTAAAATTCAAATGTTTGAAACGACCTCAGATGGAGAAATGACCAAAACCAAAAGTTTTTTATCTCAAAAGGCTATAAAACTTTGTTATTGACAAGTTTTTCCTTTGAATTCGTTTAGGGTCTCAAGTACTCATTTCAAAACTATACAAAGATAAAATAAGGAGGACAAATATCCCAAATATACATAAGTAGTTAGGGGAGGAACGCGTGAGAGTTGATGAGGTTGCAGGTTCGAGCGCCTATGGACGTGGAGCACGTGTTTTTTATGGAAAATCATGACTTCTGACCGTGAGCATTCATTGTGCACATGTGGCTGGCGGCTGAGCCAACCGCCTCTATAGAGGCATCCCAGCCTTCTCTAAAATAAAATCTGTGGTAGTGGATGGAGACATGCCAAAGCCAAGATGCGCTGTCTAGCCATTTGGGACATAGGAGAAATTCTAGCATAATCCATTTGGTTGTTGGGTTGCACGACATTTGAGCTAGAGGCACTGCCTCATCACTACTTTGTAGCGCTAGTAATTCCTCCATCCCTACCATACTCCAGCACCTCTAGGATCCTATTAATGGTATCAGAAGAAAGTTTGTGAGGTAGCTATGTTATAACATGTTTGTAGACTCTGATGCTAACACTAGCCTGGCCAACAAAGTTTGTACCACTTTCGTGAAATTATCTTTGTTATCGTATAAGAGTTTTGTAAGATCTTTGTTATTATATAAAACTTGTTATAAGAACCGTGCACATAAAAGGGGGGTGAATTAGGCTGCAAAATTATACTCTAAACTATGGTCTCTAACTTTCACTTATCAAAACCTATGCAATAGAGTAATCTATCTAGATATGCCGAAAACCACCCATTGGTACACCTCTTCACATGCACCAAGGGTTGATACTGTGAATACACCCATCGTACACCTCTTCACGGGATGTTCTGAATACCATATGTAATCTATAATATCATGCGTCCAAAATCTGTTTATATGGCTTAGCTCTGCACATCGAAAGAAGGTGTTACGTTTGGAACGATAAGGATTATAAGCCGTCCCTTACCCTCCTAAACTTTCGAAGTGGTATTAAACACACCAACTATAACTCCACATGACATATGGGTCACATAGGCCAACAACACACAACTACTAGAGGCTCTTAACGAGCTAAGGTGTTACAATTTGGCAGTAATGCTTTGATAATGATTACGTGTTCTGGTAGTGAGTTTGGAAAAGGAACCATTGAATCCATCCTTAGAATGCATGGATGCCTTCTCGCTTGACCATCCTTTGGAACCGGCCGGGCCTTGCCAAACAGCACCGCGTCTTAGCCGCTCACACGCTATTGAGACAGCTCAGAAATTAAAAAGAAAAGACCCAATGGCTGCAGTCATTGCATGCATCTATTGAAAATGCTCGTGAATGAATGCATGAGATATCACTGTTGTTCTAAAGGTTGTCGCTTTTGTCGGACTACATTATTAGGGCAAAAAAGTGAAGGTGATATCGATTTTTTTTATTTTTATCCTAAAACTAGGTAGAATCTACACATGCATTCCTCAAAGAGAATTCCATACGAGGAACACACATACATCCAGGATAGATAAAACCTCCAACAACGAACAAACCAGAAAAAGCAGCGATCGATGAAAACAACACTAAACCCGTCAAGCTTCATAATTTCTCTCGAAATTCACGCAGGCAGTTGATATCAGAGAATTCATAAAATTAAATGGGCAGGACACTGCATCGAGCCAAATAAAGCGCGGCCTCTTGTAGTCTTGTTGTTCAATTGGGAAATTTCACGCGCTCTGTATGCACTACAAACGTCTCCAGGCTAGCGATCATTTGACCTTGACGCAGCTGTAAGGCCTATTTGATATTTACTCTACATCGACTTGTTTGTCAGTGTCGACACTGACCAGTTTCGTGATCGGCATAACTAGCTTGATCCCTGGAATATTCGAACCTAATCTTTTAACGCGTCTGATAATCTCCAGCTACAAACGAATTTAACGCGTATACCTACCGGCCACCGGGCCATGCGCCTGCTTGTATCCAAATCTGCATAATTTTCCCATGTCACAGTCGTTGATGTGCCCATTGTCGTTGACAGCAGGAGGACATTTGCGGTGGTGACATATGCCCAGCGACCTTTGCCCTCAGTTTCGTACTAAATGATGTGCATACTCAACAAATATTTCATATACGTGTGAGAATATCACCTCGCCACTAAATTTTTATATAAATTATTACTCTCCTCGCCTTTAATTTGTGGAAGATATATATTGCAAAATAATACCTAACACTGAATCTAAATTATGCATACATAATATTATGAAAGATAATATAAAATAACACCTTTTATTCGTGTCTACATTATTATCGTTCTAAATAAAACAAACTAAAATTTGACCTAACAATGCCGTGTTCACTCCCGGATGGGCAGCCCGGCCACATTGCCTGATTTTTTTTTTTTGTATATTCTCAAATCCACGTCCTTGTGCAGAGCTTCCAGAACATTAGGTTCCGCCAACAAAACACCTTGAACACGACGGCACAGTTATGGTCAATTTCATTTCATACATTCTCAAGTCACCTCCAGCCATTCCGAATCAAAGAATTTTGATTGTAGCACATAATTCTGATTGGGCCAATTTAAACACTGAAAGTTGGGCTGGGTTCTGTGTTTGGGTCTCTTAAGGATATATGCTTAGTTTGCTTTTCACGTCTGTCTTTTATGTGATTTAAAAATAGTAATTTATAAAGAGAGATAAGGAGGCAGCTAACGTACGCACGTGCATTTATGGAATGTGTTCTCGCGTATTTAATAATCATTCCTATTTTAGTAAATTTGCTTTTCCACTTGTTTTTTTTGTGTCTGTAGCGCTTTTCTGCTTCCCACAACAGGCTTGCTGCTCCTAGATTTGCCATGCGTCATTTAGCCCACATCTAAAAATATTATAAAATTGATATGTTCACCCAAGCAAGCCAAAATCAAAAATAAATTATTCATCACATGTCAATCTAGACATCTTGAGATGTTTTGTCTAGCATCTCAGACATCTTAGAACGGACAGACAAAAAAGTAGATATTATGAAGCATTTTACAACACAATGACAAGCAGAAAAATATACATCAGCAGACAACTTACATAACATGAAGTGACAAGTAGGAAAACAAAATATCATCAGCCTTAGAGACTATGCATCATATGTTGGTAACATTTATACATTCTGCTACACCAGCATCTGCTCCTGCACGTCAATATTGAGCAACTCATCCAAGTTGAAGTCGCTGCCGTACTCTGGATCAGCTCGTGGCTGTTGCACACCATGCTCCTCCTCACCTCCGAACATCATCACAGGATTCACGCCTTGGGGGACAACAACAGTGTGACCATAGCAAGGCATCGCCGGGGTAAGCATTGGTAAACTTGCCACCGTCGACCGCCTCCAACTCAATGCGTGGCAATTTAATATCATCATTAAACTCATTCATATGACAATTAATTAATCTAGACCAAAAGATTAAAAGCTAGCTAAAACAGAATTAAGCAATTGTCATTAGTTAAGCAATTTAATATCATTATTAGTTTAATATCACTAGTTAAGCAATTTAATATCACTAGTTAGACAATTTAATATCACTAGTTAAGCAATTTAATATCTTTAGTCATGCAAGTTATTAGTAATCTTGTAGTAATTTTGTGTCGACATCTATCTCTAAGAATCCCTGGTTGATGCTGCCATGAATGGGTTGCAGCATTTCAAATGCAACAACAGGATAGTTACATAGAAGAAAATAAAACAGGCGTTTTTACCCAAGTTTGCAATGAGTACTAGAAATTTTTCTAGGGTGAAAATGTGAATTAAAGATGTGCCCGAAAATTTTACATGCAGACTGCAGACAAGGCTGGGAAATTAAATGTCATGAGTTGAATTCATGAAAGGAACATACCTGGACCATTTTGACTTCCTGTATAACCTCTCTTACTGATCTTGCAGGAGCAAAATTCAGAACCAACATTGCTGGTGCTTCGTTGGGACCAGCTCCTTTGACAAAGGCACAACTAAAAAGATATCATAAGATGGAAGCCAGCTAAAAAAGATTTGTGCACAACCAAAGAAGCTTTTATCATTCTCAACAATCAGGTGCAGGTACGTCTAACTGATCAAGGATGTAGAGGTGCATCAAATTAATGAACCAATATGCCCTAAATGCATATCTGCAAGGGGGGATGGTAAATTCACTTTTTAGTCTCCTCAACACCAGTCACCATGGTAATTAGAACTGAAAGCACATAATTATAACATAATTAGAACTGGAACTTGCTAACTAAAAGCACATAAACAGAACTGAAAAGCAGGGACACCAATCCTAGAAGCAAGCTGAAAGCAAAAACTGAAACAAATAGAAATAGACACCGATAAGTGAAACTTGCTAACAGGCACCACTAGCAGAACCAAAAACAGCAAAGTTCACAGAAAAATAGAAACTAACCATGCTTGCTTGATAACTTGATTACACTATAATTGAAGATTATACTGTACAACAATGATGGAAAATTCAGAGATTGACTGAGAACACTACTTCCTATATGTTAAATATCGAAAGATTCAATTAGAGTTCATTTAGAGTTGCCTGCAGATGAATCAATTGGGATGGAGGCAGCAAATAAGTTCGGAGGTCAGTGCCCAGCTCTGCCAAGACCAACAGGATGAGGATATGACCATGTACCATGGGCAGGAGTAGTGGGAGAAACATTTCGACGATGGAGCAGTCGCTACAAGAGTGCCAAGTAGAGGGCCACCATCTGAAAAAAACTGGATGTCGGAGCAAAGTGGCATGTTCTGGACTCGAATTGGAGACTTGAGCCTCGACTGCTCACTATAGGAGCAGAGTAGTAGATAGCATATTAGCAAAAAGGCCAAAAGCAAAGCAGGGCAGCACCTGGCGCCCACCGCACCCATAGAAACACAGACAAAATAAAGAACTATGTGATTTAGAACAGAGTACATACATAAAAAATATGATTATATGTAGAAAAATGTTACCTTGTTTTTTTCTTTGTTGAATGAATATATTTGTCCAATGAGGATGAAAAAACTACCTAGGATCTTACATTAATTTGCCTAAAAGAAATGAAGGTCGATAGCTCAGATGCAGCGGTGAGGTGAAATGCATGCTATGATGGAAAATTCCTCTGGGACTGCAGTACACTTGCAATCATGTTTGTTCATCGTGATTCAGAGTTCAGACTGAGCAGTTTCAGCTTTTCAGTGACCAAAGTGTTACTTAACATGTGTCACCAGCTCCAAAACAACCAACAGGTAATACAGTACGTAAACTGTAAAAAAAATTAGAATGTTCTGGGATAATTCTGCAGAAATTCAGTTCAATCTAAGTGTGTGAAAGGATCAAGATGCCCAAGAGGGGGGTGAATTGGGCTTTTCTAAAAATTAATTGCAAGAATTAAATCCTATAAGCCGGAATTCACCCCTAGTGCTTACTTGTGTTCCTAGAGAGTCTACCGATAAAAAGTTTCGCACCCTAGTTTCCAATCCTAGTCTAGCATGGCAATTCTAGAAATGTAAATCAAGCAATGAAAGTAAATACGAGAATGTAATTGCTTGAATGTAAAGGGGCAAGGAACACGGCGATATTTTTCCGAGGTATCGGAGAGTCGCCACTCCCCACTAGTCCTCGTTGGAGCACCCGCGCAAGGGTGTCTTTCCCTCTTGATCCGCGCAAGGATCAAGTGCTCTCTACGTGTTGATTCTTCGACACTCCGTCGCGGCGAATCACCCAAAACCGCTCACAACATGAGTTGGGTCATCCACAAGCTCCGCCGGATGATCACCAAACTCCCAATCACCACCAAGCCGTCTAGGTGATGGCGATCACCAAGAGTAACAAGCTAGAACTCTCACTTGACCACAACGAGCCCAAATGAGGAGATGGATGCACACTTGCTACTCTCTAATCACTAGTGAGGAATTCTCAAACTTTGATTCTCAAATCTCTATCCTCACTAGAGCTCTTGCACTCCCTTGCACTCTAAAGGGTTTTCTCAGATGTTTGAATGAGCAAGAGACCTCTAAAAGAGGTGGAGGGGTTGTATTTATACACCCCTCAAAGAAAACGAACCGTTACTTTCTGACACGGGTTGACCGGACGCGCCGGTCGAACTGACCGGACGCGCCGGTCGCCCGTAACGGTCAAAACCCGATTTTGAACAGAACCACCGGACGCGCCGGTCAGGGGTGACCGGACGCGTCCGATCGTGCAAGGGACCTTACTGTACTCGCACCGGACGCGAGGCCGCGTCCGATGGTTGATGACCAGACGCGTCCGGTCCTCTCTGGACCTTACTGGACTGTGACCGGACGCGCCGATCACGTCCAGGTCGCGTACGACGGGCGTTCTCCCCAGGTGACACGTGTCGGTCGCTGACCACCGCATCCGGTCCTCGCGAGGACCGCGTCCGGTGGTCAGGGCCGAACCCTAGCCGCGGTAACGTACTGACCGGACGCGTCCGATGCTGCCGAAGACCGCGTCCGGTCACTGGAAAACAGCCCGAAACTTTCCGAAACGCGTCGCAACTTCAACCAAGTTGCTTCCAACTGAACTTTGAGCTATTCTAGGGTTGCCTAGCGCCAAGTTTAACAAGTGTGCACCACACCTAAACATAGGACTCGCCTAGGTCAAGCTACCCATTCATGACCCCTTTATAGTACGGCCAAAAGAGAAAAAACGAAGATCCTAACGACTATTCCGAATCTGTCTCAACACCTCGACATCCGGAACTAACCGTCCTTAATCTTGACGTCACTCTTTTGAAAACCGAAACGATTTCCATCAAGGGACACAAATACCATAGTGCCCAAAGCAGTTATCACTTCCATGACCTAACTTACCAATGTTTCTGCAAAACACACGTTAGTCATGGTAATAAAGTGTTGTCATTAATTGCTGAAACCAAACCTTGGGGCCTAGATGCTTTCAATCTCCCCCTTTTTGGTGATTGATGACAACACTAAGTTCAAAGGATTAGAGTGAAGGTTTTCGAGCATGCTTGGTTCACATAAGCAAAAGACAATAAGCATAAAAGGTTAGGAATTGCTTATGTACTCCAAGCCAAAAGAGTGTACTTCATAAGATAGGACAAAAAAGCGTTAGTACACATAAAGATATAGCTCATAAGTAATCGGAGTAAGGCACGGAAGCACAACCTTAGAGCTATAGCTAAAACGGTGACATATATTAAACACAGAGACGGATAACACATTAAGACTCAAAGTTTACGACTCGATGACAATGTCACACGAATGCAATGCTGAAAAGTAAACATGATATGCATGAAAGTAGCACACAAAGAACGAAAACCCACTAACAAACTCCCCCTGAAACTACTCTCTCTCCCCCTTTGGCATCAAGCGCCAAAAACTAATCTAATCTGACGGGGGGACAGACGGAGTCGTGTCGGGTGCCGAGGTGCGCGGAGTGATCACGAAGTGAAGCAAATCGCCCTCGGAGTCTGAGCTATCTGGCTGACCCTCTGAAGAAGCACGTGGCTGCGAAGCGATCTGGGTCTGAGCAGGAGCAGGTACTGACTGTGTAGCAACAAGTGGATCTGTCTGAGTAACCTGAGCCTGAAGTGCGCCAGTAGCTAGGGGATCTGTCGAGGCAACTGAAGTAGGGATGGTCTCTGTAGTCCCGGTCCCTGTCACTGGAGGAACGACTGCTTCGGGAGCTGACAACCCTGACGAAGTGTGAAACGTAGTAGTGTGCGAGGGTGTCGGCTGACCAGTCAACTCGCTGTAGGTGGCACTGAAATCACCAATAGGTGTGCCTGTCAGAAGGTGCGGGCGAGGCTGGTCCGACGGTGTAAACCCCGTATGTATAGGAGTGAAGCTCGGGGACTGAAAGGACTGGGGAACCTGCTGCTGCGGAGATGTAAACTGGAAGCTCGGTTGTCCCTGACTCGACGGACCACTGGAATGCAAAGCCTGAGTCATGACAGATGCCGGCGGAGGAACCCCAACTGTGATAAGGTGGCGCAGGAGATCCATGTACTGCTGCTGACTCTGTCGCTGCATCTCAACCTGTTGCCTCTGGATCTCAAGCTGCTGTCTCTGAAACTCGTCCTGACGAGCCTGAATCTGTGCAAGTGCTGCAGCTGTATCCTGTGCCTGTCGCTGAATCTGCTGCTGCTGCTGCTCCTGAGCCTGGGTCAACCTCTCAAGAATAGCCACCATGGCTGGGTCTGAGCGGGAGGCTGAGCTAGATCCACCGGCCTCGTGGTCGTGAGACCGAGGAGACTGGTACCTGGGGATGGGCTGGTAGTCCTCATCTGTGCTGTCTGAAGTGACATCCTCAGGTATGTCAGCAGTCTGAGCCTCAAGGTCCGCGAGCTCTGCCTCGGCAAGCTCGTCAACTCTGGCGTCCTGCTCAGCTGCTGTCTCAGGAACGTCTGGGCGCTCACGCTGTCCTGGCGCTGGGGCCTGATCTCTAGTAACAGAGGCCCAAAGCTGTCTGATATCATAATCAGGGAAAGCTGTAGTAGTGTTAGCTATCTCCGCCCTGATCTCTGGTGGCATCTGGATAGAAGATCTGATGATAAAACAAATCCAGTGTGCATAGGGAAGCTGACGGTTACCCTTGAAGCCCTCAGCAATGGTGTCCTCCATCTCACTAAGGATAAGATCCCAGATGTCAAACTGTCTCTGCGAGAGGAGGTGGTGAACAACCCAAAGCTGCATACGTGTCAGTCCCTCTCTGTAGCCAAGTCTGGGGAGTAGAGTGCGTCTGAGAATAGCATCCAAGACCCTGGCAAGAGGCGTCAGACTAGCAGGCGTATGACATGACCCTTCGCCAAAAGGCTCGCGAAAGCAGGGTCGAACCAGGTCGGTGGGTGGCACTGAACCGCCGTGAGGGCGTCTGGGAGGTGGAGTCTGTCCATAGCATAACTGATGGATCCTCGTGTCAGAAGCTGGAAGTCTGAGGATCTCTCGAGCTCTGGAGCTGTACAGTCTGTGATCGCGGCCTCTGAAAGCAAAGTGAATGAACTCATGGGCAGGATCAATCCAAAGTGAAGCATCGAACTCCCTGACCCATGTGCCGTAGTATGCACCTGTCCGTCCAAGAAGATCTGATAAGCCAGGCATATAGGACAGGTGCGGACGGAGCTGCTCTCCCACAACATCAACCAATGCCTCAAGTCGACATACCCTCTGAGGTCTGAATGCAATACCACTGTCAACTAGGACCCTGTAGAAATCCTCCTGAAGTGGGGTATAAAAACCCTCTGAAGCTCTGGAATCTCTGACAGGTGGAAACCATCGGCTGACCTCCACGAACCTCAACCCCTGCACCTGACGTGCTGAAGCACCCCTCAGGTCAAAGTGCTCGACCGGGGGTGACCCTCTAGCTCTGGGAGGAGGTCGTGCTCCACGACGCTGGCCCTCTGGCCTAGGTTTCACCTGTGTACGAGCACGTGTGGAGCGGCAACGTGGTGGAGACTGAGCTGGCTGCTCCTCTGTATCCTCAGTGGCCTGTGGAGCCTCAGTAGCCTGGGTAGCCTCAGTAGCCTGTGTAGCCTCTGTCTGCTCTGTGGGTGGATCTACTGACATCTGCTCGGAAGGTCCAGTAGCCTCGGTACCCTCAGTGGCCTCAGTGCCGAGCTGTCGACCTTCAAGGTGAAAGCGACGCTCGCCTATGTGTATGCCACTGCGTCTGCCACCTCTCTCTGCCTGCTCTGCAGCGTCTGCCACGGCCTGATCTACCTCTGCCTCTGAAAGCGTCTTCCTCTTCTTCCTGGCTGCAATCTTGATGCGCTTACCACGCGCAATCTCATCATGGCGGGGAGGACTGTTGTCCCCGTCACCAGGAGCACCACCGGCGTTCTTGCAACGCACCATGCTGATCGACTGCCTGAAAACCTCTGTGAGATGATGAACTGACACTCGAGAGGCTTGGCCTCAATCCGTATCCGCAGGCTTGGCCTCGGATTTAGCGAACATATCTGACCCTGACACACCGACTGACTCGCTGCACGTATGGAATAGAAAGATATACTATAAGCACGTATATATCTAAAGATACGAAACCCTAGATAGCAAGCATGTGAGATACGAAGAGAAAACGTGACGCGAAGCTACCTCGGATCGACGAGACGACGGTGAGAGGAAGCGATGACCTAGGTCGCGAGAACCCCCGAGATCGACGATCGAGCTCTGAAACGACCGAGCGAGAAAGTCAATGAATCATAACGGTCAAGGTTAGCCCTAACAAAGGAATTGACGTGACTTGAATCGAAGAATCGAGCGAATCGTCACCTGAAGAACTAGGGTTTCGATCAAACCCTAGGTTAGGGTTAGGGCAAACCCTAAAAGGCTCGGGCACGGGTGAAGAATGAGGAGCTAGGGCACGAGGTGGGGTGCAGCAGCTGCGGCTAGGGATGCCTATGGCGGTGGATGACTCGCCGGTGGCGAGGTGGAGCGCGCGGGCGCGGCGGCGGTGGCGCGCGGTTGACGTGCAGTGGCGCGGCTCGGGCGAGATGGCGTGCGCGGGCACAGCTGCGCGCGAGCAGGGGGCGAGCGGGCTAGGCAGGTGCGGCGCAGCGCGGTGGGGGCACGCCGGCGGTGAGGTGGAGCGCGAGGACTCGGCGAAACGGCGACACGGCGAGCGGCGGCAGCGAATTCGTTCGGATGAGGAAAAAACAGATGAAGACGAACGGTTTTATGAGGGGCTCAGATCCGCTCGACGCGTGACGACCGGACGCGGTGGTCATTATGACCGGACGCGGTGGTGCAGCGTCCGGTCACACTCCAGTAAGCGCCTGGAGTGATCGGACGCGTCCGGTGCGGACAGACCGGACGCGGTCAGAGTCCGGTCGCTGGGAGCCCGGGAATTAATCGCGGAGCACCGGATGCGGTGGTGGTAGCCGGGACCGGACGCGGTGGTCGTCAGAGGCGCGTCCGGTGCAGCGTCCGGTGACTAGGTCTGGACTGGGTCTTCTGGATGACCGGACGCGCTGGTGGACGCCGGGACCGGACGCGGTGGTGAAGCATCACTGCGTCCGGTGCAGCGTCCGGTCCAGCGTCCAGTCGCTGTTCTTCGCCATTCTTCGTTCCGAACTTCGACACGACTTCTCCCAATCAAGTTCCAATTCAATGAGACACAAATAAACACCAATTGGAACCTGATATGAGTGACATCACTCAAACCCTCAAATTTTTCAAAATATTTTGCCTTGGGCTAGTATTATTTTTACGAAAATAGGCAATAAACACCCGAGGAGCAACGTATGGCCATGCAATAGAGTTTTTGGACCATTAGGAGCGTCAAAAAGCTCTCTCTATCCATGGACGAACACAGAGGTTGCTCAAAGCTAAACCGAAAAGAAACGACAAACAAACAACCATGCATATGCAATGCAATACAAGAAAGTAAAGCTAGGTTGCTTGTCAGGTTTGATCCACGGTTAGGCTTCTTCACTCCTCCAAAGGAGGGTTATCGTAACCGTGTTAGCCAAGCCCTAAATGCATTGCGATAAAATAAACGTGACATATAATACAATGCAATGCAAGGGACAACACGCGCTCATTTTTTAAAGTTACTTGAATCAAGCACATTAAGTTCACTTCTTAGCCTACAGAAGGTAGCCTCATCCAAAGGTTTAGTGAAGATATCCGCTAATTGATTTTCACTTCGTACACCTTCTAGTGATATGTCATTTTTAGCAACGTGATCTCTTAGAAAGTGGTGGCAGATATCAATGTGCTTGGTGCGAGAGTGTTGTACCGGATTGTTAGCAATTTTAATGGCACTTTCATTGTCACATAAAAGTGGCACCTTTTCAAGAACAATTCCATAGTCTAGGAGGGTTTGTTTCATATATAAGATTTGTGCACAACAAGCCCCCGCGGCAATGTATTCCGCCTCGGCGGTGGACAAAGCCACACTATTTTGCTTTTTAGATGACCAAGATACTAAGGATCTCCCAAGCAAATGGCACCCTCCGGACGTGCTTTTTCTATCAATTTTGCAACCGGCATAATCCAAATCGGAATAGCTAACTAGTTGGAATCTAGCTCCTTTGGGATACCAAAGACCAATGCTTGGGGTGTGCTTAAGATATCTTAGGATTCTTTTTACGGCACTTAAGTGAGGTTCTTTAGGGCACGCTTGAAAGCGAGCACACATGCACACACTAAACATGATATCGGGCCTAGATACGGTAAGGTACAACAAGCTACCAATCATAGAACGGTAGAGAGTTTGATCAACCGGTTTACCTCCCTCATCTAGGTCGAGATGTCCATTTGATGGCATTGGGGTCTTGATTGGTTTGCATTCTTCCATCTTGAATCTTTTGAGAAGATCCTTGGTATACTTTTCTTGAGAGATGAAAATCCCTTCTCTCATTTGCTTGACTTGAAAACCGAGGAAGAATGTGAGCTTACCAATCATTGACATCTCGAACTCCTTCGACATCAATTCACCAAATTCCTTGCAATAATCTTCATTTGTTGACCTGAAGATGATATCATCAACATATACTTGACAAATGAAGATCTCCCCATTAAGTTTCTTGGTGAATAGTGTGGTGTCGACCTTCCCGATGGTGAAGCCCTTCTCAATGAGGAAGTCCCGGAGGCGCTCATACCACGCTCTAGGGGCTTGCTTGAGCCCATATAGCGCCTTGGACAACCTATAAACATGATTAGGATATCTAGGGTCTTCAAACCCGGGAGGTTGATTGACATAGACTAGTTCATTTATAAAGCCATTTAAGAATGCACTTTTCACATCCATTTGATATAGTTTCATATCATGATGCGATGCATATGCAAGGAGGATACGAATGGCTTCAAGTCTTGCAACGGGTGCAAAGGTCTCTCCAAAATCAAGGCCTTCAACTTGAGAGAACCCTTTTGCAACTAGTCTTGCCTTGTTCCTCACTACTATGCCTTGGTCATCTTGCTTGTTTCGGAACACCCACTTGGTTCCAATGACTCTTGCACCTTTAGGATGCTCTTCAAGTGTCCATACTTGGTTGCGGGTGAAGTTGTTCAATTCTTCATGCATGGCATTCACCCAATCCGGATCTTGAAGAGCTTCTTCTACATTTTTAGGTTCAACACAAGAGACAAAAGAGTGATGTTCAACAAAAGAAGCTAGCTTTTGAGATCGAGTCATTACTCCCTTAGTAGGACTCCCTATGATGAGTTCTTGTGGATGAGCTTGAAGTAGAGGTGAATTTCTTCTATCAACCACTTGAGGAGGTGGATGTGGAGCATCAACATCTTGAGCTTGTGCCTCGGCTTGTTCATGAGAGACATAAGTATCTTCATTTTCAACTCTCTCATTTTTTTCATCATCTTGAGGCACTCGTGATGAAGATGGTGGATCAATGATTTGCACATCGTCTTCATCATCTTTTGGCTTGATGTCTCCCACGGGCATGTTCTTCATGGCCTCCCTCAAGGGTTCATCACCTACATCATCACAATTCTCAATTGCTCCTTGGGAGCCGTTAGATTCATCAAATTCCACATCATATGTTTCTTCAACCAAACCGGTGGCATGGTTAAATACTCTATATGCTTTGGACTTTGATGAGTAACCAACAAGAAAACCAATATCACAACGTCTTTGAAACTTCCCTAGGTGTTGATGCTTCTTGTAGATGTAGCATTTGCAACCAAACACCAGGAAGAATGAGACGTCCGGCTTCTTCCCATTAAGCAACTCATAGGGGGTCTTGCCAAGAAACTTTTGGAGGAAGAGGCGATTTGAAGCATAGCATGCGGTGTTGATTGCCTCGGCCCAAAACTTTTCCGGAGTGTTGTACTCATCTAACATTGTTCTTGCAAGGGTGATCAAAGTCCGGTTCTTTCTCTCAACTACACCATTTTGTTGAGGAGTGTAGGTTGAAGAAACCTCATGCTTGATTCCAATTTCATCACAATAAGCTTCAATGTTGGTGTTGTCAAACTCTTTGCCATTGTCACTTCTAATCTTCTTTATCTTGACTTCGAATTCATTTTGAGCTCTCTTTGCAAACTTCTTGAAGCAACTTGCCACTTTGGATTTGTCATGAAGGAAGAAAGTCCATGTATATCTTGAGTAGTCATCCACTATTACAAGACAATAGAGATTACCACCCAAGCTCTTGTATGTTGTAGGCCCAAACAAATCCATGTGTAGAAGTTCTAGCACTCTTGAGGTTGACATGAAAGCCTTGGTTGGATGAGTGTTTGCAACTTGTTTGCCCGCTTGACATGCACTACAAGGTTTGTCCTTTTCAAACTTTACATCCTTCAATCCTCTCACTAACTCTTTCTTCAATAGCTTGTTGAGAGTGTTCATTCCAACATGAGCAAGCCTCCTATGCCAAAGCCAACCAAGTGAGGTCTTGGTGAACAAACATGTCATCAAATTTGCATCTTCGGAGGTGAAGTCAACAAGATAAAGATTGTTGTATCTAAAGCCTTTGAATATCACTTGCTTGTCATCTATCTTTGAAACTTCAACTTCATTTGGTGTGAACAAGCATTGGAAGCCAAGGTCACAAAGTTGCCCGACGGATAATAAATTGAAACTCAATGAAGCAACATAGAGCACATTGGAGAGTGAGTGATCATTTGATATTGCAATCTTGCCTATACCCTTGACTTTGCTCTTTGAATTATCCCCAAATGTGATCTTCTCTTGGCATATCCCATTCTCTTCAATGGAGGTGAACATACGAGGATCACCGGTCATATGTTGAGTGCAACCACTATCAATAACCCAATGAGATCCACCGGTCTTGTAGTTCACCTACACACAAGAGATCAAGCTTTTTGTTTAGGGACCCAAACTTGAGAGGGGCCCTTGACTTTCTCAACTAGTGACTTGGCAACCCATATTTTCTTTGGCCTATTCTTGTTTGGGGGACCCAAAAACATGACTTTCATCTTTCCATTTGAATCTTTTCTTAGCATGTAATGAGCATTGAAGGCAAAGGGTCTAGCATGCTTGGGCAAGGGTTGTGGTGGTGGAGTTTTGCATTCATGAGCAAAGTGACCTTCTTGACCACACTCAACACATCTCTTTGGCTTGGGCTTTGACTTACTTTGATGTTGAGCTTTTGCCTTCTTCTCTTGATTTGCCAAGTACCCAATACCACTTCTATCCATCTTCATTACGGTGTTCATGAGGAGCTCACTTTGCAAATATTGACCTCTTGTGAACTTGCTTAGACCGGTCTTGAGATGCTCTTTTTCTTGCTTTAGCTTCTTGTTCTCTTCAATGAGTGACTCATTTGTTGTTTGCTTCTCAAGAGCCATCAAACCTTTAAGCTTCTTGTTCTCATTTGCAAGCTTCTCATTCTCACACTTGATCTTGGCATAATCATCATGGTTGCTTGACTCAACCACACTCTTGCCTTTGCTACTAGAACCTTGCTCAATGCTTTCAATGATCAAGTCATCACATGATGTAGCTATATCACACTTAACAACATGGTTAGTAGCATCATGTGTCTCAAGAGCAAGTTCATTAGCAACCACAAGACTATCATAGTCAATTTTTAATGTGGTGTATTTGTCTTTTAGAGAGCTATGTCTAGTGATGAGCTCATCATGCTTCTTCTCAAGTTTATCATGTTGATCTTTAAGCTCTTTATTAGAGGTTTTGAGCTCTTTGAGAGTAGAAGACATAATTTCATTTTGATCTATAAGCTCACCACTAGTCTTTTGAGCATTTTCAAGCTTAGATGAGAGTGATTCATTTTCATTTTGAAGATCATCATTTTCACTTCTAGTCCTTCTTATGATTTTAGTGTATTTGTTTAGCAATTTTACAAGTTCATCATAAGAAGGTGCAT
Source organism: Saccharum spontaneum (assembly GCA_022457205.1). Classification (NCBI taxonomy): domain Eukaryota; kingdom Viridiplantae; phylum Streptophyta; class Magnoliopsida; order Poales; family Poaceae; genus Saccharum; species Saccharum spontaneum. Next base: position 11,188,515 of record CM039601.1, read on the forward strand.
CAAATTCATCATCACTATCACTATCATCATCATCATCACTATCATGGTTTTGTACCTTTCGTTCACCCTTGTCCATAAGGCATAGGTGAGTAGTGGACGATGATGGTGAAAAAGACGGTGAAGGTGGTGGTGAAGATGTCGGTGAAGATGATGGCCCCATCACAAATGCGGCAACCTTCTCTTTCTCATCATCGCTCTCATCTTCGGAGGAGTCACAAGATGATTCAATGTCGGTGAGCCAATCACCAACAATATATGCCTTTCCACCCTTCTTCTTCTTGTAAAACTCCTTCTTCTTGCCATCCTTCTTCTTGTATGGCTAGCTTTGAAGGCCAAGTCTTTCTTCTTGGAAGATGATGAGCCCTCTTCCGGAGTGATGTGCATGTACATCTCATGAGCATTGATCTTCCCCAATACTTGTGTCGGTGTTGCGGTGGAGAGATCACTTTGATGAAGCACGGTGACAATGTGACCATACTTCTCAACGGGAAGAACACTCAAGATCCTCCTTGCAACATCCGATTGGCTCATTTGAGTGAGCCCAAGAGCATTTAGGTCCTCTACAAGAACATTCAAGCGAGTGTACATGTCATTAGCACTTTCTTTGGGAAGCATCTCAAAAGAATTAATTTTCTTTAAAGCAATATGATAGCGTTCCTCACGCTCACTCTTAGTTCCCTCATGGAGAGCACAAAGATTCTCCCACAAATCATGAGCGTTCTTTGCATTACGCACACGATTGAAGATATCTTTGCCTAAGCCCCGGTAGAGTGCATTTTTGGCCTTTGCATTCCACCGGTCGTACTTCTCCTCGTCACCAATGGGGTTTGCGGGATCCTTGATAGCGGGAAGCCCTTGGGTTGCGGCTCTAAGGCACCCGACATCTATGGCTTCGAGATACGCCTCCATGCGGATTTTCCAATATGGAAAATCATCCCCCTCAAAGGTGGGAGGTGGTCCTTCCCCGTTAGACATCTTGCTCTAGGCGGTGAAGCCTAAATTAGGAGCAACACGGCTCCGATACCAATTGAAAGGATCAAGATGCCCAAGAGGGGGGGTGAATTGGGCTTTTCTAAAAATTAATTGCAAGAATTAAATCCTATAAGCCGGAATTCACCCCTAGTGCTTACTTGTGTTCCTAGAGAGTCTACCGATAAAAAGTTTTGCACCCTAGTTTCCAATCCTAGTCTAGCATGGCAATTCTAGGAATGTAAATCAAGCAATGAAAGTAAATACGAGAATGTAATTGCTTGAATGTAAAGGGGCAAGGAACACGGCGATGTTTTTCCGAGGTATCGGAGAGTCGCCACTCCCCACTAGTCCTCGTTGGAGCACCCGCGCAAGGGTGTCGCTCCCCCTTGATCCGCGCAAGGATCAAGTGCTCTCTACGGGTTTATTCTTCGACACTCCGTCGCGGCGAATCACCCAAAACCGCTCACAACATGAGTTGGGTCATCCACAAGCTCCGCCGGATGATCACCAAACTCCCAATCACCACCAAGCCGTCTAGGTGATGGCGATCACCAAGAGTAACAAGCTAGAACTCTCACTTGACCACAACGAGCCCAAATGAGGAGATGGATGCACACTTGCTACTCTCTAATCACTAGTGAGGAATTCTCAAACTTTGATTCTCAAATCTCTATCCTCACTAGAGCTCTTGCACTCTCTTGCACTCTAAAGGGTTTTCTCAGATGTTTGAATGAGCAAGAGACCTCTAAAAGAGGTGGAGGGGTTGTATTTATACACCCCTCAAAGAAAACGAACCGTTACTTTCTGACACGGGCTGACCGGACGCGCCGGTCGAACTGACCGGACGCGCCGGTCGCCCGTAACGGTCAAAACCCGATTTTGAACAGAACCACCGGACGCGCCGGTCAGGGGTGACCGGACGCGTCCGATCGTGCAAGGGACCTTACTATACTCGCACCGGACGCGAGGCCGCGTCCGATGGTTGATGACCGGACGCGTCCGGTCCTCTCTGGACCTTACTGGACTGTGACCGGACGCGCCGATCACGTCCAGGTCGCGTCCGACGGGCGTTCTCCCCAGGTGACACGTGTCGGTCGCTGACCACCGCGTCCGGTCCTCGCGAGGACCGCGTCCGGTGGTCAGGGCCGAACCCTAGCCGCGGTAACGTACTGACCGGACGCGTCCGGTGCTGCCGAAGACCGCGTCCGGTCACTGGAAAACAGCCCGAAACTTTCCGAAACGCGTCGCAACTTCAACCAAGTTGCTTCCAACTGAACTTTGAGCTATTCTAGGGTTGCCTAGCGCCAAGTTTAACAAGTGTGCACCACACCTAAACATAGGACTCGCCTAGGTCAAGCTACCCATTCATGCCCCCCTTTATAGTACGGCCAAAAGAGAAAAAACGAAGATCCTAACGACTATTCCGAATGTGTCTCAACACCTCGACATCCGGAACTAACCGTCCTTAATCTTGACGTCACTCTTTTGAAAACCGAAACGATTTCCATCAAGGGACACGAATACCATAGTGCCCAAAGCAGTTATCACTTCCATGACCTAACTTACCAATGTTTCTGCAAAACACACGTTAGTCATGGTAATAAAGTGTTGTCATTAATTGCCGAAACCAAACCTTGGGGCCTAGATGCTTTCAGTGTGGCAATACGTGATGATCTCACAGTGTCAAGACTGAACATTCAGCCACCACTACACACAGGCATGGAACAAAATTAAAGAGATGGTTTCGCATTAGACATGACTTGCCAAGTGAACAGAACGTGAGGTACTGAACAAAATTAAAGAGATGTTTAAATCAATTGAGTTGAGGACGACCAAGCCTCAAAAATTTCAACTTCCTTCAAAAAGTTCTGCTCTGGTTTCACAGAGGTCATAGGCACATTTTTGGTATTTACACACATAATTGCTACCGTGATACTAATAACTTGCCAGACTAATGGTATTAATTTGCTTACTAGATTACTAATAAATTGCTTGACTAATAACTCAGTTGTTTCGTAGGTTCAGGACAATCAAAAAGTAGTGTCCTACTTGTGCTGCAGAGTTTCTATCTCCAAGTATTTGGAGCACAGGGGACATCACCTATGTTGGGTTAGTTATTATCGATGCATGTCACTGAGGAATAAAAAATCATAGTAGTCACTGACCAACTCTTGCCATTTTAAATTTCCATTGTATCATTACTATTATAGATGCATAATACATGCAAATCATGATTGCTTAAAGGTACATGACTGTATCATGAAATTCAAAACAATGACTGCAACTGAAAAAATTGCAGGCTGAGTTATAGCAGCTAGCTAGTGAATAGAAATGATTAAATTTTAGCTGAGAGTAAGGAATGATCACATAAGCACGTCAATTCGGTCTGTTGAATTGCTGCTGGTAAACTAAAAATTGTAGAGAGAAACATTACCTGAAGTCGTGGACTGTTGTTGGACAGCTGATGTTTTTTGCAAAATTACCAAGCACTCAAAAGAGCTTGGAGGTCAGGAAAAAGGATAGCTAAAATCAATACAAACACCAAGTAGCTGCAAAGAAGCTATGGACAACATGGCAAGCTGATGCTCAAACCTGAAAAAAAAGAGCTAAGCTATGCAGTGCCAAAATGCTGCTTATGCTAGTCAATAGTGGCTTAACTAAGGATGTAGTTGCTATGACCTGCAGATAAGAATTTGAGTAACCAATCAACAAAGAAAGTAAGGATCCGAGAAAGCACAACAAGATGCATTTTCTGAGGCAGTGTTTTAGTGGATTGTATTTTCTTAGGCAATTTAAGTGTCACTCGTTAAGCAACAATGTCTTCTTAAATAGACAATTTATGTATTCTGAAAAAAGCAAATAGAGTGCCTATGTTCATTTGCAACCTGCTATTGTCTGACCAGGACATGCACAAGTCAAACTACTTTTGGGCTGTAACATGTCGGTTGCCACAGCCCACAGCAATCAACCTTAGCTATGTTGGCTAATATAAATAGAAGGCAATATAAACTTAAAGCTGTAGCTTTCAGCAGCATCTAAACAATCTATCTAACTCATTTCAGTTAACGCATTTGAGGTGGTTCAGGTACAACATTGGTGTTGAAAATTGAGTACAATAAAATATTTTGTGCAAACAAAACATCGTGTCAATGCAAATACTTTAGAACCAGGTGATGAGAACATATACATACAGTTCTACGGAGATATTTGGTGCTGTAGAGAACAACAAGGGAATCAAACATAAAATTATCAACATATGAGCTAGACCCTGGACGATTTACTGAAAATACCTCAAAGAAATTTAGTGTTAAGCATCTATTAGGCAAAACAGTGTTAAGCATCAAGTAATAGTATGGTTCCAAATTAGGCAAAACAGTGTATTCGATTAAGCAGTAATAGTGAGGTTACTAGAAATGGTGGTCGATAGCTGGCTCAAGCAGAAATGGTGGCACATGGTTCACATTTAGGTGGGCGAGGTCGGCCGTAAGGCGAGATCGACAAGTGCCTATGTGGCCCTGCTCGAAGGAGGGCCTGGGATAGCGACACGGTGAGGAGCACCACGCCAGCCAGAGATGGTGTCTGGCGAGCCTGTTGCAAAACCCAGGAACATACCTGACTCTCAACACGAGCATGCTCCACTAGTGTTATAGCATCACCAAAATAAGTCCACTAATGTTCTAGCATCACCTACTACATTCAATCAACATCTAGTAGACTATCTAAGTGTTTTTGGTGCTCTTCAATTAGCCTGATAAGCTGGATTCCTAGTTAAATTTTACGAAACCCTAGTCAAATTTTACACATTACAAATTCCAGATCTGTGCTAATCCAAAAGCATTCCCAATCAAAATCAAATCGTTCATTCTACAAACATGGATGTGATATCAATTTGCTAAAAATACAGAGCACAGCATGGATCAAGGCAGGACTAGCAGCAAGCATCTAAGCATGAGCACCAAAGCCACTGAAAAAAACTAAAAGTTGATCCGCTCGGGCAAGACAATGGTGGAAATGACTAGAACACAGCGACATCCACACCATAACGAGCAGCGCAGGCTCCAGATCTCGGCTCCCTGTACCCCACGGGAGCTCGGAATTTAGACCAAGCAAACTAGCCTACACTGACCAGGCACCCTTAGTGGTTCAAAACCACATGGGGGTGTCTGGACTGCGCTGATCGCCGGGGCAGGAGCGGCACGACCCTAGGGATGGGATGTGAGACGAGATCTGAGGGTCACCTGTGCGTTGACAGGCTGGGGCATGCCGAAGCCCTTGAAGAAGGTGATGGCCTCCTGGCCGCTGATCCAGTCGCCATGGTCCGAATCCGTACCGCGGAAGTAGTCGTCGAAGGTCGTCGGCGTCCCTGACGAGCAGGAGTCGTGGAAAGGACCCCCACATGGAAGAGAGGAACATGAGGCATGGGGGGAAGGAAGGATAGGGGATGGGAGGCGGGGCGGGGGAGGGGTGGCCGCCGGCGCTAGAGAGACGGCCAGTGGCTGCGGCGGTGACGGATTGGTGGAGCTCGTCGCGGCTAGGGTTGTTGGCGCGGCGGCCGGCACAGCTAGATCTGGCTGGGGAGGGGAGGAGGAGAGGTAGGTGAGGGGCAGCGCGGGTGGGGTTAGGGCCGATGCTGCCGGCGGAGGGGCGGCTGGTGGCGAGGCGGAGCCCGTCGGGCTACGGGATGACCGCGACGGGGGCGAGTGCCTGTGCGCGTAGAGAGAAGAGGAGGAAATGGACATGGAGACGATGGGGTGGCTTTTCACTGGGGACAGATGCACAGTAGATGGAGCATGTGTGCGCGTTGGCAACCGCACGCACGTCTATAACAAAGTCTTTACTGAGAGATAATTGCTAGCAGATAATATCCCGTGATTATTCTTCAATAAAATGTATAACCTTTGTTTTTTATTCACCGACCTGCAAAACAAGGGTGAATGGCAGGTTTAAATTCAAAAAGTCGGAGCAAATTAAAATCACCAATATCCCCATCTGGGCCGTATGCATGGGCCATGGCGTCCAGCTGCTGGAGTAGAAGAGAAGCTGAAGTTGCTCAAAAAAAAAAGGAAGCTGATAGTCGGAGCCTGATTTATTTGGTAGTTAAAAAAACAGTAGATCATATTTGTTAGTTAAAAAAACAAATAAAATAGTAATTTATTTAGTGGTTTTCTAAGTTCTGTGATAAAAAAAACCATCAAGCGTTAGGTGTATATGATTAAAAAAACAGTCTGAAGGATGAGCTACAAGAAAGCGGGAGCAGTTAGGTGTATGTGAGGCAGCGATCAAGTCCAAAAGTGACAGGAACTCAGGAAGAAGGACACTTCAGCGCACGAGAGAAAGGGAAAATACCTGTGCCACACTCAGTAGAAAAATATAATAGACTGGGCAAGTTAGATTCTCTAAGGCATCTTAGGATTAGTGGTGGAGCTCCGAAATCTGTATGGAGTTCCACACATCTCATTTCATCTTGTTGCTGGTCATGTTTCCATGTAGCGCTGGATTGTTCAAAAGTTTCCTCTTTATGGTCATTTTTCCATCGTTCTGCTTTGCAGGAATCAAACCATATTGGGCTATTGGTGGGGTTGTGCGCTATTTTCTGCATGAAATACACCTGTCGGCCAACTGAGAGCCGACTGGGCCTGTCGGCCTTCGGATAGCTGACTGGGCCTATCAGCCACCTGGTTACCAACAAGGCTCCTGTCGACACCGATTAGGCCTTCAGGCAACTGAGGGATACCACATTGGTGCCACATAGTCTTTTCGGTCGTTGGGCTACCGACAGGCATGCCGAGTCGACTATTGGACGGCCTACAGGGTACTATATCTACAATTCTTCTAAAACAACATATAGATCTGTATTTATTTATTAAAAATATTATTTAAAAAATTATAAAAAAGTTAGGTGAGAATTATCCTTTCTAAAAATATTAAACTCATGTATAAAGCAACTGTAGTTCTAAATAAATAAAAAATGTTATAAGGCTATAAGATACATTTTTCATATATGTTGTATTCATTTATATATGTCTATCTATATCTAATATTAAAAGCAATAAATCATTTCATCTGTCACTTGCTTTCATCCCTGTTAGTTCGTCACACTCTCCAAGCAAGCTCTCCAACAACCACTACTACAATTTTTTTTGGGAGGCATTTTCAAATGGGCGTCAGAGGCGGTTGACCTAATGCAACTACCTCTATTAATTTATTAACCGAGGCGGTCCATTAATGTTTATTAACCGAGGCGGTTGTGTTAGGCTGCCTGCCTTAGTTAATCAATTAACAGAGGCGATCCATTAATCTTTATTAACCAAGGCGGTTGTGTTAGGCTGCCCGCCTTGGTTAATCAATTAACAGAGGTCAATCGCCTCGGTTAACATAAGATTAACCGAGGCGGTTACATTATGTCGACCGCCTCGGTTAAGTCTGTACCTATATCAACAGCCATCCACCCTTTCTTCCCCGCGGTTCCTCCTCCATTTTTCAGGGTTTTGAGCTCAAAACCCTAAAATTGGCCATTTTAGAGGAGAGGAGGTTTTGCCCTAGGATTTGGTGAAGGGGGCACCACAAGAGATTAATTTCTTACTCTCCAACTCTCATCTTCTCTCTTTTACATGATTTAGGTGGTTTTTCTCTAGATCTAAATCTAGATGGAAGAGAGAGAAGGTTGACATAGATGATCTCGACCTTGAGTGAAAAGAGAGAGAAGATTTAGAAGTAAATCTGGATAATTCATTTTAAAGATGTTGTTTTTCTAGGTATAATTTTCTATGTGAATAGACATGGGGCATCTTAGCAGGAGACGTTTTCTAGGGTGGGTTTAGCAAAGAAAAGGTTGATGTATTACTGAGGTAGACTTATTATTATATTCTTCCCTCACAGTGCTGGCCCTAGGGGTAGGGCACGGGGTGCGACAGCCGAGGGCCCAAGCAGGAGAGGGGCCTAAGCCTGGGTATACAAACTCATAGGCCCTATAGTCCGTTAGGCATCAGCAAACTAACGAGAATATAGGTAGAGAACTAGCTAGCTGGCCCAAGAAAATCTTCGGCCTTTCTGGCTTCCTTTCTCAATTTTCACCATGGCCCTAAGAGGAGGCGAGGAGCCATGCTGCACTCAAGACCGCAACTTGCGAGATTACGTCACGAACTCACGCGCCGACGCGGTCACGCAAAGCCGGCGAGGCAGCAATGAGCACAAGCCACGCCTCCACGGAGAGCTAGACTGTCGGAGAACAACGCACGACGGCGGAGACCAGGCAAGGTTCCACCTCCACGACAACAACATCTTGGTTCTTACCTTCTTGCGAATTACGATCGCCGATCAGTTGTTTCGGTTCATGTCTAGGCCCTAGGTATTTTTTTCTTATTGATTTTTTAATCCAAATTAATTATTTATATAGTATTCTGGACGTACTCATAGTACTTTGTACACATGTAGTCATGATTTTCTTCTAATGTAGGTTAGAATGTTGCCTAAGAAAACATTTCTCATATATTATTGGATTTGCTTTTGCTTTACAAGTAAAAATAGCGTCGATATATTATTATAAAATTTTATACATGGTCTAGAGGGGCATCACGTTGAGTTTGCCACAGGGCCCGCAAAATCATTGACCGGCGCTGTTCCCTCAATCCAGCGACCCTTATTTTCACCCTTCTCGCTTTAATTTTGGAGCTGTAATCTTTCACTAGCGATGCATCACTGATGGCCTAGCGTTCGTGCCCATTCGTGTCGTGACGTGCATGCTGGCATGTGGCACGTGGCTCACTTTCCATCTTTCCTAAACTCAAAAGATGTGCATATAATATTCACATGTCCCAGCACATGCTTGAAACAGGATAGCAATGTTTCCTTCGCTATATATATATATATATATATATATATATATATATATATATATATATATATATATATATATATATATATATATATATATATATATATATATATAAAAGTATCTACTATTCTGAAGCCTAGGTGATGAATAACATTTAGAGCTCTGGCGGAGCGCCGTCCTCCTCCGGCGAGCAAAAATAAACTGGCCCCAACGCTTTTACTCAGCCCTTCTATTATTACTCCCTCCGTCCAGAAAAAATGTAACCACATGTTGCGTGCTAGCAAAAGTAGTTCATGTTTGACTAAATTTCTATTTAATATTATTCACATTTACGGCTCCAAAATAATTTATTATAAAAATATATTTTATAATTAATTTAATAATATTTATTTGATATCATAAATATTGATACTTTTTTATTTATAATTGATCGAACTTAAGATATAAAACCATGACACTGTGCTAAAATTACATTCTTTCCTGGACGGAGGAAGTACAACAACAACAACAACAACATAGCCTTTTATCCCAAGCAAGTTGGGGTAGGCTAGAGATGAAACCCAAAAGAGACGAGAAACAGAGAGACACAAAAAGGACATAAAGGGAGACAAAAGAGGTCACGGTTCCGGCACGTTGATTGCCAATCTCCAAGCGCTCCTATCCATAGCTAAATCCTTAGAAATATTCCACTCCTTAAGATCTCTCTTAACGGACTCGTCCCAAGTTAGTTTAGGTCGACTTATACCGCTCTTTACATTATCGGCCCGCTTTAGAACTCCACTACGCACCGGCGCCTCAGGAGGCCTCCGTTGGATATGTCCAAACCATCTCAACCGATGTTGAATCAATTTCTCCTCAATTGGTGCCACCCCAACCCTATCCCGAATATCGTCGTTCCGGACTCTATCCCTTCTTGTGTGCCCACAACACCAACGCAACATACGCATCTCTGCTACACTCAATTGCTGGACATGTCGCCTTTTTGTAGGCCAACACTCAGCACCGTATAACATAGCCGGACGAATCGCCGTCCTATAGAACTTACCTTTCAGTTCTGAGGCACCCTTTTGTCACAGAGGACGCCAGAAGCTTGACGCCATTTCAACCAGCCGGCTGAAATTCTATGCCTAACATCTTCATCAATGTCGCCATTTCAACAGAGGACGGAGGAAGTAGATAATAATAAATCAGCAGCAATTAGTACTACTAATAATATCCCTCCTTTATTTATTACTAATAAAAAGGACAGGTCTTTACTACTACTCCGGTCCATGATATCCGCCCCCGTGAAGACCGCATTGATGCCAGCTCTTGCCGATTGTATTTATTTACCGCAGCCCATCCTCTAACCCTTTCCCTCGGCAATCATCTCACCACACCGGCTCCGTCGTCGCGTGTAGCAAAAAGGTCGCCTGCCGTTCTCCCCCGCTGGTGGTGGCCAGGCCTCGCCGCTCGTGCAGTTGTGCGGTCAGCACGAGGAGCAGAGGAGGTGCAGTGGTTGCTGTCAAGCATGAGCTGCTGGAGATCTGCGGCGGCGGTGATCCCCTCCCCATCTGCGACGACGGCTGGTGGCCTGCATCTGGCGGCGAGGCGACTCACCCAGTGCAGACGGCGGTGCGGCCCGACCCGTGGGCACGGCGGCCCAGTCCACAGGCATGGTGGATTGGTGGCTCCAGCAGCAGCGTGGCCATACCCGCTGGTACGGTGGCCCCTTGCACGACCTTGGCAACATAGGCGTCCCGAAGGCGGCTTCGGCGGCCCCACCGTGCTCCCGGCGGCGGCTTCCCATTCACCCGGCGACATCAACCTCCTGTGGCAGCGATCCCGTGCGGACCAGCGCTTCGTTGCTGACCTGCCCCACATCGATGTCGCCCTGCTCACATCCTGAGAGCTCGTCTTCCTCGCCGCTGCCATCGTGGGTGTCATCCTCGGCGGTGGTCGGCGGCTGCTCCTTCCCCATCCGCGCGGGTCCCATCCACCACGGTGGCCGCGGCATCGTCCCAGGCCCAGGTCTGTGGTGGCGGCAGCTTCCCCAATGGCGGCACCCACATGGACGCACCTCACCACGGCGACCGGCATGTGTGCGAGGAGGGAGTAGGGACGTAGGCGATGCACGGCACGGACCAAGCTGTGGAAGAGAGCTTCTTCGATTTTTCTTCATTCTTTTTTTATCCGTGTAGTTTCATAGGAATTAAATTGAGTATACGACGATGACTGAGGCTCCATGTAGTATGATGGTTCCCAATAGATTAATTTCGTTTAGTTTTGATGATTTTTCAAACAATTTTGTCCAAGAATGATCCCAGCAACTCCCTCAGCGAGAAAACAACGAACAGCTAGTACTAGATTGATGAATATGGATGGATTTTTTAATAATTTTTTATGGATCGAAAGCTAGTTGATGGTTCCCAATAGATTAATTTTGTTTAGTTTTCAATAATGATACCCTCAGGGTGCCTATGTGTTCAGCTTCGTGCTTCGCGCTTACTACCTGCCCATGGATGCCGCTTCGTGCTCCACTTCGCCTCATGCTCCATGCTTGTTGCCCGTCCATGGATGCAGCTTCGTGCTCCGTGCCTCCTGCCATGCTCATCGATACAGCTTTGTGCTTTGCACCTGCTGCCGCGCCCGCTTCGCTTCCCACGCGTACGAGGGGACTGTTGTTCTAGGCCGAAGGCCCACGAACACCGGTTGCCGTGAGAGTGGAATCAAGCAAAAAGGAAAGCGGCGAATATGGAGCACAAGCGAAATAAGCGGAATGCTCTTATTCCGTTGTCCTCCTCTTACAATCCCCCGGTGAGAGCTATTTATACATGTCCGTAGGCTTTTCATGGGACACAAATGCCCTTACAACTACTCCATATTCGAGAAATATTCCCCGCCGCCCGAGGGTCCGTTCACCATTTGAAGCTCCCGCCTGCCCTGGATGCCACCCGCCTGAGCTGATCCAACCAGCTCCAGGTGCCATGTCGCCCCCTTGTCCGACAGGGCGGGCCCGGCTGTCAGAAACTGGCAGCCGTCTTCTGGCGATCAGCTCCTTCAAAAAGCGAAACCTGCATAGAAACCGATAAGTGCACCGTTGACATTGTCCACCTAAGCGACTGGCTCGGCTCGGACGAGCCCTTCCCCCGAACCAACGCCGCTCCTCTCACCATGGCGAATAGATGCACAAAGGTAGACGATGTGGGCTATTGTCATCTCACTAAGGCGATGAATGGATCGTGGTGCCCGCCCCGTCAGAGTGGGGCCAGAGCTCAGGTTTTGCCCTTTCACAAAAACAACGAAGAGGCCCTCGTGCATTGTCTTATCTTCATTTCACCTGTGCGAGACCTCTGGCCGGCAGACGAGCCACTTGGGGTGCCCAGTGGTGGGGCCTGCCCCCAACATTAGCCCCTTGGTGCCGCGCAATGAGAACTTTGCTCAGAGCGTGGCGCCTTGCGAAATTGCGATGGTGATGCCCCGCGGGGCTCGAATGTCGTCCCTGTCGAAGGGTGGAGGTTCGTGTTGATGCCTGAGCAAGCGAGCTTTTGTTGTGGGTTATTTATTAACTATGTAATTAATTATAGTGATTTTAATATACATATATTATTATTATTATTATTATTATTATTATTATTATTATATTTATTTTTTTTGCCGCGCCGCGCAACTGTTTCTTGAAATTTGAACCGTCACGTAGCTTCCTCGATCCGCGTACCGCCCCGCGGGTGCCTATATAAGCTCCCTCCTGGCCGAGGGAGCCGTGCGCGCTCGTCTCATCATCAGTTGACGCCTGAGGATAGAGCTTTCGCTTCTTCGCCTTCCGTTTCAAGCCTTCGCTTGCTCGCTTCCTTTTTCCGGAGCTCCAATCTTCGCCAAGCTTCCCTCAGGTTTGGGTTCTCGCTGTTTTGTTTTTGCTGGCTCCATTTCGCTTTTTATGATATGCTTGCAGTGTTTTAGTGTTTGTCTTTTCGCTTACTATTTTCGTTTTTTGTGTTTTCGCGTCCGCCTTGTTTGTGTAGATGTCAAGTGAGTCGTCGTCTGGCAGCGGTCCCGCCAGCGGGAGCTCATCCGAGGGATCTAGCTCAGAGTCACGCATGCTGAAACTCGCGGGGTGCATTTGAAAAGGTTGAAGCTCCGATGGCGAATACCCAGGGCGATAATCTGGCGCCAGCGCTTGTTGCCGAGGATGTCACTGTCCCTTCGCGAGTTGATACTGGCGAAGAGACTGAAACGGACGTCGAGATTTTGGAGGATGGAGAAGAGGGCGAGAGTGAAGGGCCAGTGCCTGCTGTTGTGAGGGGGCTACTTGATTTGACCCCTGTTACCTGTCACCTTGGACGGTCTCGCGTTAAGGAGACGGATCTCGACAAATATGTTGAGAAAGGGCTCCTGAAGTCTGAGTTACATGGGTTATGTTGAGCTCCAGGTCAAGAAGAGGTGCCGCGCCCAGAGCCATATGAGGCAGTTGTCTTTTGGGACTTTTTTGAAGTGGGGTTGGGGTTTCCCTGTGAGGACTTCGTGGGCGAGGCTCTACAGCGCTTCAATCTGCAGATCCACCGGCTGAGCCCTAATGCCTTCTCAGGAATGAGCGTGTTTGCTATGGCACTGAAAATGTCAGGGTGCGCTCTTAACGTGAATACCTTCGCCCGATATTATGAGACCCACTTCCATAAGAAGATGGTGAAGAACAGGCATTCAAAAATCGAGATGGTGGGCTATTACGGGTCTTATAACTTTCAGCCTGTTCGTTTCGCTGGTTTATTGTGGCTGAAAGTATTGTCGGCTGATTTGTTGTGAGAGAAAAACACTATTGGATGACTGCTGATTCCGCTGAATAGCTCAAACGAACAGGGTGTTTGTTCCGAAGAAAACGAAGGGCACCGTGCGGATCGTGCCGGCCTATCGGAACAAGTGACCACGCTAGACTGATTTTTGGTTTTACCATCGCGTGTGCTCTCACGAGGACGTGACAGATGCACTGATGAACAATCTGCTGAAAGCACATGTGCTGGTGGAGATGACTCCAATGGCGGGATTTCGTCTGGCTAAGATAATTTCAGATAGTCCGCGGGATACGGCAGCCGCTGATGCTTTCGCTTTAACCTCTCGCTAGCAGATCAGCCGAGATCTAGTGGAGGAGTGGTTAGTGTCACACCCTAAGATTTACTATTTTGGGTTGTGCATTGAAAACACTAAATAAAATAAATATTTTAATGTTTGGATAAAAAAAATCCCAAGTTTAGTTTATCTTAACATTAGTAAGTAATAGAAAAATGTGGTTTCAATTTTTCTCTTTGAACTAATTTGACGGGCTTTGGTTGATGTGATGCTTGTTTTGGTGTTTGTGAGTGCAAATGGTTTCAAAGTACGATAGGACGACGTTTCTTTTGCTCTAGAGAAATTTTCCAACCTTTTCTGGAATTAAATTCCTTTTTCTTTGAGTTTTATCTTTTTACCGATCATCTCAATAACCTTTTCATGAACCCAAACCCATTTAGTTCAGTTCTTTATCTCTCCAAGAGTCTCCAGGATTTTTTCGGTGATTTTTCTGACCTCCGGGTTATTTTTCACGGCTAAAAAGGTAATTTTAGATTTTCTGGAATTATTTTATTCACGGAATTAAAATAATCCCGAAATTAAGAAATTCTGAAAAGTTTCCAAACCCTAGACCTATATATACGCCGGTGTTCTCGATGCGTTGATTTCAGAAGTACAACCCTTTTCGCAAGCCGCCACTCGTAGCTCCCTCCATCCTTCGCCGAAGTTCGTCATATACAGCTTGTGTTCCGGCGAATTTCCGATGAAGATTCGGCGATCTTTTCCGGGCACATTTCTCATCTCCGGCGAATTCCGCTTCCACTCCTAGGTTTTTCTCATCGTCCTCTTCATCGGCACATCTTTCTTTTCGCGAATCTATCGTCCGTTCGTCGTTTCCCTAACCTTCTTCTTCTTTTCCGGCGGGGAGCTTCCATGCATCACCGCAGTTCATCTTCTCCGGCACCACCCCGCCCTTCCCCCGTGCCCCAGCCCATCTCCGCGCGTCGACCGTGGACCCGCGGTCCTACGTCGCCCTGTTCCGCGCCTCTGCTCGTGAGCGGCACGTGGTCGCCGACGGCCTATGCGGTGCAGGTGTGGGCGTGCGTGCTGCTGCCCTACTCCGGCCTGAGCGAGTCTGGCCCGGCGCTGCGCCGCTGTCGGTCGGCCAGCAGGCCCCGCGGCCGAGTCCCTGCCCCTGCGTCGCCCCCCCCCCCCCCCTCCACGAGCAGCAGGAGCTCTCTCCAGGCTGTACGTTCTAGAGAAGGAGATGACATCCATCCAAAGGTAGAAGATGCTCATATTTACAGTTTTGCCACTATTCGTTTAATCGCCACCGTTTAATCGTTTTAATTCCGATTCGAGTCGTTCCAGTTGCGTTAGATTCGTGTAGTCGCGCTCTACGTGGTAGTACCAATGTTGGTCATGTCTCACAATTATAAATTTATTGATTTAAAAACTTTTTGATTAATAATTATTTAATCACTGTTAATTAGAAAATAACTAAGGGTTGCAATTCCATTCGTGTTGTATCGTGTTTGTGTCGACGTAAACTTGTATTAGTAACGATGTTTGTCGTGTCACTTGATTGTGAATTTGTTAAATTAAATAGTAATTAGATTAGTATATTTATTTAATGGTTTCCTAATTAATTAACAGTAGTTAATTTGTTTTAACTCCGATTCATTTCGTTTGAGTTGTGATCGTGCTGACCAAAGTTACATGTTAGTAGGAACGTTTAACCTATCCCACCTCATTGAATTTTATAAGTTAGATATTAATTTGATTTATGCTTGTGTAACTGAGTTCTAATTAAAAGCAACACAGGTTTAAACTTCAGTCTGTCCTAAATTAATGTTAATCTAATTAATATTATACTAAATGTCTTTTGAATTATAAGATTCTTAGTTCAACCTTGAAACATAAGTGTTTTCATTCAGTGCCACACATTCTTCTATATATACCGTTAAATATTAAATTGATTAATGTACTTGTATCTATTTTATAAATAAAATTTGCTTAGTCTAAGTACATTGCATATATGATAAACTTGTGTAGATAATTTCACATACACTTTTCTTTTACAAAGTTAATGTTTAGTTTGATTAAATGATACATGCATGTTTACAAATAAAATACGGCTAGTTTCAACTTGGCTTTTGAATTAAAATATTATTTGACTAATCTGAGCTACTATTTCACATGGTCTTGTTTAATTAAAATGAATTAAGCATGTAGCATTTTCTTTTCTATTGTAATACATAAAACTTCCAACAGTCGCTACATCACATCTTGTGTTCATTATTAAATGTTAATTCAATTAATGGGGACGTAACCGGTTTTCAATCTAAAAACAACATGGAGGTACATTTCGATTTTGTATATGTAAATAACGGTTAAAATAATTAGCTACTAACATAAACATATTTTTAATTTGTAAATTGCTTAGGCTAGCACTTTGAGGTGCATTTGGATGCTCTCACAAAATTATTTCTTTTGCAAATATAAAAGCATAACTTGCTTAATAAAATATTGTGTGGGAATATTTATAAAATATATAAACTATGGTTAGTTTTAACTCGATGTTGAGTCCAAATATGATTTGTCTAATCTGAACTAATTACTTTTCTATGATCTTGTTAGCTAAAATAAATCAAGCATGTATTGGTTCCTTTTATAATATAAATATTTCGATAGTCTTTTTCTTTTTAACGATAGTTCCGTTATCGACGTTTCTTGTGTTCTCGTGACCGTAGCCGGTAGCTCTCTTTTAGTACGTTGTTTTCTTTTATGTGGTGTATTGTTGTTAGTTGTCTCTATTTGTTTGCTTGTATGCTTGTTAGTATGCTGGGTTGTTATGATCTATGAATAGAAGAAAGACTATCCGTGAGCGTCGAAGATCCGAAGGTGAAGACCAGAAGCTGAGTGCCCAAAGTTGCAAATGAAAGATTAAGTTGAGGCTTTTCAGAGCAAGTTGCTTTGGGTATAAAGCAAGTTCTAAGGCAAGTATAACATGGGACCATCCTTGTTGTTCTATTCACTGAAATTATAATACATATGCATGTGTCCTCCTTGACAACCATAGAGATTATAACTTAGTTAGTGATATCTTGTTTCCTTGTCCCCTATGGGTTGTGCATTTGGGTAGCTATTGCTAGTGCTTAATTATGAACGATGATCTTGTAATCGGATTAATGAATTAAGCGACCGACTTTTAAAGATGATTTTACTACTATTGAAAGGGGGCTAGAGCAAGGGGTTATATTGTTGCTCTGGTTTCTCTCCATAAGGACTTATGTATACGTGATTTATCTGGGACATACAGTACAATTGTGAGGGCTATATGGCTCTGGCTTTAGTTCTTCAAGAGACCTTTTCTAGCTTATTAATGGTTACCTTAAATGGCATAAGAATGGCTTGACACGTTGGGTGTAGGACAGCCTCTAGTCTATGAGTATAGCCGAGAAGGAATTATGTCATTTGAAAAGGGGTTCCTATATCTGCCTGCCGAGTGAATCTAATGGCCCTAACTTGTTAGACGAACTCTTGAATAACTTTATATGGTTTCTTCTGTTTAGGAATTCATGACCCCTTAGCATATGGAAATCATGACTCACAGTGAAAGTGTACACCTCTGCGCAGAGTTTAATAAACTGGTATACTAGCCATGCCCACGGATACGGGCGGCCTTGGACCATTTACAGATAGATGATCATCATTGTTATATCATATTTTAATTACTATTGATATTATTATGCCATGATAATGCTATTTCATTATTCTTATTACAACTGATCATTGATTCATTAATGGGATTTGGTTTACCTTGATGCTACTCAATTGTCAATTATATAATGAATAAAAGCTAAATGCAGTCAAATAGTGTCTAGCCTTTTTGAGCCTCATGAACCTCATGATATATTTGTTGAGTTCGACATGGACTCACTCTTGCTATTTCCCCAACACTCCAGTGTGTAGTAAGGTGCTGCTCAGAAGAAGGATAAAGAGGTAGTGGAGTTTCCAGAAGTCTTTCAGAAGTGTTTGGCATACGGAGCCACCAGTCAGTCGTCCCTGAGAGGAATGGAGCCTGAAGTTTAGTCACTGTTCCGCAATACTCTGATGTAAGTGTTATTATAGATATGTGTACGTTAAATAAATAACATTGTTTCTAATACTTTTTCATTCTGACGTATGTGTGGACTTTCTGGACACACATATAGCTAGCCTGGTTTAATTCTTTAAAACTGGGTGTGACAGTTAGCGTGTGAAAGTCCTCCGTTGAGCCAAGAGAGCGGTTTTCTGGTTTTGTGTGGAAAGACGGATACGTGTTTCCGAACCTTGGTGTCTCGTCTTCTGATGCATTTTCGAGTGACTTTAGCTTGGTAAATCTTATCGAGCACAAGGCTGACGAAATTATTGGACCCTATGGCAAGAACATAAGGGCAAATGCGAAGCTTTGGCCGGGAAACGGCAATTGAACCGAGTTTTCGATGTTTTGGGCCTTCTATATCCGGAGCGGGCAGATCCTTCCACCAGTGCTCCGACTGACGCATCTGCCCCCGTGGTCGTGGCACCCGGGGGCAGAGGGGTAGGGTCCAAAAAGTGATGGTCGGGCATGGTGCCAACACCGCGGTGATGGAGTCCCGTAAGCAAAAGCTTGGCGGCCGGGGACGAGGCTTGGTGGAGCCTGTTGACGTTCGCCTTGGACGCGAGATTGCTGGCAAGGTGGGAAATAGTAAAAAGGTCGTGATCAGGCAGACCTGCCGATTTGGGCAAATCTAGACTGAAATGGTAGTGTTATGATTTTGTTGCATTACTGTTTACTTTACTTTTTTATTTCATCGCAGCCTTTTGCTCTCCTGTTCGTTGACGCGGGCTTTTACTGTCACAGGGATCCTCGAGCTCCGACGACATGTCCGGGAAGGCGAAAGTTGCTGATAGGCATGACGCCTTCAGTGTTGCTAACACAATGTCCGTCGGCGACCTCTTCGCCAGGAAGAAAACTAAGAAGAGTTCCTGCAAGGCCAGTGATCCTCCAAAGGAGCCTGCCGTGAAAAAGGCAAGGCCGATTTCTGCCGAAGATGCGGGTTGTGCTCGCTCGGCTCCTACTCCCGTGGCATCTCCTGATGTGTCGGGATCTCACCTGCAGGGTAAGTCTCGATTTTATGCAGAGTACATTTGTCTGAGCGACAAGTTAGTCCGCGGGCAATTGTTCGGGCACGGGGAGCTGCGCCTGGGCTCTCGCCCTGAAGACTATGGGAAATGCGAGTTTACTCGGGATCATGCTCCTCTGGTGAAATGAATTCCGCGAAGGAGGAGTCTTACCGGATTGCTCGTTCTCTAGGGGCGGCGTCGAATTCACGGGTCATCGCCAACGTCGATTATCGTGCGATCGGCCTGCTGCCGGGCCAGAGCGAGGCCATCTTTGCTGACGCATGTGCTGTCTCGTTCTCGGTGCTAGAATTGGAGAGGGACCTTTTGGAAGTCCCGAATACGTTTCTTATCGAGGCAGAAAACTTTCATGTTGTTAGCGTAAGTTCCTGCTATTTTTTTGTATTCGTTTGATTGCTTTTTGTTCTCTTCATGGCCTGCTGCTGGCTCACGGGCTCCAACATCAGGGGCAGGCCTTTCGTGATGGCCTAGAGAAAGATCTCACGGCTAAGGATGAGAGGATTCGCGCCCTTGAGTGGGAACTTGAGGCGGCCAACAAGCTTGCCAAAGAAAATGCATCTGCCCGGCAGACTGCAGAGGAGCAGGTGAAGACGATGCGGAAAGAATTTGATGAATATCAGAAGAAGAAGAAAAGGGATGAGCGCAAGAAGGTTATCACCGGCACCCAACGGGCGGCAAATGTGTACAAGGGTCTTCTCGAGAGTGTTGGCGAGGAAACAAAGACGCCTGCGAGGCCCCAGTCGTAGACTTCATGGAGTGGCTGGCAAATGAGCTAGCCACTGTGAGCGACTACATGACGACCGGGTGCAAGTATGCTTTGTTTGAGTCTATTCGTGCCTTCGCTCAAGCGCTAGAAAAGTGTGGGTGCGACCATCTTGAGAAATTTGAGATCGATGACCCACAGACTTATTGGAGTGCTTCCGCCGTGCCCATGAAGCTGGAAAAAGGTTTTTCAATGGGTTCTGGCACCCCGGCGGCTAGGATCTCACGCTTTTCAGGGCCGCCATGACCTGGGGCAAGGTAACTTCTGTCTTGTTATGCTCTCTTCGTTTTGTGGCCTATGAGGAGGCACTTTTGACTTACTGAACTGTGATGTGCAGTCCACTGAAGAGCAAATGGCGATCAGGGAGAAAGTGAACAAGTACATCGCCGAGCGAAATGCGCGAGAGGGCGCCGGTGGCAGCAGCTCCGGTGACACGGAAGCTCCTGCAACACTGACTACAGAGGTCCGACTGGCGATGACACCGGCGCTCCTGCTGATAGTGTGGCCCAAGATGGGGTAGAGCACTAGGATATTGCCGTTTGTAACTTTTGGAACGATTTGTGTTTGTTTTGGAAGATTGCTATAAAACTTGGTTTAAACTGTTGCGGTTTCGGCGCACAGGTTCCTGATGTGGAGCCTACGCAACCTATGGATGTTTATCCATTGATGATTGACTGCAACAGTTTTTATGTTGGGGGTGCGTCGTGGTTTCGTCACCATGAAAAGTTTCCAGGATCTAGTATGACTGGATTTTTGCTTTCGTGATTTCGTCGATACCTTAGGCGGGAAGAATCTCTTAATAGGTTCTTCTATTCAGAGTTCGACCCGAGTATTTTGGAAGAACGAAAGTCTCGTTGTGAGTGAATTGAAGGCGACGGCGGGCGGGCCTCGACATCTGGCCTTAAAGATCCAAAAGAAGAACCGGTCGAAGGGATGACTTTGGACCTAGAAAACCATCGGTATAGCTTTTCACTTTGCCCCCGGCGGAGCGAAGCATAGGTTGTTGCATGTACGATGTGTGATGTAATGTTGCTTAACAAGTTATGGTATTGAATAAGGATATCTCGGACTTGTTTCGTGTTTGTTTTGCCCTTTGATTTATTCGTTTCCATGGTCATGCCTAGATGTCGTTCTCCCATTACAGCGCCCTTTGGCCTCTTGCGCAAGCAAAAACAGAAACGTTGTCCCCCGAACCTTTTACGGCAAGGGGATGGAGAGAGCGGTAGCATTTGAGTAGCTTTTTAACTTGCCCCTCGGCATATCACATTAGGTGAAAAGTAGAATGTCATCCCCTCGACTTTTTAAGGCGAGGGGATGGAATGGAGCGATAACGCGTGAGCGGCTCCTGTGCTAGCCCCTCGGCATATCGCATAGGCGACAAGTAGAACGTCGTCCCCCAACTTTTTATGATGAGGGGATGGGAATGGAGCGATAACATGCAAGTGGCTCCTGTGCTAGCCCCTCGACATATTGCATAGGCCCCCGTCCCCCCAACTTTTTAAGACGTGGGGATAGGAATGGAGCGACAACGCGCGAGCGGCTCCTCTGCTAGCCCCTCGGCATATCGCATAGGCGAAAAGTAGAACACCGTCCCCCCAACTTTTAAGACGAGGGATGGGAATGGAGCGATAACACGCGAGCGGCTCCTCTACTAGCCCCTCGGCAAGTCGCATAGGCAAAAAATAGAACGCCGTCCCCCCAACTTTTAAGGCAAGGGGATGGGAATGGAGCGATAACGTGTGAGCGGCTCCTCCGCTAGCCCCACGGCATATCGCATAGGCGAAAAGTAGAACGCCGCCCCCCAACTTTTTAAGGCGAGGGGATGGGTATGGAGCGATAACGCGCGAGCGGCTCCTCTACTAGCCCCTTGGCATATCGCATAGGTGAAAATGATAAGGCCGCTTCGGAATGATTCGTGCGTGAAATGCTTTGCTTGCCAATTTTTCGCTTTACTACTAAGGGCGGCACTAGACCAAGCTTCATTTGCCCAAATACATCGTTGATTGGTGTTTTCATGTGTTTTCTTGGCTGCACTAGTTTGTGTTGCTTGGCCTTTCGCCTGGATGTCTGCTTTCGGCGTGACACTGGAAAGTTGGAAGCAATGGAGCGAATCAACAAAGTTGTTCAGAGCAACTCAGGCTCGCCCCACTGATGGTCGAGAGCTAAATGTCCACTCTCGCCATTCAGGGTTGGAAAGTTGCAAACAATGGGGTGACGGCCACCGGGGACTATCGAAGATGGTGATTCTAAGAGGCCGAAGTGTTTTTTAACACATTCGCTCTTAGAGTGGCTGCACCCGGACATGTGGTCAATGCCCCCATTGGTGGCTTGTGTAGCTAGCCATCATTAGTCTAAGGCGTGGCCTGCCGCCCTGGCATGCTGTGAGATCCTGATGCTTCTTATTCCTAGGATATCAGGGCCTTTGGTTGTGCAACCTCTCTCCCTTTGCATTTTAAACTTTTCATATTGCACTTTTCTCTTTTCGTGCACTTTGTGCTGCTCTCGCACGGCTGCAAGGCTTTGCCTTTGCGTGAAATGCGTAAAGGTTCTTCCCTCCAACGCTCTACTCTCTTGCTCCAGAGCTGGAGTGTGTATGCTTCCTATCTTGCCCACCGGCTTATGGCCCAAGTGGGCGGCCCCTGGTTGTTATATAGCGCCGATTGCCTGGTGGGGTCTTATTTTGGTTGGTGTGGTGGGTTGCTTATTAAGCTTCTGCTGGGTTAATGCTTCTGTCCTTTCTCGTACACTGGGTTGTTGGAACTTGTTCGGGGGTTCGATTTGTGCTACCCGCCATTCTATGGCTTTTGAGTTTTTCCTTTCCGCCGCCACTCCTTTTTGGTGGTGCGGAATGTTTTTACAGCCTATTCGGCTTTTGCTTCTGCCCACACTCCTTTTTGGTGTGTCGTAGCAGTGTTTAGGCTTATCGGCCTTTTTTTCCTTTCGCTCAGTCCTTTTTGGTGAAGCGAGAGGTTGTAGCAGCCTGTAGACTGGCTTAGGGTTGCGGAGTTTCTGGTTGTGACGTTTCGTACGAACGCGAAATGGCACAACCTATGATGGGGTTGCCCTTCGTCGATATTCATATCCTGCCGAGGTCAGGTTTTGCTTCAACGCCTCGTTCTTAGACCTTGTGTAGGGAAAAGGCTCAATTTAATTTTAGAAATGGTGCATGGGATTGCCTCGTTAAAAAACCTCACACCTTTTAGCAAAGGCTTCCCCGTGAGGAAAAAGAGCGTGAACCCTTGTTTAATGTTTACATGACTGGGAAAAAAAAGAAAAGAAGAAAACTTACAACCCTTAGAGGGTGAATATGTCATGGGTAGAAGCGCCGCAGATTGTCTTCGTTCCATGTGTGACTTGTTTCGATTCCTTCTTCGTTCAGCAGCCTGAAGACCCCTGGCTTGACTGTATTTACTACTACGAAAGGCCTGTACCACTGCGACTGCAGTTTGCCCTGCTTGTCGGGATGCCGGATTAACACCATGTCGCTTGGGTTGATGTTCTTTCGCAACACTTTCTTGTCTCTCCAGGCCTTCGTTTCTTGATGGTAACTGTCCAGGTTAGATGCGGCTTGTAACCTGGCATTCTTTGTTGCTTCAATCTCCACATATCACTGTATTGGAGTCGTTGCTGCAATTTTCGTACAAAAAGATCCTAATTTGAGCTCTTCCGGTGTTATGACTTCTTCGCCATATAGGAGACGAAATGGAGTGAACCCTGTGGTCCTAGTGTGCGAGATGTTGTGACCCCAAACTGATGTGACTAGCTCTTGCGCCCATTTTCCTTTTGGCATATCAAACAGTGCTTTTGACACCGAACTAAAAATCAGACCATTTACCTTTTCGACTACCCTGTTGCTCTCCAGGTGATTTATGGATGTGAATGCTAGTTTGATCCCCAATTCGCTGCAAAAGTTTCTGAAATTCATGCAGTTGAATTGTTTTCCATTGTCTACTGTGATGTAGGATGGGATTCTGAAACGGCAGATAATCCTTTGCCAGACGAAACTGATCAGGGCAGTCAAAGTGATCTTTGCCAATGCTTTGGCCTCTATCCATTTCGTGAAGTACTAAGGCTATAGCGGTGAAACGTAGGTTCCCGGGTGCTGCTGGCAGTGGCCCGACTATATCGATCCCCCATCTCTGTAGGGGCCATGTTGGGATGATTGATTTGGTCGGGTTGGTGAACATCTGACAATTTTCGCAGCTACGGACTAGTTCCTTGGCGTCTTCTGCTGCAGTTGGCTAGTAAAACCCTTGTCTCATCGCTCTATGGGCGATTTCGTGGGGTTCTCTGTGAGCTCCACACATTCTGGCATGCATCTTGGTTAGTAATTTGATTCCTTGGTCTCTGCTTATACATTTCAGCATTGGTGCGACTATTCCGCTTTTGTACAACTCCCCTGCTATGATGGAGTATTGCTTTGTCCTAGAATTCATTCTATCTGTCTCGTGCTTGCTTTGAGGTTCATATGTCCTGTTTAGGTAGGCGAAAATTGGTGATCTTTAGTCCTTGCTTGCGATAACATGTACAGTGTTGGGTCACTCATCTTCTTCTCGTATTGCCTTAACTGTTAGCTCTTGATAAAAAAAACGTCTGCAGGCATTGGGGCTTTTTTGTGTGGCTGCTTTCGCCAGTTTGTCGACTTTAGTGTTTTCGCTTCTTGGGATGTGGCGAAGTGTGAAACCGGCAAAATGCTTTTCCATCCTTCTTACTGCCGCTAGGTATTTGATCAATTCAGGCTCTTTGGCGGTTAATTCCTTCTCGACATGCCCTACTATTATCTGTGAGTCTGCCTTGACTGTGCATCTTCTAACCCCTAACGCTATGAGTTTTCGCAACCCCAAGAGTACTTCCTCGTGTTCAGCTATGTTGTTGGTTGTGAGAAATTCCAACCTGGCTGCATAGCACATCCTGGGACCTTTCGGCGGTGTCAGGATCGCTGCTATTCCTGCACCATTCATGCCCCATGCCCTGTCGCAATGTACGGTCCAAAGGGGCTCTTCAAATGGCACAGTGGTATCACAGGCTGCTGGTGTCCAATTTGCAAAAAAATCTACGAGTACTTGTGATTTGATGGTGGACCTATGCTCGAATCCACTACGAATTCATTCAGCTCTGCGGCCCACTTCCCGATTCTTCTGATGGCTTCGCTATTGCAAAATAGCACTTCTAATGGCTGTGCTAAGAGGACTTTGATGCGATGAGCTTGGAAATAGTGCTTTTATTTCCTTGACACCATGACCACTGTGTAGGCAATTTTCTCTAATTCGGAGTAGTTGAGTTTCGCTCCTGATAAAGCCTCTGATACGAAATATACCGGGAATTGCTTCATCTTGTTTTTTTGTTCTTTTTCTTCGACCAACACCACGCTGGCAGTTGTGGGTGAAGCTGCTATACATAGTAATAATGTTGCTGATGGCGAGGGCTTGGATAAGACTGTCCACAACGTTGAAAAATGCCGATGCTGAAACTCTCTCTCTCTCTCCTATTTCAGCACCGTGTCATCCCATTGTGGCCGTTGCTGTGTTGAAGAAAAAAGCTGGCACCGTGGCATGTTCCTTCCCCGGTGCTTGGCAAACAAAAAAACATTTTTATCCGGCTGTTGGTCCTCACCTGCACTTGTGTCGCACGCACCTATTCACTGTGTTGTTCTGACAAGCACCGGTGCCGACGCCGTAGGGAGACTCGAGTCCTGGCATCGCACGTACAAATTGGTTTTCAGCACCGCTGCCCCGGTGCCGACGCTGAGGACAGTCTAATGTTGTTAGCTTGGTTAGGTATGCCTTTAGGTCGTCGAAAGCTTGCTGCTGCTCCGGGCCCCATTCGAAATTGTTGGAGTTTCGCAATGTTCTGAAAAATGACAAACCCCTTTCGGCTGATCTCGAAATGAACCTGTTAAGTGCTGCTAGCCTGCCGGTGAGCATCTGAACCTGTTTTCAGGTTGCTGGTGGCTTCATGTTTACTATTGCTGCTATCTTTTCGGGGTTTGCCTCTATGCCTCTCGGAGACACTAGGCAACCGAGCAATTTTCCTTTTTTGATGCCGAAAATGCATTTGTCAGGATTCAACTTGAGGCCGCTCTTTCTCAGGTTCTTGAATGTTTCTTGCAGATCTTGGATATGAGTGCCCTTCTTATCGCTCTTGACTACAATGTCATCGACATATGCTACCAAGTTCTTGCCCTTTTGCTTGTCGAACACACCGTCGGTCATTCTCGAAAAGGTGGGGCCTGCATTTCATAGCCCCTCCGGCATTCGCTTGTAACAATAAGTCCCTCCAGGAGTGATAAAACTTGTTTTCTCTTCATAGTTTGGGTTTAACCAGATTTGATGATATCCTGAAAAACAATCTAGTAAGCTCATCACCTCGCATCCAGCGGCGATGTCGACTAGCTTATCAATTCTTGGCAGTGGATATGGATCTTTCAGGAAACACTTGTTCAAGTCAGTGAAATCTACACACATTCTCCACTTCCCATTTTTCTTTCTGACCATTATCACATTGGTTAACCACTCAGGGAACTGTACCGGTCTAATAACCTCGACATCGAGCAGTCTTTGCACTTCGGCTTTCGCTGCTTCTGCCCTTTCTACGGACATTTTCCTTAGCTTCTGCTTCCTCGATTTTGCCCCTTTTGCTACATTTAGGTTGTGCTGGGCGAGATCTCGACTAACGCCTTGCAGATCTTTTGCTAACCAGGTGAATACATCTTGGTTTTCATGAAGGAACGATATCAAGCCATCCTTTTCGTCTTTGGTGAGGCTTGACCCTATATGCACACACTTTTTTGGCACAAGGTTTGACAGAGGGTTTTCATTGTATCTTCCGCAGATTGTGCCCTGGCTTCGGCTGTCTTTTCGCCATCTGGTTCCTCGGTCGGTGGCTTCTTGGTGACTTCATTTATGAGGCTATACCCTTGTATTGGCATGCCCTCTATTCGCCTGGAAGCGGCCTGGTCTCTATGTATTGCAATTATGCCGAAAGTGGATGGCATTTTCATGCACAAATAGCTTTGCTTTAACCTGATTTCTAACTTGTTCAAAACTCCTCTGCCGAAGATGGCGGTATACGGGCAGTCCATGTTGAATATGTCAAAAGTTACCGTTTCTGTGCGGACCTTTTCATCCTCAGCAAAAGAAACTGGAATTGACTTTTTTCCCAAAGCGTCTATCTTCTTCCCTCCGAAACCGAACAACGAGTTCCCAGCTGGATCCAGCGTTCACTTGTCAAGTCTCATCTGCTCGAAGGGTTTGATAACCAGAATGTCAGCGGGGCTTCCAATATCAATAAGGATGTTGTGTAGGGTGAACCCGGCTATGTTCACTGTTGCAACAAAGGCGTCCTTGTGCGGGAAATCTCGCACCTGAAAATCATCCCCGTCAAAAGTGATCGAGACCATGGACCACGCTGGCCTGTTGAGCAGTAACCTTGGCGATACAGTGTGCACTCTTCATTCAAACTCCCTTTCTCACTCTTTTGTTCTCGTGCACTTGATTTGAACCTCCTATGATTGCGAAAATGTGGCCCTGGGATGGTAAAATGTTGTTTATGACTTGGTGCTCCTGGGCAGTTTCTTGCTTTGCTGACTGAGGTTGGCTTCATTGCTGCTATTCTTGCTGAACTGGCGAAGTCACGGCTGCCGAATGCCCTGAGTGCTGAGCGAATTTCTAATACATTGGGAAAACTGGTTGCTGCCGGGCGTATGGGTGTTAGTTATACCCATGCGAGAAGCTAGGGTACTGAGGAACATAACTGCTTGGGGCCATGTACGCAACGCTGCAACCTTGGCTGCTTACCATTTTGCGGTTAGCATTGTGGAATACATGATTGGACATTTCGCTGATTTTCACGGCTTCGTCTTTCTCTTTTAGTTCTCTTGCCATTTTATTGTATTTGCAATCTTTTGTGAAGTGCCCTGCATTTTCACCACATACCGCGCAATAAGGTATCCTCTGAGCTCTACCCCTTCTTCTACTGTCGTGGCCTCCTCGGGGGCCTCAGCCACCGCATTGGCTTTGGTCCAAACTTTTGTACTGCTGGTTTGGTGGAGGTCCTTGGAAACTCTGCTTTGCTGACGAACCTTCCGGTTGCTCTAGCAGACTGTTTATCACGCAGAATGGTCTCATGTTTCTCTGATTCGGGTTTGGCGGTGGTCTAGGTGCCTTGCCTGCTTGTCTCCATGCATTTCGTGTTGCCTTCTGCTTTTTTAAGTCATCACCTGATCTAACATATTGCCTTATTACCTCGAACAGTTCTCTTACCGAAGTTGGGTAGTTCCTAGTGAAATGTGCTGCACACTGGCCTATGGCCAGCCCCTCCACAGCGGCTGCTATGACTGTCTCCTCTGGTGCGTTCGGCACCAATGCTTTGGTCTGAATGAACCTTTCGAGGAACTCTGATAGGGATTTGTCATCTCGTTGAACGCAATTTTGGAGGTCTCTTGTTGTTTTTGTCCCTGGGTGATATCCTTGGAAAGTGGATACTAGTTCCGCCCTGACCTGTCCCCATGACTTGATGGACAGAAGCTTCAACTAGGTGTACCAATCATGTGCGATATCATCAACTACCTTGATGAGCGATTTGGCGAGAATATTAGCGTCGCCCCCTGTTGATATTATCGTTCTTTCATAACTCGCAAGGAACTTTCTTGGGTTTGTTTTTCCGTCGAAGATCGGGATGTGAGGCTTGTAGCCGGTTGGCCATGGATACAGTTGAAGCTCTTTTGATAGTGGTGAAGTTGGGTCATAAGCACCTTCGTCTTCATCGCAAAGGTCGCCGCCTGGTATAACGACATTTTCATCAATGCGAATGGCGCCTCCGGCGCCTGCTCCCTGTAGCCCTTGAATTTCTCTTACCAACCTATTCCTTTGGATTTCAGCTTCCTTGATTGCTCTTTGCATTTTCTTAGACCTATTTCACGCAGCGGCTTGTCTGAGCAACTGCTCCTTCTCGCCCTAAAGTCTGAGGATGTCTTGCTGGTACTGATTTAGTGTCTTGAGGTTTCTTGCCTACTTTGTGATCTCACCATCCTCTTCCTCTTCATCTTCTCGGATTTCGTTGCTGTTCTGATCCAGGGGTACTTCTTGGATGCTGACTTCTGGCATCTCATGGTGGCCGTTGGGCGACACGATTTTGTTGCCCTGCGTTATCATCGCAGCGGGCTCTAGGCACAATGGGGCCACGCCAGTCCCTGCTATGGCAGCGGCGACGGTTGCTGCCTTGGAGGCCTCTGCCTTGTTCGCTCCCATCTTCGCCTTGTCTTTTTTGGGTGCCATGACAAGCTTGAGCAACAACCACGGTGGGCGCTAATGTTGTTCTAGGCCGAAGGCCCACGAACACTGGTTGCAGTGAGAGCCAAATCAAGCAAAAAGGAAAGCGTCGAATACGGAGCATAAGTGAAATAAGCGAAATGCTCTTATTCCATTGTCCTCCTCCTCTTACAATCGCCTGGTGAGGGCTATTCATACATGCCCATAGGCTTTTCATGGGACACAAATGCCCTTACAACTACTCTATATTCGAGGAATATTCCCCGCAGCCCGGGGGTTCGTTCGCCATTTGAAGCTCCCGCCTGCCCTAGATGCCACCCGCCTGAGCTGATCCGACCAGCTCCAGGTGCCATGTCGCCCCCTTGTCTGACAGGGCAGGCCTCGGCCGTCAGAAACTGTCAGCCATCTTCTGACGATTAGCTCCCCCAAAAAGCGAAACCTACAAAGAAACTGATAAGTGCACCGTTGACATCTGTCCGCCTAAGCGAATAGCTCGGCTCGGCCGAGCCCTTCCCTCAAACCAACGCCGCTCCTCTCACCATGGCGAATAGACACACAAAGGTAGACGATGTGGGCTATCGTCATTTCGCCGAGGCGATGAATGGATCGTGGTGCTCGCCCCATCGGAGCGGGGCTAGAGCTCAGGTTTTGCCCTTTCGCATAAACAATGAAGAGGCCCTCGTGTGTTGTCTTATCTTCATTTCGCCTGTGCGAGACTTTTGGCTGGCGGACGAGCCGCATGGGGTGCCCAATGGTGGGGCCTACCCCCAACAGGGACCACCTTTTCTTGCGCCCCATTGCCACGCCTACTCATGCAACTCTTACAACATAAAGCATTTGCTGCAGCATATGTCCAAAACAAATGAAACTTTTATAGCATATGTTTGCAACATATATGTATGGGCGGCACTGTAACATATGCGACATCCAGATAAAACACTTACAATATACGCTTGAAACAGCTGCAACATTTGAAACATACACTTGCAACATACGTGTATATCCAGTGCAACATATGCAACATACAGATAAACACACTTGCAACATACATTTGAAACAGCTGAAACATTCGAAACAAACACTTGAAACATATGTGTATAGTCATTGCAATATATGCAATATCAGATCTATTTTTGCAACATTCAAATGAAACATATGCAACATACATCTAAAACGCATGAAACATACGGTTACAATATGTGCTCATCTACTTGCTGCCCCCAATGGACGCTATTGACGCGAAGCTTGACGCTGGCACGGAGCTTGATGCCACGGCGCGGAGGACGGACCTTGGCTATGCGCAGCACGAATCCAGGCGGGATGCGTGAGGTGCGGCGGAGCGCAATGTGAGGCGCGAGGCGTAAGCGGCGCGAGGCACAGACGACGCGAGGTGAGCAGCGTGCGGCGCGAGGCACAAGGCGTGGGTGGGGGCGCGAGGCACGAGGTGCAGGTGGGGCGCGCGAGGCATGAGGCCACAGGGCTTGTGAGACACGACGCGCTGGGGCAAGCGGGTCCATCCCCTGGTAGAGAGCATTACCATTATTTTTAACCTCCAACTTACAATGTAATCCAATTTGCAAATTTAAATTATGAAACCCTCTAACGGTAGAAACTCGAGCAAATTTTGGTCCTCTAGGTGGTTAAAAAGTGGTTTTGATCTCTAGAAATTTATAATTAATTTATTTAACATACAAATATGAAATTAGCTCCAGTTTCCTTCTTAAAATATCATCTATCTGTTGGTGCTATATTTAAAGTTATTTGGATCATACTTCTTTTAAGTAAATAATGTGTTCAACTACGAGCAATAAAGTAATAAGAACAGAAATAAACCAATTCGAAATATCTTACGTTGATCATAAACAAGTAGAGAACATTTTTAGGGGAAAAAATGGTACAAGTTTTATAGTTTTCCTAGTTCTACATTGTGATGCTGGTACACAACAAATCGATCACGAAACGGTAACAACAACGACAATATGGCTTTGCAAACAAGTAACGCCCACCCACGATCAGTCGATCACGACTGGCATGCTTCTTCAATCAAGCCGGTGGCGCCGGCGCAGTCCTGTACTCGGCCGCAGCGGACGTTTCAGCCTCCTCGTCTTCGTTCTCACCGGAGAGTTCCTCCAGCGACTTCCCCTTTGACTCCGGCACGAGGAACGTGAAAAAGAACCCGGCGACGTTACAGCCGGCGAGGACGAACAGCGAGTTGCGGACTCCGATGCCCGGCGGGTACCCTGCGTCCGTCTTGTTCGGGTCCGTGCTCTGAGCCGCGTACAGGAAGCCGAAGGAACCGATGATGGCCCCGGCCTTCCCGGCCGCCGCCGAGATGCCGTGGCACGTGGACCTCAGCCGCGCGGGGAAGATCTCCGCCGGCACGATGAAGGTGGTGGAGTTGGGCCCGAAGTTGGCGAAGAAGAAGGTGAAGGCGTACATGACGACGAAGCCGATGTGGTGCCCCGGCGTGGTCCAGTGGTGGTACGGGATGGCGAGGCCGAGCATGAACACCGTCATGAAGAAGAAGCCGCCGAGCTGGATGACGAAGCGGCCGATGATGTCGATGAAGAAGACGGTGAACCAGTAGCCCGGGATGGTGCCGCACAGCGCGACGAGCGTCTGCGCGCGGGAGATCTTGAACATCTCCTCCAGCGCGTTCATGGTGTCCGCCTTGGGCAGCCAGTTCACGGCCGTGTAGATGTCCTTCTGGAACAGGTTCTGCGAGTAGAAGGCGATGTCCAGGAGGAACCAGCACACCGTCGTGCCCAGCAGGTGCAGGCCGTGCCGCCTCGCGAACTGCCGGGAGAAGAGCCCGAACTGCTCGCGCCGCGCCAGCTCCTCCGCGTGCTCCGGATCCTCGACGATCTCCACGTTGAGCACCTGCGTCATGTCGGACGCCGCCTGCTTGGCGTTCTTGGCCACCAGCGCGGTGTACCGCGCCGTCTCGGGCATCTTCATGCGCCAGTAGTAGGTGAGCAGCGCCGGGATGGCGCCGAACATGAGGACGATGCGCCACGCATAGTCCGCCTGCGGCACCGTGGAGCCGGCGGGATCGTCCTTGTACGCCGGCGCGTCGAAGCGAGCCTTGAACGCCGCCGAGACGACGATGGCGACGACGCCACCGGTGAGGTTGCCGAAGCCCTGCATGGCGAAGACGGCCGCGATGAAGGCGCCGCGCGTGCGCTTGTTGGCGTACTCGGACATGATGGTCGCGGACAGCGGGTAGTCGCCGCCGATGCCGAAGCCGAGCCAGAAGCGGAAGAAGCAGAGCGTGGCCATGACGCCCTTGGGCGTGGACCCGAACGAGAGGCCGGACGCGAGGCAGCAGACCACCATGAGCATCAGCGTCATGCCGTACACCTTCTTGCGGCCCATCTTGTCGCCCAGCCAGCCGAAGAAGAGCTGCCCGGCGAGCGTGCCGCAGAACGCGACGCCGTTGACGGCGGCGGAGACGTTGGGCGGGAGGGAGCCGGGGGTCCTGGAGCTGGGGTCGAAGTAGTAGATGCGGCCCAGGAGCTTGGTGACGAGGGAGATGGAGAAGAGGTCGTAGGCGTCGGTGAAGAAGCCCATGCCCGCGATCACGATCGCCGTGAAGTGGTACCACTGCGTCTTGGCGGCGTCGAGCGCGTGGAGCACCTTGAGCTCTTTGGCCATGGTGGTGTAAAAATGAGCTTCTGCGCACTAAGAAATGGCGCTGTGTAAAAATGAGAGAGTTGTGCTGGAGTCCGAAATCTAACACAAGAAACATGATCAAGAAAATGAAGGGAAAAACGAGGATTACTACAAAGTAATTACTTCAACTCTTCGATAGCTTGTTAAACTGTCGGATTACTAGGACAGTGAATGGAATGGAAGAGAGGGGAACCGTTGCTCCTTCTGATAAAAAATACTACAAAGCTGTGGTCATTAGTCAAAGACTGGAGGCACCACGTGTGCTCCAGATGCTACTAAACTTGTGAAGGACACAGAATATTCTTTCTTGTGTCAACCTCTGCCGTTTGGATCATGAGTTCTCTCTTTGTATTGTAATGAAGAAGATGAGACAGACATGTGTACGGGAATCAGGTGACTTGGTTTCCCATAATTGTCTGTCTTTGTAACGGGGCCCTCGTGAAAAACCCAAGCAAAAGTGCATCTGGCAACAAAAGATTCGCACCTAAGTGCACAACATGCGGGGAGCTGGTCCAAACTATAGACATAATCAGAAATTGACCGACGCAATCTGGAGCGCTATTGCCTTTACTTGATGAACTTCTCGAATGGCCGAGAAAGGAGAATGGTAAACAAACAACCTGTGTTGGGGGTCGACACCACCGCTGGGTACCCTGTGCGGCCCAGTTTCGCCTGAGCGATACGACAGGACGTGAGTGACAGTGCGGGTCACCACTTTCGCCCTTGGTGGAGGTTCTAATAGCCAAGGACTTGGCTCCGCTTAAGCCTCGCAGGTCATGTACCACTATTTTTGACCTAGCGAAAGGTCGGCGGGTAAAAAATGACGACCTCAAGACATCTATTTGCCGGGGCGAATAGGCAGGGTGCGGCAGGGCGAAGCCAGTTGCCGGCATGCCTGTTCGCCAAGGCAAGGTAAGTTCCGCTAAGCCGGCCAGGGGCTCCGCCGGGCGCAAAATGTTTTGTCGATATTGTGATTCGTCTGACTTTCCTCGCAGGTCTCGCCCAGATGAAGACATTTCACAGGAGCGTGCCCGACAAGCCTCGCCGCTCCGGGCCCATTACGTCAGGTTGGTCAGGTCGCTCTGGCAGGCACCAAACAACGGAGGCGGGGACTCCAAAGGACGAGCGAGCCCTGGGTGGCGGAGAATATTCCTCAGATTTAGGGTAGGTAGGAGGGCATTAGTATCCCACGAAAAGCCTATGGGCGTGTATAAATAGCCACTGGCAAAAGGTTTTAAGGGGGTAAACAATTGGAATGCAGAAAAAGGCAGTTGTCTAATTTCGTCTATGTTCTCAATTCGCGCGTGCCTCGCTTAATTTCGCTCGTGCAGCGACCGGTGTTCGGAGGCCCTTAGGCCTAGAACAACAACCTGTGTGGCTCCACAAAAATTTTAGCCATGGCTATCAGAAAAAGGTGCAGTTTTTTCCTTCCAAGGTGTCTACTTCGTCATCTGAACCGAAAAATTGTTGTTTCTTTTATGGTTCAAGGCACAGCTACAGTGACTTTGGCATGGCTCACTCTGCTTTCTTGCGGCTTTTTGTAAGAAGCTCTACCAAACGGCCATCTACAAAGTGGCTCCTTGCAAGGGGCACGAAGGAACTGGATCTGTTTTTATGTTAAGGAGAGAGTCAGAAAAGTGCTTTCTCCAGGCAAATTCTCACAATCTAAAAAATGATTACAATGAAGAAGTGCATCATCCAGGTGTGTCGCGTTCTTGAAACGGGGACAAGGACAATGCATTTCTTTGCATCTACCTGATGTGGCCATTTGCTTTTAGAATTGAATTTCAAGCCATATGGTGGAGACTATTTTAAGTATCGGTAATGCTTAGTTGAGGACGTCCGTCCATCCACACCGACCTTGACCCGCGCGGTGTGATAAGCAAGAAAAAAGAGAGACGCCCAGTTGCAGTCAGACAGGGACCACACGTGTCCTTTCCGCGGGTCGGCGCTTGGGAGCATGTGCAGCCACTCGCTCGGCGTGGGATGCATTCGGCGTGTGGGGCCGGTGTATGCACAGTGTGACCAAAGAGTGTGCGGTGACGACAGAGAGAATGACCAGCCCTGGGATTTTATGAGAAGAGCACGGGCTCGCATCTGTATGCGTCATTTGCTGCTCCCGTGATGGGTGACCACGGGCATCGAGCTCCGGGCGGCGTATGTGTTTCAAGTGTATGTTTCATTTTGGATGTAGCATATGTTTTATCTGGATGTTGTATATGTTGCAATGGCTATATACGTACGTTGCAGGTGTGTTTTTCAAATATTTCAGCTATTTCATCTAGATGTTGCATGCTTTTATCTGGATATTGTATATGTTGCAGTGGATATACACGTATGTTGCAAGTGTATATTCCAAATGTTTCTCCTATTTCAGATGTGTGTTGCAAGTGTTTTATCTAGATGTTGCATATGTTGCGGTAGTTATACACATATATTGCAAACATATGTTTCACATTGTTTTAGTATTTTGCAACAGGTGCTGCTCCCCATGCGCTCTAACTCACGGGCAAGCACGCGGTGCACCAGGCACCCTTGCACCACCAGACACGGTCCCCCACAATGGAGCATGCAGCCGGCTCAACACATGTGCATACGTGTTGTGCTCCCTCCCTCTCTCACATTGGGGCACGGGCGCTGTGCTCTCTCTCGCATTGAGGTATGCGCGCTATGATCCCTTTCTCTTGCAAGTAATTAGGGTCTCTCTCGCACTAGGGCACGCGTGTTGTGCTCTCTCTCGCATTGGGGTACGTGCGCTGTGTTCCCTCTCTCTCACATGTAGTTGTGCTCTCTCTCTCTTGTAGTAGGGTACGCGCATTGTGTTCCCTCACTCTCTCGCATGTAGTTGGGTGGGCAGAAGGATTTGTGGGGTGCAGCAGTAGCAGGAGGAGGCGCATGTTTCAAAAAAAAGCAAGTGGAGACGTGGGGCGCATGAGGTGCAGCAGCACACAGGTAGGCGCAGCAGCATGCGCGGGCGTCCGGACGTACGGCTTTGTCTCCGGACGCTAGCGTAGCCCTTTGAGGATGTTGAAGCTAGAACGTTCTTTACATTGCGTAGGAAAAAGTGGTCGTTTTTTCTTTTGGAGGCGGGAGAGGGGGGAGCTTAAACCTACCTTTAGAGGCAAACTGAATTCACAACTTAGTTCTTTTAAGAAAAAATGAAACACCTTCTCTTGAGTCTTGACCCATTTATGATCTCATCCCATATCCTACCAATCCATATTAGATGCTCAAATGTGCGACCCATGTCTTATCAGTGATTGCGGGGGGAACCCCGCGTCATCTCCTCCGTGAGGTGACTTGGGGGGCGACCGGCCCTCCGCCGAATCCACTCCTCACAGCCGGCTACACCCTGGCCACCGCCACCGCTCTCTGGCAGGTGGTGGCGGCGGCCACGGCGGCCCTCCAAAAAGGAGGCTGTTCACCGCACCTTCCTTCGCTCCTCGCTCCTCTCTCTCTCTACTCCTCTAGCCTCGATCCAGTCGTCTTCCCCGCTGCCGATGTGCTTGTTGCTGACCACCAGGGGCTAGATCCAGTCATGCCTCCACTCGATCTACCCTTCCTGGCACTGGATCTTGCCTCCCTCACCTTCCTGCACCTTGGAGAGGCTTTGTGGCATTTTTTGGTTCAGGGCAGCAGCTGGCTCGTGGGTGCCTCGCTGCCGCTGTGTTCAGCTCTGGCCAGCGCGGTGGCGGCCGTTAGGCTCGCTCGCGTCTCAGGTGGCGGCCTAGGGTGCTCTGGCTCTGCGCCTTCGCCCTCCACGCGCTGGTGATAGGTAGGGGTGCAGCTCACTGCGTATGCGTAGCTTCCAGTCCAGGGCGGCGGCCGGCCTGAGCACGCTCGCCCCTTCGCTCGGCTGTGGGCGTCACTCTCCCTCGCCCGCGGCTGGGTGGCGGCTAGGAGCTGCGCTGGCTGCCTGATTTGCTTGGCCTCATGGCTCCTGCCCGCGGCTCCATCTTGTGCTGGTTGCTAGGAGCGTGCCCGCCTTTGCTCAGCCTCTTGGCTGCCTACTTCCTGCGGTGCTGGTGTCCCGCATGGTAGTTGCTGTGGTCTGGTGGTTGCGCCGGTGTTGACCGATTCCGAGTCTAAATGCAGCTCCTAAGCGTCTACTCATGGCCTGCGTCTTGGTAGTTGGGTGCTGGGCGAAAGCCTTGCTATCTGGTCAACAATGGTGACGTCCTTTGGGCGCCATTTTCCTCCTTGGAGGCATCTGTTGTTGCACCTTCCTTACCTCTCGGCGTGGATCTACTGGGTGAAAAACCTCGTCCTTGCTGGGCAGGCAGTGATGGCACGGTCCACGTTGCAATCCTCCTTGGAGGCGATGTCTATGTAGTTCCATGGCCCGGCCGTGCTCGGGAGCTGCCTTCCCCCCCTCTCTCTCTCTCTCCTCGGTGTTGCACATGGTCGTCGATGTCGCTTGTGCTTCTACCGAGTCATCCGGTTGGAAGTGGATTTTTTGGTTGTGCCTATGCACGCTTCATGTCCTTCATGGCTTCAACACCTATGTTTGTCCTACAGTGTGGTCGCTTCTCTGGCGGATGCTTGGGCGCTTCCTTTGTTGCTTCTCCGACAGATGCTTTACCGCCGATGTTCATGGTTATCGCTGAGCGGATGCTTTGCTGCTTCCTTTGTTGCTTCTCCGGCCGATGCTTTGCTGCCGATGTTCCTGGTTATCGCTGAGTGGATGCTTTGCCGCTGCAGCCTACTGTTGGCTACCATTGTGTTGTTGTCTTCTTGTAATAGGCTCAGTCGGTTGGGTCTTGAGGTAGAGGGTCTCCCCCACCCTCGTATTTTCCTACAGTTTGTTTGTGCCTGTGGATTGCGTGGGTAATCCTTGGATTACTTGCGGGCCCTATGTAATGTTTAAATTCTACTTCTGCTTAATAAAAAACGTGTCATAGGGTATGATCTCGAAAAGAAATGCTAAATGTGCTTTGTCTAGATCGTACGAACCCATTCCCTACTATTACATATGGATCGGAGGGGAAACGAACTAATTATCACTTCAACCCCTCCCAATACTTACAGATTGGAGAGGTTTATCATGTTTCCAAACAAGACCTAAAGGGGTGGTACCCTGATGGATATCACATAAACAAAAAAGAATAACCAAATAAACACCAGTTGAAGAATGCTAAAATGATCATCAAATATACAACACAACACATAGTGAATTTAATCTTCATCATGAAAATGGAGAGCCAATCTTCCAGATTTTCAGTTCAGAAAACCAAATTATTCTAAAACCAAGACTGAGGTAAGAAAAGAAAAACCATGCAAAAAAAAAGCTCCCTATATTATGAGTTACTGAATATGATGGTGTGGCACATACCAATTCTCCTCAGCGAAGAGATCTTGTGATATTGTGATATCCTTGGCCTTGTTTGATAGCTACATAGACCCAGAGACCTGGGTACTATATATAGAGAGCTAGCAAGTGAAACTTAGCAAAGCAGACTACCTTGCTAGTTTTCTTGAAAGCAACAACATCCCTGCGTTTAGTCAATCGGCAATGTATGGTCAAAGTTGATGTCATTGATCCCGTGCATTGATTCTTCATTTAAATCAGTCTGCAATAGAACTCAAATCTTAACACATTTTTCTTCTTCTATTCTGTTATCTAAAAACAAACTTTTTCTTCTGTTGTGGAAATATGATAAGAGTTCAATTATCTACGTTCTGCACACGTACTCCTGTATGCTTAATGAAAAACGGGCCAAGCCTGATCGCGAAAAAAACAGTACTGAGTACTAATCAATTAACTGATTCGGGAATGACTTCACGTAGAGGTTAAACAATGCACTATGGACAATTATAGCTTCATAAGCTTCTGATTGCACACGTCTCTACTTGTTTCAATCGGAATATTCCCAATTTGCCATGCACGTGTTTTAATATGTTTTTTTCTTCACACAGTTGCATGCAGAGTTCCAATCGATTGAACTAATGCTGTGTCGCCGAGAGACGAATATACCACTTTTTGGTTCAAACTTGAGTGAGCTGCATGCTAACCTACCGAAAATAAGAAAATCTGTATAGCAAACAGGACATACTCCCTTCATTCCAAATTTCAAGTTGTTCAAGCTTTTTTAGATACATAACTTTTACTATGCATAACATGTGTAGCAAAAAGTATGCACCTACGAAAGCTAGAACGACTTAGAATTAGGAATAGAGGGAGTATATGGTCGCTGCAACAGAAAGCAAATGCGCCAGCTTGTAATAAAGACGGAGAAGAAGAGCCGTGATGGGTCCCATTATAGCAAAGAAAATAACTAATGTCTCCTGACTGCATAGCAAACAAAATAACTAATGTCTCTTGGTAGTGCTTATGGTGTGTGTTTGGTAGGGATCTAGATTCTTATACAAACGTTTCAAATTCATATTTCCTTAGGAAATGTTTCGGGTGATGAATTAGAGCCACTTTATCAAACTATTTGGATGTTAGCCTTGATTATGATTTCCAAAAGAACTTTTTTTAATAAAAATCATGCAAATGAAATATGATTAAAAAAATTCTAAACTTTTTGTGGGTGAAGAACAACTTTAATATAATCCATTTTGACCTGTTGCACTAACAAACGATTTTAACTGAAAAAAACTGTAACTATCAGTACACAGTAGAGAAACCAGAATCCATGAGAAACTTCCGACCTTTTGAGCTCCAACGAACAAAACATGAATCGTTCCATACAATTTCATGCCTAAAACTTATCGTTTCTCTGTTGTTTCGTTTGGTACCATTTTCTGCTGTTTCTTGGAAGAATCTGAACCGAAACTGATTCAGTCTTCCAAACGGCCTCTAACTACTTTCAACATAAAATTGTTGATGTCGTCGTACATGTTTTGTTGTTATGTTCTTGCACTAGCCGCTAGCCATACTTTGTAGTTATATTCTCGATCCAAATTTATACTTCGTTTTGATTTTCCTAGGTACATAGTTTTTACTATATATCTAGATATACTATATCTAGATACAAAGAGAGAGAGAGGGAGAGAAAATTGAAATAACATATAATTTGAAACCTAGAGAGTAGCTAGGTCACCTTGGATGAGAGAAGATATCTTTGGTTTCAAATGTCAACATTCCAGCTTGGACGCATTCTTGAGGTGCAAGCTCTCATATTCTATTTTGTATCTGGCAAAGAGGCCGTGGTTGCTTGGGCTCCCGGGGCATATTCCCCTCGATTGGAAGCTGGCATCAGGGACTTTGAAGTCCAAGTCTTCCCGCCTCATTTTCTTGCGGAGGTTTATGAGTTGAAGTTGATGACTGTGGCCGTGTGGCGTGGCCGGACGGTACTTGCCCACACGTTATATCGCTGCTTACATCAGATTTACAACTCGTTTGTGTGTTTGGTTTGATGCAGCAATTTATTTGGCCCTAATGTGACTTGGAGTCAAATTAAAATTAATATCCCAGATAAGATATATTATATTACAGTGTACATATACAACCTATCTTTAGCATCAAGCTTTCTAATAAAGTTGCGCTAAAGACTTTGATCCGAAATATACAACCTACTCTCCATCCCAGAATCACTAGTAGAGAACAGACTTTCGGTTTTTGGGCTTTAGTCCCAGGTTCAACGGCTAACGCCGCAAGTGGGCGCAGGAGGGGCCTTTAGTCCCAGACTGCGCTACCAACCACTATATATATTCACCTTCCTTGGTCTTCCCCCATCTTTGCTAGCCCTTCTAGTTTGAGCTTCTTGCAGTGGGCACATTGGAGTTTGCGCCTTTGCGTCTTTGACAAACCCCGAGGGCACCATGTCGGCTGGAAGTTCTCGGGAGCCGATGTGCTACTCTAGGCCTCATAATCATTAACAACAATATCCCCTGGTATTTTCTCCGCATCATATTGGTCCAGATTGTCGATGACAATTGGTCCTTCAATTTCTTTGATTGAAACATCTGTGTAACCGATTTTAATGATTATTTGCTCATGGGCCTTTTCTACGGGATTAGTGAGAACTTCCTTATCCCTCGACATATATACTTGCTCTGCTGATGCCTTACCATTTTGTTGGACTTGATTAGTAGGTTCATCAAGAACCAGCTTAATCTGTATTGTCTTGTTGGGTCCGATTATCCGTAGCTCAATCAGCTATGAGGAACACACCATTGCTCACCATTGCTCATTGTGAGCTAAACCAATAGGCATCCTCCAACGGTGAGGAATTTGATGTATTAATGGGTAAAGAATCGACACTTCATCTTTATATGTGTGTTGCGCTTTTTGTTTGCAGCTAGCTTGACGTCCGACTTGGGAAATCGGTTTTGCTGATTTTTGCTTGTCCATAGGAGTTTGGGCCTGTCCCCCAAGCATAGAAGATTTGATAGTGATCTTAATGCTCTCTTGGTTACCATTGGACTTTTCCAGCACCACCTCATGATCTAAGACTTTCTTTCCCTTCCTAGCTTCTCTGGGCTCGCCGATTATCACAATTTTTCAATAATGGAACCAACCTGTTCCGGCCGAATCAAGATGGCTAAATTATTTATTTCTAGAGTTTCAGCCATGGAAGGTGTCTTATTGCAAGGTAAAGGATGTGCATCTCCATCATACTTAGCTTGCATGTCTAATTTTTCCTGTACTGATTTCCTAAACCAATAAACAGATTCCTGCAAATCGGTTTGGGAGGCGTCACATGAAGCCTCAGGCATTTGGACCATGCTCGATGACTTTGGAGGCCAGACAACACTGTAATACGAGGCAATGAAGCACGCAGTGCTGCTTCGTCCTATCATTGGTAGGAGAGGTACGAACCAAATTCGGTGTGTACATAGCAACAGGAAGTATAGTTGTAACCCCACCTGGATTGGCCTTATCAGTTTCAGACACTAAAGAGGCTAATAAAGACTTATTATCAAAAGCAAACCTGTCATATTGATCAAAATAGTAGGGAAACGGCCTCTCATGTTGAGGTTGACTAAAAGACAGGGCCGTCTCACTAATACATGCATCATGAGGTAAAGTAACAATAAAAGCATCAAATATTCTTTCCTCTAATTCATCAAATTTACACATAAGCTTATTCATAGCATGAAAAAGAGAGGAACCTTCAACTATTCCACTTGCCATTATCTTAGG
Source organism: Saccharum spontaneum (assembly GCA_022457205.1). Lineage (NCBI taxonomy): Eukaryota > Viridiplantae > Streptophyta > Magnoliopsida > Poales > Poaceae > Saccharum > Saccharum spontaneum. The sequence goes on from CM039601.1 coordinate 11,230,304, forward strand.
TCTGGTTGCAGACTTGATTGTTCTCCTAACCCATCAGATTGGTAAAATCACTGTTGAGCCCACTGTTCAACATCCAATAAGTTGGCTAGGTTAGAAAGATCAGCTATGGGATATAGCCGAACCAATCTTCGCCAGTGGAGTCGCCAAAAAATATGTTGGCGCTAAATTAGGTCACACACCTATAAGGAGCTAGATCGCTCGATATAGGACCTATCTGACTTTTAGGTAGGCCGGCGCCTAGGGTTTGTCCGCACTTAGACCTTATGCCTCTAGCGATGAGCGCGATACACAAGACATGTCACCGGAGGAGCCTCTCTGGGAGCGCGATATGCAAGACATGCCGACAAGGTCTCTTGGAACCCGAAACCCCACATGCACAGGAGGGATCCCATGGGGGTGTGCGGCGGCCATGGACTGCCCTAGCCGTCCTGGCCGATCTAGAGCTTCACCATCATCGATCCACCGTCCATGCAGCGTCGACAAAGAATGAGAAGTAGATGGGAAGAGAGGTTGCAGATTGATTTTTGTGTGGATTGTGTGTGTTATGTATCTTAATCGTCTGTGGCCCTTATATTTATAAGGAGGGGGTGGGGTCTTATCCCTCAAGGGGTCGAAACCCCCTTCCAAAACACATCAAAATGTGTTTTAGATCTGATCTAGGACTGCCAAAGTCGACTAAGGCGACTTGGAGTCGGTTAAGCCGGTTCCTATGGGTTCCGGGCAAAAAGCTTCAAAAATTCGTAATTAATTTATTTAGACTCTAAACGAGGCCATCCATATATGTTAGAAAGTTGGGAAAGTCGGCTTAGCCAATACCAATGGTGCAGTCCGTTCTTGCATTTTAGAAAGTTGGGAAAGTCGGCTTAGCCGGTTTGGAGAGTCGGCTAAACCGATTTCAGCTAGGTCAGCCCCAAAAAGTTGTTTTCTTCGCTCGGGCTCCATATGCGATGACCCAAGTATGCTTTCTGGCCATCTTAACAATATAAAAATGATGGCAAAGTCCATTATGCACTTTGGATAATTTTGGTTGTTAACAAACCCCATATGAAAAAATGATTGAAGATTGACTCATCTTAAGTAGGTTGTTGCTATTGTACATAGCTTTTGTGAGGCTGAGAAAGGAGAAAGACAATCTATATGCTCGTGTGGTTTTGTAACTAAGGAGTGAGTGACAAAAGGATATAAGTGAGGAACGATGTTATACTGAACAGAACTCAGTATCGTTCAGTATTCGCGTTTCAGTATTATTCAGTGTTTCGTGGTCCTAGGTGTAGTACTGAATAATATTGAACACTGTTCAGTACTACTCAGTATTTTTTCTGTTCAATTTTGGCTTGCGGTGTAGAATAATATTCTACACCTAGGTGTATAATATATATATAGTATTACTATATGGTACCTGGGTACTAAATAGCTATTCAGTACCCAGCGTCCAATAAGCCAGGCAAACAGGCCCACCCTCCTATCGGGAGGCCCAGCCCACTTTGTTGGGCCAGTGGCATCTCAGCTCAAGAGCTCCCCCACCTCCCGGCCATCACCCCCCACTACCCACGTTTTTTGCAGTTTCATTATCTCAGGTCCTGTTCACTCGATCCGCTCCGTCGCTCACCCCTGCTAGCGCCGCCCATCCGCTCCCTCGTCCTACCACCGCTGCTGCGCCACTGCCTAGCGCCCCGCCGTTCTCGGCCGGCATGCCCCAGCGTCCCGCCCCGCCGTGCCGTGACTGAGATCGTGGATGCGACTGCATGCGTACCCGCTCCTCCGACCAGCCGCTATCATCGCCTAATCCATTCGCCCGACGAGGATGGCCGCGCGAGCACGGGCGACAGGGACGGCGGCTAGCAGATCTCAACCCCCATCGCTTTCCCTCGCGCGCAGAGCTCATGATGGTGACCACGGCACAGCTCCGTGCCCTTCGCATCGCATCAGATCCGTTCCTCCTTGTGATGCGTGATGGCGTGGCCGGAGCTTCACGGCGTCGACCTCATCCTCGCATCTCTCCTCCGGACATGGCCTCCGGAGCTGGCTCGTCCTCTTCCTGAACTTCAAAATGGGTTGGATCTTCCCTAGAATCTCAGGGATCGCAGTTTCCTCTGCCTCATCTAGATCTGGAGGTGGACACAGGCATGTCTCATCCGGAGGGGAATAACTGAGGCAGATCGTTAATCAAGCACAAGGTAATGTCTCTTCGGCCCCTCATTTTTTTTATCTGCCAATTGACATTTTGCTGTTCGTTTCTAGATAAATGGTTGATACTTTGTGTTTGTGTTGCATGCAATTTCTGTCCCTATAGATGGATCAACATGAGGAGGGTTGGTGCAAGATCAATGTAGGGCAGCGGGAGCTGAGAGCAAAGCTGCTGGCAGTAGTGCTCTGCTTGCAGGAGTGAGGATGTGGCGTCTGGATCCATGGAGGAACAATTTAACAGAGAAGGAATTGAATTTCTCAAGGAGAATCCACTCAGCGACTGCCTACTGAGAAGCATTAAACATTTACGATTTGGCTGATGTTCTGGTCTATCTAAAGTGGTTTTGGATTGGAATGGCCAATTTTTTTCAGATCTTTGATCTATTCCTACTGCAGCTATACCTTCTTGTGATGACAATGTGATCTATACATTTTGTTTTGCTAATTTTCTTTCCCCAAAGTTACTTCTTGTAAATGATAGGTTTCGTTTCCTATGAACATCAGATTAGTACCTAGACACTAATTATTCTTGAAAGTATTCGCAATTTTTTACTCATCCACACAGGTTTCATATGTTTTCTCTGTTTCCTGTACCCTCCATTCTACTATCTTTGTTCAATTCAATTGTCAGTTTCTTTTAGGTCAAAGACTTATTTTCCCATTGCAATAAACCATTAGCGGAGCCAGAAGCTTTTAGGAGCCCGGGCAATTCAACATATTTAGCTACAAAATTACACGGTTCTACTTTGATATAAACAAAATTTCCATTCGAACGTCGGCGGGCGGCCGGGTGGTGGCTCTTCCACTGCAATAAACCTGTTCAGAGCACGAATTGAAATAGGATTAAAAAATACTTCACCGAACTTAAATCTTCTTTCAAATTGCAGACCCTTTCGATTTCTTCTGACTAAATTTTGTCAAACCCATTTTAGTTTTCTACTCTAATTGTTTGTAGGACAATACCAGGTTCTGGAGTTCGTATGTAACAATGTGAAGGTACCTGGTTTTTTAGCTTAATATAACCTTTACAATCTCGATCAACCTATTTAGAGACAAATTGCACTAACCTTCTTTTTTGGATGTATATGTACTTAACCTTGGTCATTTCCTGTGATCATCATGCTGTTCTGAAGTCCACTATACTATCAAAATTTTAAAATTGTCTGGCCTATTTAGAGTCAATATCTTCATCAGTGTTGTTTATTGCTTTTTTTTGGCTCTTTCATTGTGTCTGTAGATCCGAGGCATTCCCCTTTTGCAGCAGCCTTCACTACCTACTCCCCTTGACCGCTCACAGAGAAGGTCATGTTTTTCCACATTATGATATTTTTCCTTACTCTCACATATTAAATTGCTGTTCTAATAACGAATCGCAATTGTATCAGCCATATCGTTTTTCTATTTCCTCCATTCCGACGATAAGATTGTGGATAAAAGTTCAGTTCTTGTATGCACAATGTAAATGGTCCCCATGCAGTTTTTTAAAATGGCACAGACCTTTTTTTTCCATTCTCTTGCCGGATGGATGCTGGCCAGCACCTGGTTTATAGGATGCCTCTCAACCCGAAGAGGCTGTTATTTGAGAGCTCACATTGCACTTTTTGTTTCTGTCTATTCAGCCCTCCCGCATTTTTTGTTTCTATCTCACTACTGGAAAGCGGAAATTTCCTGACGGTGCACTTACCGTCAGGGAAATTAAAAATACCGTCAGGGAAATTAAAATTGAATTTCTCTGACGGTGAACCGCCAGGGAATAACCGTCAGGGCTAGCTCGACAGGAAAATACGAAAATGTCTGACGGTGCACCGTCAGGGAAATTTATTTTTGTTTTCCTGTCGGTGTCAAACCGTCAGTAAAATTATATACCGTCAGGGATAAAGGTTTTGCTCTGACGGCGCGAAATGACAGGAAAATCATGGATCACCGACAAGAAAGTTATTTTCCCTGACGGTAGGTTACCGTCAGAATAAATGGATAATTATCCTGTCGGTTGACCAACCGTCAAAAAAATATATTTTCCCTGTCGGTCTTAAACCGCCAAGGAAATTGCAGGCAACAGGAAAATAAAAAATAGCATTTTCTATACAATACAAAATATATTTAATATCATTTGCACAGAATCACATATATCGACAGTACAATATGAATCCAATACACACAATTACTATTGTTGTTACACACACACACACACACACACACACACACACACACACACACACACACATATATATATATATATATATATATATATATATATATATATATATATATATATATATATATATATATATATATATATATATATATAAAGATGTCCCAGTGTTTGCATCAACATATCAAAGCTATTTAGCATGTACATAACAAACTATTGCCAGGGAATAACCACTACTAGCTAAACATTTACTACCAGCACCTATACTGGACAAAGCACCGGATGAGGATGTTCCAAGAGTGGGGCTCTTCTTCGGTCCACTGGAGTGAATTCTTTTCCACATACTTCATCACCTGTCATTCAAACAGTCAAAACCGTCATCCTGAGGTGAAGACCTAAAACAGCATCTATGTGAGCTACAGAGGAGAATGTTAAACATAGAGCATCTATGTGCACATGAACCTACATGTAATTTCCAGTTCAAGATAGCAGCTGCAAAGTCATTCCAGGTAATTTTCCCAAGGCTTTCAACCTGTAACATTTGCTGAGAATTAACAAACCAATGCACGCGAACGATCACATAAATACAACTGTATGACTTGTCATATGAAATGGACAGATATACATGTATACATTGGCAAGCCTTTGTCATACTGAGCATTATGGTTTCTTCCAAGTAGGAAGAACTACTAAACATATCGGTCCATACAACTTGAGAAACAACTACAGATCTACATGTGACAAGTCTAGTGGTGATCAAATAAAATGGTTGCAGTCTGAAATGAGGGGAGTAACACTTGATCAAATAAAAATCTCCAGTAGCAAACAAGCTACTAAGAACTGCAGATATAGGTCAAGCAACTAAGTAGGATGGCAAATATTAAACAAAGCCAATTAGTGTAGCATGAAAGGCGCACTTAACAAATGATATATCAGTGCAAATCACTGTTGTCGCTACTCACTTGACAAACTGAAACCGACTTCATCAGTACATGACGTTGAACAGGCAGAATAGGAGCAGCAGGAACACACCTGCATGCATTGACAAAACACATTGTGTGACTCTCATTATATACTCTAGAGGACAAAAGAAAAATTAAAACTTGATTCCAGTAAATTTTTTGTTAATCTACAGAGCACATATAAGTTACGGTTCTACCTAGAAATATATACATTGTTCGATTGTGACTTGACAGGACTGAAGCAATTCTTTAATACTCCATTATGTATCCTCTAAGATAATAGTACTGCCATCAGAGTGACTTCTCTAGCTAACTGAACAAAATCTGCTATCACTTTGTATAAGTGCCACTCTAACCGACTACTACAGCAGTGAAGTAATGTCAAAGGCAAGACGAACCAAATAACATTCAATAGTATTTCAGCATGTAATAAACAGCAACAGCTCCTGTGCATGAGCTATTTATTTGATAAGGAAACCAATAGTGAAACAAGAGCCTTTCCCCCAATCACTGGTTGGTTCGAAACTGCAACGGCAGAAGTGATATGAGAATAAGGTGATTTTAATAAGCAAGTCACTGGAAAACATTGCCGAGCATATTATCAAACTGCCTCTGAAAGTTAGCAATCTAAATTCTAAAATAAAGATACTAGTAATCCATCAACCATAGTTTAACTGCAAAAATGCAGTATACATTTTTTTCTTCAAACGCAGACATGCAGTACAGTTCAAATTAGTTGATACATCAACCACATCTAGCAATTGACGCTTTATTAAAGGACACATACATGCATTAATTCTTAGAAATTCATAAATCATCATACAAAGCAAAGCGCTAAAGCACACATTTTTTTCCTTACTGCAGTATAACACTTTAGTAAAGGATTAGTAAGCAAAGCTTACATACTACAGCAAGGACTACAAGTCTACACAAATAATCAATAAAATAGTCTTGGCAACACAGTTACACATACGTGATGCCTCATGCTGCCACCTGCCTGTATGATTTTTGTTCAGTGTTTGCCAGAAATTCTATACATACTAGTCTGAATATTCTTTACATACCACTAGTCCAAATCAGTTCATTAGCAACAGATCTGGATCTACTGCTAAGAAGTTACATTAATGGAGATCACTGATAATTGATTCAGAATCTAAGATGCAGTAAAGCATATATGAGTAATGATGACATAGGGGATCGATTCATTACCAAGAAGCTCGATCTAGAGTGAGACGTGGCCGCGAAACAGAGCTCCCACGCTCCCCCTGGCTGCTGCTTGCTTGGAGCAGGTGGAGGCAGCCAACTTGTCCTGCACAGATCGAAATATGGTGAGGCTCTACAAGTTGTAAGCTCGGGCAGATTTAGGGAAATATTTCACCTTGGGGCCGGATCTGACACTGGACAAGGTTGTGCCACTGCTTAACAGGGGGGCGTGCCCGAGCCAGAAGAGGACCGAGGCCGCACACCACTGCCGACGGGAGAGGCTAGGGCGGAGCCCGCACGTGCGCCCGCGCTTGCTCCCGTCGGTGCCGTGCCGCACGCCGTCGTCATGCCTCGACGACCTCGACCCGCGCCGCCCTCCTGCTGCTCCTCATCGTCGTCCTGGTGGAGAGGGCCAAGCGCCGCGGATATGGTGGAGGAGGTGCCGCTACCCTAGGTGGCCGCCACGGAGGGAGCACCATCTCCGGCGCCGGGACGCGGCACCACTGCTTCCAGGTCTTCGCGCTGAATAAAAGAGGGGGAGAGAGAGTTAGGGTTTGGGAGGGATGAAGAGGTGCTTATATACGAGTGCTTTCGATCCAACAGCTCTGATTCATCAGGGATTCATCCAACGGCTGCAATACATCGGGCCAAAGTAATGGGTTGAGCATATGTTGGGCTATTGGCCTACATAGTAATGGGCTGAATTACACTTTTTTTTCTTCCAAAAAATTATGAACTCTAAATTGATTAAGACATAATTTTTAAACTATAAATAAATTCAAATAAAAAAATTGTCAACTACAAAGTTTTAGAAATCATTAATATCTACAACTTTTGTTTTGATCATTTCTCCATCCGACTTTGTTTGAACAATTTAAAATTTGAATTTCAAAATACAAAATCTTCAAACATAGTTTTCCATGACAAAATAATTTCAAATGAAAAAGTTGTCAACTACAAAGTTCTATGACCTTTTCATATCTATAACTTTCATTTTGGTCATCTTTTTCATGTGACTTTGTTTTATTAATTCAAAATTTGAACTTAAAAAAATGTCAACTTGAAACAACACTTTCAAAGAGTAAATGATTTCAACTGAAAAAGTCATGAACATAAAAGTTGTAGAACTGATCAAGATCTACAACTTTATGTTAGTCATTTTTTCATTCGACAAAGTAATAGTAACATTGTTCACAAATTTAACATATCTCTCTTATAGTTTATGAAATGATAAGAGAGATATGTTAAATTTATGAACAATGTTACTATCACTTTGTCGGATAAAAAAATGACCAAAATAACAATTGTAGATCTTGATCAGTTCTACAACTTTTATGTTCATTACTTTTTCAACTAAAATCATTTACTACTTCGAAATGTTGTTTGAAGTTGATATTTTTAAAATCCAAATTTTGAATTGATAGAACAAAGTCACATGAAAAGATGACAAAAATAATAGTTGTAAGAACACAATAAATTGATAGAGCATGATTTTAGAAACATTTAGAAAAAAGAATCACCACATTTAGAGTTAGCATGAGGGAGAAAGACTAGTTATAAAATTTCACCGCAGATTAAAAGAAGAAAACCTTTTGTTCATATTCTTGAGTTTTCAGTATTTCCCTTAGTGTTTTCCAAAAACCGTCAAGGTAATTCTATTTACCCTGACGGGCTATGCAATAACCGTCAAAAAAAATATGAAACCGTCAGGGAATTAGGAATTTCCCTCACAGTTATGTACACTCACAGGTTAATTAAGAATTTCCCTGACGGTTATTTAATTTCCCTGTGTGTTTTTCGGGAACCGTCAAGGTAATATCATTTTCCTGTGTGTTTTTTGAAAACCTTCATGGTAATTCTATTTACCCTGACGGTTTATGCAATAACCGTCAAAAAAATTCGAAACCGTCAGGAAATTTCAAGTTTCCAGTAGTGTCTAAATGCAGTAGATGACCTGTTATGTTCTTAAATAAATGTGTGGCGCACCCTTGATGTTCGTTTTCTTCATGATTTATGTGCCCTTCCACTGGTGTATTGGTAGGCCCAGGACAAAATTAGTAAATAAAATTCAGATTACCTCTGATGAATGACACCACTTTCCATTATTTTGATGCTTAAGCACCTTTTCTTTCTGGTTGTTAAAAGAAATACTTTCATGAAATAGTTTTGGATACTTGAATTCTTCCTAATAGTCTTTTTCTGAATACTATGTTTCTAAATGTCACATTTGAAGAATTTTATGAACTGTCAATCTTATTAGCTAATAAAAAAATAACACACAGAGAGATCACAATTGAAAAGGAGACATTACCAGATTGGTGTGCAGAGATAGATTCTGTCTGCCTGTCACTCTAGTTAGGTTTTATGCATATGATAGACTGATAGTTTTCATAGGAACCTTTTATTAATCGGTTTCGTGCAGATAGATTCCTGCATTATAGTTAGGTTGCATGCAGATAGGTTCCTGCAGGCCTTTTGTTAATCAAAGCATTTCCAGTTAGCTTTTCCACTGGTTCGTTAGAGGTTCATTAGTATTTAATATATTTGTGTACTTCAGGTCTGGATGAAGGCTATTTATGTGTTGGAAGCCATTGCAAGGGAACACAACTGATGCTTTTTCTATCATCGCTTTGTGTTTCATTTGAGAACACAGCTTCAAAGAGAAGGCCTCAAAGGTGAGCGTCTTTCCAGACTATACTAGTATTTCCAAATTTTTCTAGATTCGGCTTCTTATTATCATTTTAAATTATGTGTTATTGGTTTATCCCAGTATGTCGTTTTAATTTTTTTCCAGATTCGTCTTCAGTTTTGGAGTGTGACAAATAATTAAGGTGGGGTCACCCTCGTTAGCTAAAGGACTAAAATACCATGTTACAATGTTTCAAAAATCATCACAAAAATCATGTATTTAGTACACCTAAAGTTAAGTGTAGCCACAACAATTCAGATTGAAATTCATCTTTGATGCTAAGATTAAAAAAGCAGAAGTGTTGCTGTCAGCACATGATGAACAGTGCCAAGTTGATTGCTTTTCTATTTTTCTTTCTTGGCATCTAGGATGGATTTCAAATTGAATTGTTGCGGCTATACTTTATCTGTACTACATACATGATTTTTGTGATGGTTTATTGGTTTTTGAAACATTGCAGCATGGTATTTTAGTCAACAAGGGCACCAGGCCCCCTGGGCACCAAATCTGCACTCAGGCCAAATCACCATTACGACAGAATTTATATATGCTCTCGAACTCCTCGCTCCCTGTATGTGACTGACTTGAGGTGTTGCATGCAGTTACTAGCATCATGAGGGCAGATGAGATTACGAGCCACTACAATTTCTAGAAGGTTTGTTGGTTGTGGTGGTGTGCAGGCAAGGTTTATTCTAGCTGTTTTTACTTTGATGATCACAAATCCTTTTCTGCTTAGTTTGTATCACCTGTTTCTCTCTCATTATGTTCATTTTAGAAACAATTATAGATTACGCGTGCTTTAGGAGCTAATAGATAACTTTGATCAAATTACAGCTACAGTCTGGCACGCTTAGTCTTATTTAAGATCACTGAGGTACTTGACGACACTTATTAGATTATTTTACCATTACCACGTACATGGATTTATTTCACTTGAGAACATAGTATCATAGAATAAAATGTTGCTAGTTTGCTGTAGTTATTATTTCTGTTTTGGAGCCTTACTGCTGTTCAAAAAAAGCAACAATGATCTAATGATCCAGTATATGGCATGTATATCTGATTATTTTAGTCAACGAGGGCACCACAACAATGTAGTTATTATTTCTGTTTCGGAATATAAACTGATTTTGTCGACATTTCCCCAGTTTATATTTCATTTGAGACGATCTCAGTTTGTTCAGGTAAGCCAGTTCGGGTCAGCCAATTCTGTTGAATGTAACTACAAATGCAGCAAAAACTAAAAATGCCTAGTTCTTTTATTGCTTTGCTTATTAATCATGAAAGTTTTAGGCAAACTGTTCGGCTGCTGCAAAAAAAGCAGCTGCTGCAGCTAGCTGCTGCTTGCCGCTACAGTAATTTGAGAGGGAAAAAAAGCATCAGCTGCAGCAGCTATGTCATTCTCTTTTGCTGGTTTAGTCATGGCAAATGTTTTCTTTTGTCCTGCTTTTGACAGATGAAGCAATTGGCGGCCATTAGAGAGGGGTGACAGAAGGGAGAGGGGTGTATTAGTTTTGTTTTTTCTCAAATTGTATAATTTCTGATTAAAAGTAATATTTTTTCCTCACAGATTGTAATATTCACGATCCCATGAAGGTTATTTAGCTGCTATAAATTGCATGTGATTTTGTGGAATAACTCAGGCGAAGCTACAAAACTATATATATCTTCAAAATTGCAAATTGTATTGTAATCTTCTTTCACGATTCATTTATATAACAAAGTATGCTTTTGGCGAAAAAAGGTTTATGATTTGAAATATGCCTCATATGATTCATTTTACCATTAAAAACCCGTTTTATGAATAGTACCATCATATAAATACGCCAAATCACGTCTTTACATTTTAGTCTGAGATTTTTGTTTTTCCTCATCTATCTCACAATATAAAATCTGCCATCAAAAAAACACGTTTAAGCCATGTTTTTCTGAACGTCGCGTTTTTACCTTCAAGTTGGATACCTTTTTTGTTTCCTCTTGCCTCACCTATTTCAATATAAAATCCACCTTTCAAATCCAAAATAAGAAAAAAAATACAGGTTAAGCCTTGGCCGCAAGAAAAAAGGAAAAAATCGGCTGCAAGAGCCGACCACGTTACGTGGAAAGAAAAACTGAATGAAAACCGACGATGAGAAAAAAAAATCTGTCGCAACAAACTTGAAAAATCGGCCACCACAAAAAAGGAAAAAAAAACAGCCGCAATAAAAACGAAAATAAATCGGCCTCAAGAACCCACCACGAGAGAACGGAAAAAAATCTCATCAGAGACTACCATGCGGAGAAGGTCGGGCAACCAGGGGCGCTCGGGTAGCTATATATATATATATATATATATATATATATATATATATATATATATATATATATATATATATATATATATATATATATATATATATATATATATATATATATATATACAAAATAAGTTATTTTGTAGCTAACTATTGAGTATACTCTATATATATAGGGAGAGTATACTCAATAGTTAGCTACAAAATAACTTATTTTGTAGCCACGTCTATTTATGATAATTTTATATACTAATTTATGATAATGTCAGTATATATTTACGATAGTTGAATTACTATAACGCATGAGGATATTTACTATAATGTTATAGTAAATCACATAGTAAGGAGTTACTATAATCTCGTAAGTTAGCATAGCAATTATCGTAACTCAAAGTGGCTACATAATAAGTTATTTTATAGCTAGCTGTAGGGTAATATATATATATATATATATATATATATATATATATATATATATACACACACACACACACACACACACACACACACGATATCCGTCTTTATCTAAGTTGATTGATTGCGTCCTTGTAAACTTGTTGGGCTGCACAATGGAGACGGGTTATGAGTTCTACAATAATGTAATAATGTTCACACCTAGAACCATAGCCTTTCTTATTCTACATATGGGCCACTTTATTTAATCCTAACATCTTGTTTAGGCAACCCTCTACACTTTGGGCTGGATTTTTGCACAACTCCATGACAAGGGATTTTCTTTTCTCTAGGTACAACAAAAAAAAGGTAGTTAGCAATAACCAATGTGGCCTTTGATAATACAAACGCCATACATACTCCCTCAGCAAACGGAACAATTGTCATAACTACTTTCTTAACACGTACACCTTTCTTCCTTACCTGTTTGTATGCTTCCGACGAATAGGCCGATCAAAGGAGAAGAAAAAACAATGGAAAAGTCAGAGAGGAATCTGTATCCAACCAAGATGAGTGCAGTGTACAGCACAGCCTGGACACGTATATAGAGCTTGCTCTGGAATCATCACTTGTGTCCACAAGCCAGCACAAATGGTACATTGTTAGCGGAGACAGATGGATGGTATACATAGTTATTAATGAGGAAAATTTTGACTGTTGAGCAGAAGCACCTGTACGAATGCCGTCAGTCTTCTGTATGACTGCAAGTGATATCTTCTTGGCTTCTCTTTCTGTTTTATGTGTCTTTATGCAAATCAGAGACAAAATTCCATGGAACCTCTTGATCGCTTTCATAATAAGACGAGAAAAAGACATGGTTACAGTCCCAATAGGCCATTCCAGAAGTTTAAAAGATACGCAAGTTAGCAAGTAGTACCAGATTCCCTACCGTCCACAAACTGTGTAATTGGACCAAACAAGATTTGGACATGCACTATACATGTCCTGCAGATAAACAGTCCATAGAACTTAGAATGTTCCGGATTTATTCTACTGCATAGTAGTCTATATATATCCGAACAAGTCCCATATGTGCATATATAAGTAGTAGCAAGTCTGCAGGAGGTTCTTGCAATTAAATTGACACTTGCAAGAACACGTACATGCAGGTATAAATTACTCGCCTAAATATTGCTTTGTGGCCTTACTCCACAAACTGCTAACATCGAGCAGCAGGTGACAGAACGAGTGATTGCCTAGCCAAGTTGATCGTTGCGGAAATGGCACACGATCACAAGGTGCTCGACGCGCTGGACGCCGCCAAGACACAGTGGTACCACTTCACGGCGGTGGTGATCGCCGGCATGGGCTTCTTCACGGACGCCTACGACCTCTTCTCCATCTCCCTCGTCACCAAGCTCCTCGGCCGCATCTACTACTTCGACCCCAGCTCCAAGACCCCCGGCTCTCTCCCGCCCAACGTCTCCGCCGCCGTGAACGGCGTCGCGTTCTGCGGCACGCTCGCCGGGCAACTCTTCTTCGGCTGGCTCGGCGACAAGATGGGCCCCAAGAAGGTGTACGGCATGACGCTGATGCTCATGGTGGCTTCGGCAACCTCACCGGTGGCATCGTCGCCATCGTCGTCTCGGCGGCGTTCAAGGCTCGCTTCGACGCGCCGGCGTACAAGGACGACCCCGCCGGCTCCACGGTGCCGCAGGCCGACTACGCGTGGCGCATCGTCCTCATGTTCGGCGCCATCCCGGCGCTGCTCACCTACTACTGGCGCATGAAGATGCCCGAGACGGCGCGGTACACCGCGCTGGTGGCCAAGAACGCCAAGCAGGCGACGTCCGACATGGCGCGCGTGCTCAACGTCGAGCTCGCCGACGAGCAGCAGAAGGCGAAGGCGGAGGAAGCGCTCGAGCGTCGTCGCGAGGAGTACGGGCTCTTCTCCCGGCAGTTCGCGAAGCGGCACGGGCTCCACCTGCTGGGCACGACGGTGTGCTGGTTCATGCTGGACATCGCCTTCTACTCGCAGAACCTGTTCCAGAAGGACATCTACGCCGCCGTGAACTGGCTGCCCAAGGCGGACACCATGAACGCCCTGGAGGAGATGTTCAGGATCTCCCGCGCGCAGACGCTCGTCGCGCTGTGCGGCACCATCCGGGGCTACTGGTTCACCGTCTTCTTCATCGACATCATCGGCCGCTTCGCCATCCAGCTCGGCGGCTTCTTCTTCATGACGGCGTTCATGTTGGGTCTCGCCATCCCGTACCACCACTGGACGACGCCGGGGCACCACGTCGGCTTCGTCGTCATGTACGCGTTCACCTTCTTCTTCGCCAACTTTGGTCCAAACTCCACCACCTTCGTCGTGCCGGCAGAGATCTTCCCAGCAAGGCTGCGGTCCACCTGCCACGGCATCTCTTCAGCAGCAGGGAAGTCTGGCGCCATTGTCGGGTCATTCGGGTTCCTGTACGCGGCGCAGAGCACGGATCCCACCAAGACGGACGCCGGGTACCCGCCGGGCATCGGAGTGCGCAACTCGCTGTTCATGCTCGCCGGATGCAATGTCATCGGCTTCCTGTTCACGTTCCTGGTGCCGGAGTCCAAGGGGAAGTCGCTGGAGGAGCTCTCCGGCGAGAACGAGGACGAGGAGGCAGCACCTGCCCAGAGTAACCAGCAGACCGTGCCGACAGATTTGAGTGAATAAACAGACGAACACTACACTGCTACTCGTCAGTGTCTTGTACTTCCGTAGAGCTTTGTTTCAGGAAAACTATTATATATTGAGACCACCCGCACTACCTGTAAACGCTTCCGGTACCCGGTCACATCGACGTATACCGGTGAAAAGAGTTGCACCAAAACGGTATCACATACGGCGAGAGTACGTACTAGTGCGGGCCCTACTTGTTCAACGATAAAAAAAAATATTATAATTCACAAACAAAAAACCTAATTAAATTCCGATTGCACCATTAAATTCATTTCAATAAATACTTCAAAACAAGATGTCACATGAATATATTTAGATAAAGTGATAAGTTAACCCCATAGTAGATAGAGGATAGATGTATACAGAGAAACTATATATTTTATGATAACTAGGATGAAATATTCCTTTTAGAGGATAAATATAGAGATCCATGAGTGCGGATAGTCTAAACTGGCATGCTTGTAAAAAGGAACGAGCACATTTCTGGCTACAAAATGATGACTCATCAAACGTAATCCACCAGTTATGCTGAGACGACTACATTCTCATCTTATGCTTCGGTGCACAGTACACAATGGTTTCCTTATGCTACGAAACCACATTCTCCCATTTCGTTTGCATTACCAAGGAACCGACGAGGGCCGAAGGGGTAAAAGAACCAAGGTGAACGGACTACAACTTGCAAGTCTCACCGCAAATCAAGCAACAAAAACAGAGATGATAAGCGATTAATGGTGATAGCAAATATCGCAGATTGCCCAAGTAAATCGAATGTCATTGAATAAATTTTAAATCCCAAATCTAGGTTTGAACAAAACAAGGATGAAACTCCAGGGTCTACAGCCATTGGCTTCAGGTAAGTGCCATGTACCACCTATAGTATAAATTCCCACATGTATGTTGATGATGGGAAGGTGTGTAACATGCTTGTAACCAGTTGCTAGTCTTGGGAGGGTGTGGCTAAATGACAACCACTTGCCCTGGTGCTGCTACCTGCTTTTTTCCTGAGGAAAAAGGCAGCCATGTCTTAGGTGTCCAGTGCTGTTTTTTTGCAGATTGGGCACAGATTTTTTATAACCAGCCATTGTTTGATGCATGCGGTGTGAAAGTCATGACCACAATCCAGTCTGCCCAAGTCCTCGCCTTCCACATAATCTTCCTGCAATGTCCAAGGTTAACAATGTTCAGTAATGCCAATGAACTACCACTAATACTGAGCCAAAACAATAAACCCGTTCTAAGCAAGAGCAGCAAACAAAACAAGAGATGCTCCCTGAAACAATTATTATATTTACGCCTCAACTTTGACAAGAGCATTGGAGCCACAGACAATTAAAAGACAGGATGCAACATGCAACCGCACATCATCCCAGTAACAATTAAAAAGACAGGCTAACACTTCTGTGGACACTCAACACACAGCAGGGACCACCTCCCAGGAATAATCATGTGGTTTTTCAGAGTACTTGGACATCCACTACACCACAATCTTACATCATACCTTACTAGAACCACCAGTTAAAATAATGCAATGGATGAATCATTGTGTCAGAATATAGCATCTGATCTCAAATAAATTCCTATCAAACAAATCTATGCAAGCAATTTAAGAGAACACAAAGTTCTCAAATTACCTGGCAAATACAGCATGGTTCAACACCTGTTGGAGGATCTTCCAATGATATTAAGGCATATTTCCATTGTTTCATGTTACTCATAATCTTTTCTTCAGTAAGTCCTGTGTTTACGTACCCAATGCGTTCACCTAGCGCCAGCAATTCCTGGGAAACACAGAAAATTGAATAGTCAAACACAAATCCAGTCACACCATGTGTGATGCGAACCACAGTTTTAAAACTCAAAACGGCTACAAATGTACCAATTATATACTTCCTACTACAAGCAAAAATTCAGTTCTGAACATGAAGTTAAGGCAGTTTAAACCACATCATGCAATTTAATCTGAGTCCATGCTGAAACAACATTTTGAGGATATATGGTATGAGATATCTTCACTGGAAAAATGACTTGATTCAAACAAAATTAGTAGCCAAATATGCCAGGATTTAAAATATCCTCCCCCCAATGTCCCCACAGACTACGATTTAAGGTTTTGGGACAAAATTATCAATGTTCAAGAAGGCACTAGGTGGTATCTAGGCAATGACCCCCTAGAGCCTAGGCGAGTCTAGGCTAGCCTAGGCGAGTCTAGGCTAGCCTAGGCATTTTAAGGCGTTTTCCTAGGCGTTTTAATTTTTGTACACATACATGTATATTACCTTAAATTATCTCAAGTAAAAGAAGAAATAAGAAATCTGTGGACTTAAGTTGAAAAGGCCCGTAGAAAAAGCCCAGCCCACCTTATCCCCCCGTCCACCTTATCCATCCACCACCCTCCTCCCAGCCACAGGAACCGGAGTCGCGACTCTGCTTTCTCCGCCTCCCTTCCGTGACCGTGATTCCTCTCTACCGCCCCACGCCTCTGCTTCCGTCTCCAACGACGACTGCCTCCTCCCTCCTCCGGCGCAACGCACTGGCTGCGCCTGCCTCTGCTCCCAGCCTCTCGCCGCCTCCCAGCTGCGCTCGCAGGTTGCGTTCCTCCCGGCCGCGCCACCTGTCGCCTGCGGCCTCCTGGCCACGTTCACGCCCGCCGCTAGCCTCCTCCCGGTGCGCTCGCCGCCACCCATCGTCCCTCCCGCAGGCAGCAAAGCCCTGGATCTGGGGGCACACCGCCTTTCCTCCGCCTAACCCCTTAGGCGAGGCGGTGCCCCTCCACCTAGCGCATAAGCGCCCATAGGCGG
This sequence comes from Saccharum spontaneum, assembly GCA_022457205.1. Lineage (NCBI taxonomy): Eukaryota > Viridiplantae > Streptophyta > Magnoliopsida > Poales > Poaceae > Saccharum > Saccharum spontaneum. Next base: position 11,247,704 of record CM039601.1, read on the forward strand.
GCACCTAGCAGTGCCTTTTGGAACATTGAAAATTATGATCAAGAGAAATGTTGATACCTCATAGGACATATTATCCACATCAAGCCGCATTTCCCGATGTCTATCAATCAAATTAGCTCGCCTCATAATAAGCGACCTATCAATGAGAAGCAAATCCTGTACAAAAATAATACTGTTAATTAACAAGGTACATCACAAATCAATCACAATGGTACATCTATTTGAAAACAGATTAATTTGTACCATCACTGTCTAGATAATACTTTATTTAGATAATAAATTATTATTACATCATTGGAGCGCTACAGATGTAAACATAACAAAACTAGCATAAACAATTTGACCTCAAGTCGCAGAAACTGAACATGTGGCAATAAAGGGCAAGGAAAATACATAGCACAAAGTTCTATAAAGAAAGCAGTATAGACTTTCTCATTGGTAAAATAATTTGGATCTTTGAATCTTATTACCTGGCACCATATATGCACTGATAAATGTTTGCAATTTACTGCCAACATTGTTAATTTAAGCCAAATAACTAGTGACCTATTGTACAGAAAGTTGCACACTAATCTATCTTATTGGATTAAGTAGCTGAGGAAGTTTCCATGCAACATTTTATGGAAAAACAGCCCAGAATAGCTGCTTAACAACGATCTCTAATTTCTATTTTGAAAATTATATAGGACGCGCTATTACTAGTCTATGTATCCATTCCACTCTGATTCATCCAGGGAAGTAGTAGTACATGCAGTGTTGCAGACGTGGGTGCATTCAATGGCCAATGCGCACTCCCACACCACGTGAGGCTAGGCCTCCAAATGTTCCCAAAGGTGTACTAGCGTATGAGCATGTGTGGTGTGTGTGTGCAAGTGCATTTGTGTGTAAATATATCATCACATTCAGAGGAGTTCAACCCTCTAATAGACTAATTTCAGGTGATTCAATCATGTATGCAAAGGACACAAAATGTTACACCTGGCGCGCTATAACAATATGCAAAACAGAAGTAAATCTGACCTCCAATCGTGCATTTCTCCCCTGACGAATCTGATCGAAAACATTGCGGATCTGTGTGTGAAAACAGGAAACATTCAAACTCAAAATATGGCAGGTAAAGCTAGTAGCACATTAATCAAAAACAAAAATTCTTAAAAACCATTAAATTCACAGATATTTAAGACCAAATGTGATGTCCAGTGCTAATTTAGGGAGCAGATCATTGGTTGCCATAGCGGACACAACTAGTATGGGTATTAATGAAAATAATGAATACACTGTTATGGAGCATGATATGATACCAACAAATGTTAATTTCAACACTGATATTGGGAATTGCATGAAAATGTGTTCAAAGATGCATATATAGCGTTTATTCAGAAAGAAAAAGATGCATATATAGCCAACAAAATGGCATTCAGCAGTGTACATCAACATAAAAGCATTCAACTTGGATGAAATCAGCTGGAGCTTTTTCATGGCCGAAATATCAAAAGAGTTAAATATCTCCAATCATTTCCACGGGACATGACGATGATATAACATAACATAACAAAATTATCAGACAAGTACTAATGAAGTCATCAGTTCAATGAAATGATTCGAGGGTAGTTACCTCTGACATTGGCCTGCCTCCTTCCCTTGAAGCTATGGTCTGCATAAAAGACTGAAGGTCCAAGTAACCAGAGCTCTGCCTGTCTATGGAGGAATGACCAGATCTTAAGGACTGCTGCTGATGGGCACGAGAGCTTGAACCTGGCTGATGACTCCTAATCTCTTGTGATGTGGATGAAGTTCCACGGTGCTGCAATGCGATGCTTGAAGTTCTAGAAAGAGAAACACCAGCAGAAATTAAGGACCTCCTGGACACATCAGATGAACCTCTTAAAGCTGTACTTGGCTGAGATACGTTGAACCCAGGAACTTGTTGAGCTCCAACATTAACAGCAGGTCTAAGCATTGAACTAGAGCTGGATCCAGAATTTTGCTGGTTACTTCTGCTTCCAGATGCAGATAATAAATTTGTTGAATCAGCTGTAAACAAAGAAGAACCTAACAGAAGGGGCTCAGGATAATCGCTTCCCAACAAGCTTGTACTGGGATCTTGTGAAGCAGGTATTGGTATTGTAGAACCAGAAGAAGTGGAAGAATTCCCAATTCTTGACCCAAAACTAACATTTGATGAAGGACGGTGAAGATTTTGTGAAAATTGAGTAACAGCGGGCACATGAGGTCGACTATGAGACCCAGAAGAAGAGCCCACTTGTCTAGGTTGCACTGGAATAAATGATGACTGCTGCTGTGTAGACTGATAAGCTGAGCACCTGAAACTCCCCTCAGGTAATAGACTGGGCAGCGATTGATCATAATCGCTAGAGTTTATTCGCATCTGTGTATTTCGCACGAATTCATTTGCATGTGGATCACCATATGAAGAATAGTGATCAGACAAAGTAGAGCTTGCAGCAATATTAGTACTCTGGTTTAGCTGTTCCACAGGAGGATATGGAACACTAAAATTTGTTGTGGTGGGCATAGTCAAACTTTCACGGGTGGTCGGTGGAGGTAGCAGAGTACTATTATTCTGGTGACGATTGCGTGAGCTTCCATTTGAAGAAGACTCTGCATCACATCCATCAAGATACTTCCTCTTAAAGGCTGGATGACTGTCTTGGCCTGCTGCACGATCAAAACTTTCTGCATTCCGTGAAGAAATTCCTATAGCATCCGAAGAAACTCCATGATGCAGAATACGCTCAGTTATGAAAGAGCCCCTGTGGGCTGTGACAGTATTTGCTCTTGATTGTCCATTACCATGTACAAGATCAACATCATCAGAGCCAAATTGATCAGCCTGATTAATGTTGAGGTCTATGTTTAGGTTGTGTGAAGGCAATGAACTAGTGCCTTCATGTCTCCTCCTGTCTATACTTAAGGGGCCTCCAATAGACAGAGACGAGGCAAGATGCTCCCCTTTTGCCTGGAAAAAGTTGCCATGATCAACTAAGCAGCCCATTGAGCTAGATCCAGCTGGTTCCCACAAGCTCAAGCTTGTATTTTGCTGACCAATCAGGCTTCCACTTGGCATTCCTACCTCATGACTATTAAGCAAATAGTGTGGGTAGTCCTCATGCTCTAATGCATTTGGGAGTAAAATCTGTTCGTCCACGTTAGAGTTGTTGGGAAGTAAATTCTGCTGATCCATGACAGGGTTGCTAGAACTAGAACCAAGCTGGCAAGTCTCTGAGGAAGACAGCATGGTGATCCTATTATGTTGCATCAAGGATTTAGTGTATCCCTTGGCAGTCAATTGATTTCAATAAAAACAAGTCATGACCCAAAAATGGCAATGCTTTACAACACCAAGTATGTCAACCTGGCAAATACGACAAAAGCAAACCTGGCAAATACGACAAAAGGATAGATTTGGTAAGTAGAAAAGAATCAGCATTCCAATTCAGCATATATCAAAATAAGCAAAAGCAAACTGAAATAAATTAAGTCAGAAATGAACAGCTGCATCATTGGGAATCCTTAAAACATAAAGATTGAATACTAAGCAAACATGCAGAGTACACGTGATCAGAGTTACTTTCACAGTTCATACTCAAACAGAAATAATGCGGGATGTCAGATAAATAATGTAGGCAGCCAATGATATACATACCTTAAGTACAACAACAATAAGTTATTAGACAACTGGCGGAAACCGCTGGAAATTGTGGCAGCCAACTGAAGAAAACTAGAAACTGCTTCAGTACATTCTGGCAAATAAAAACATCGCAAGTCAAATACCTTTTTTTTCGGAAACAACATAAAGAGAGAATATCACAACACATCTGAAAGCAGCATAAGCATATGATTACCCAAAAGAATAGGGTTAGCAGCTTGAACACCAAAGAGTGTGTTCTGCACGAACGTACAGATCATTTGATAAGTATCTAACCCTATTGCAGCTGCAGAGACGTACTGTTGAACAGGTTGTTCACTGATGGCAAATTTCTCAAGCCAATGGGTATTGACTTCGTGGCGGACTAAACATTTGCACGAAACATAAGCGACGATGATGCTACCGAATTCCAATCCATGCAAGTGCTCCTGCTCTGCAGTCTGCACGTCCATTTCACTGTAAAACTCTCATTTCTACTCCATTCCGCCCAGGATAAGTGACGTTTCTACCACGAAATCGTAACCCTAACCGCAAATGAGCTCGAACCGACGAAATTCCCGTCCGGGAGTCGAGGAGTCCCGCAGGAAAACACCACCAGATCCGCCCCCCAAAATCCCCCACAGATCTCAGCCCCCACGCCGCCACGCCCCAGCACGGCCCCATCCACCCTCATCCCCCCGGACCTCTGCCCCACGAGCTCAACCCTATCCACCCACCGGCCGACCCACCCGACGCCAGCGCAACAGGAAGAAAAAGCCCGGACCAGGAGGAAGAAGGCGAGGAACGTACGGAAGCAGCGCCGCCCGGGCCTCGATCGGCGTCCCCCGCGAGCAGTCGGCCCCGATCGGCGTCGGTCGGGGGCGAGGAAGGGACGGGGGGAGCCCGGCGCCGCTTGCTGCTTTGGCCCCTTCCGACCGCGTCCGGCGCGCTCGAATGTATCGAGGAGGAGAGAAGGGAGGTGGAGACGAGGAAGAAAATGAGAGGCGTTTTTTGGGGGAGGGGTGGGTGGGTGGTGGAATTGGAAAGGGAGGAAAGTGGGCGACGCAGCGGAACCCACGAAAAGAAAAGAGAGAGATAATCGCCGTGGGCGGGGTCCCGACCGTTGGATGCGCCGCATCCACGGATGGAGGAGTGTGGAACCCCATCCGCCGTCCGTCCGTCTCTGCGCTGCCCTTGGCAAGGCGTGATTTAAAACTGCCTGTCATAAATGTCTGTTGATGCTGGCGCTGGCCGCTGGATTTTGGGGTCTTCTCTAGGTGCCCGCGATTTATTAGGGACAGAGGTAGATGTCATTCTTTATATATATATATAAAGAAAAAATCTGGTAGATGCTAGTTGGATTTGGACTTGATCATTACGGCGGGTAGCTCAGCCCATTTTTAGCTTGGCCTTGGAGCATCTCCAAGAGTTTATCAAAATTTACTTGACAAATATCGTAATTTGGCAACTTGCTAAAATATATGGCAAGTAAAAAAATAGACTCTCTCTAAAAGTTTGCCATTTGGATTTGGTAAAATAAGAAGAAGCCCGTTAAGCGAACGAAGAGCCCCGCTAAGAAACGAAGAGCCCCGCTAAGCGAACGAAGAGCCCCGCTAAGAAACGAAGAGCCCCGCACGCGAAGCCGGATGCGCGCTCGCGCTCAGCGCGCAAATATGCGCGTGGAGGGGGGAGATTTGCCAAGTTGCTAAAATTTGCCAAGTTGGATGCCAAACTATTGGAGCATAATTTTTCTTGTTTTGCCAAAAATAAATGGATGCCAAGTTGATTTGGCAAACTCTTGGAGATGCTCTTAGGGTCCTAGACTCCTGGTAAGTTGCACATTTTATCTATTTATTTTATCTTATATAAGATTGGAAATGAAACTCCACTAGACAAGTGTTTTCTCTTTAGCTTATTACATAAAAAATTAATTGGGGAGAAGTTTGCATGTTCTAGGGATTTATATAACAAGTTGGGAGGCGTTTATGAGCTATTCATACTTATATATAATATAAATATAATATAATAAGGAGACGTTTCCGAGTTTGAGGGACTTAAATAATGAGCAGGAAAATGTTTTGAGTTTTATGGACTTATATAATAAGTTGGAAGATGATTTGCTTGCTCTTAAATTTAACATTAATATTCTCCTACTTTTAATAGAGGCCGAAACAAAAGGATGGAACTTTGGCGGTGCTTCAATAACCAAGAAATCGAAACATAAAACCCTCATGAAATTTAGTGGTCACTGGACATGGCAACACCTATAAAAGAGTAAATTGTTGTCGTAACAATACTAATGTAATTTTGGGAATGGCACCTGAAATTACAGTGAAGGCTAAAAGCAAAAATATGCCCACTACCACTAGCAACAATTCATATATTTATTCACAATACAAAAATTTAGAAATAGCATGACACATTTTGATCAATAGTAATGCATAGCATAACCAATGAAAAAAAATTTGAACATCCATCCTCCTTAACAGGGATTCATATTAGTTTGTGTTAATTGCATTTATACAAATTTTATCATATTTTGAATCCTTGATAAAATGTGATCAATTATCAAGGAACAAACATGTGAATAAATATTTTTTTTATCACTGAGTTTCCTTGAATTGGTTGGAAGGCCATGCCCAACAAGGTCTAACAAGAAGAACATAAGAAGGGCATCAAAGTCACAAACTTCATTACTACTGCATTGATCAAATAATATTAATGCTGATAAGGCTACTGCTATTATATTGTGTCATGTACATTAAATCAAATTAGTTCCATATAAGATTCTTTTGCGACATAGCATATTGTATATTCATGGAGATACATTGAAAACTCAACCATATGAAGCGCCCACAATTCATAGCACAAACATATGTAATCAATAATAATTATCTTTTAGGACCTAAGAAACATAATATGGTGGTTGTATCTTATATTGTTTCATTTTACATGGCAACTTTAAATAGGATGATAAGATATATATGATTCAGAGTAGCCTAAGTAAGTTCTTTTGAAACACTAGGATCATCATGTGCATTGCAACGGCAATAAAATAATGACACGATAATTAAGTCTCACCATTGGTACGAGCTTCATTCTAAGTGAGGAAAAACTTGTCATGACCCAATAGTCATCCCAACTTAAACTTTTGCAGAAACGCCCCTTGAAGTCCAAGACTCTCACCAATTCCTTCCTACTCTGACCCAAGCCCTCAATACGTCTCATCTCATGGTTGAATCGTGAATTCTCTCCATCAGGGCACTAGGCTATATGTAAGGACCGAGGATGTCGCCTAGAGGGAGGTGAATAGGCGTTTCTAAAAATTAACACCTTAAAATGCAGAAACGATTAGAAAGGGAGCTTTCAATTACTTAAAAGCTCCAAATCAGAGAATTAAACCCCTCAACAGTAAACCATAGAGTATATACCGAGTACTAAATAAATCTAGGAACCACAACCCTACAACACAGAGACTAGAGAGAGGAACAAATAAAATCACAGTTTCTGCAGAATAGCCCCAAACTTGCTCCTTTCGATTTCAATCTTCAATCCAAGTTGTAGGTACCTACTAGGGTCAATATGATACACAAAGAACCTACACACTTGCACAAATACCACAAGTGGATCACAAATATCAAATGAGAGAGAATTGGGACATGATATTTATTTTACCAAAGTTCGGAATCCGTCAAGTCCTACTCTCCGTTGAGGGGGCAATGAGCGACCCAGCAAAGGTCAGCTCTAGAGGACCCATGAAGGTCAACTCCAGCCGGGGTCTTTTCCAACTCCTTTTCCTCCTTCCACTAGTTGATCCCTTTCCTTGCAATGGTGGAATCGACCGTTACAAACTTTCCGAGGCACACCACAATCTCTCGAGTACTCTCCGGCAATGCTTAGCCATCTAGGACCGAAGAGCCCAAGAGTAACAAATGCGAATCATGAAATAGACAATATACATTGGTGCTCAAGTGGTGGCTTGCTCTCAATTTTGAATTTCTCTCAACCCACAAATGGATTTGGCAAATTGGATCACACACTCACTAAGAGAGGGTTGGAGAATGTTCTCAAGGCTTAAAAACGTGTATAGCAACCAACAGAATCAGCAGCCTCCAAAGATGGAGGCTTGGGGGTATTTATAGCTCCCTCTCAAAAACTAGCCGTTAGTCCGGTATTACCAGCACAGCACCAAAGGTTAGAAGGTTAAAGGCATGTGAGGTGTTAGGACTCCCAAGGCTTGCAGGGACTTTCGACTCCGGGAAACCCTTGCCAGAACTTCCGACGAACCAAACTCAAGAGCACAGAAAAGGTTGCTGTGACCAACCCCATACCGTACACGAACACGTCCGGTATGCTCGGCCACAGCAAGGTGAGTTAGCTCTTGTGACTCTCTCTTAGTCAAACCTCACATAGGTTGGCTTGAGCACTTATGAATAATCATCTATCAATATGATGCATCCCTCTTAATAGTACGGCATACCTATTTACTCAAGATTAAATGAAAATGAAATACAAACCTCTTGAGTTGATTTCCTTCAAAGCCAAATGTCATAGCTCTCAATCTTCATCAAGTAAGGGTGTCAACATGTCAACTTTGATTTTCTTCTCGAGCATAGCCATCTTGGCATATGACTTGATTCCATTCAATAGATGAGAATTAACTTCAAATGTATCAAGTCACTTCCAACAATTTATCCAATATATATTTGATCCTCCACCTCAATGTGATCATCATAGTTTGATTGGTACCTCAACTAAATACAAACTTTCTTCTTCACCCTAGCTAGGTTCCTCGATGAAAGGTCTTGATGGCTAGAGGGGGTAAATAGCCTAATAAATTTTTCTACAAAAATGCTAGACAAGTTGATTAGCATATCAAATGGCGAGATGTGAGTTTTGCCTAGCCGGAGGGGGTGATGCAAGCCACCTATCCAATGAGCAATTCTAGTATGGTTCACACAACCGCACAAGTTTAGACCACAAGAGTAACAACTAAGGCAAACTACTCTACTCAAGCTAACAAGGCAACTAGGCAAGACAAAGACTACGATAAGATAGTAACAAAAGTAATGCAAGAGTAAGTCTAGAAGTGATTTCACCGAGGGCGATGAATAGAGCCAACCAAATGATATATCCAAATGATGATCCAATTAAGTAGCCAATCACCGAGATAAACCCATCACAATCACGAATTGATGACAAATGATTTATCCTGAGGTTCACGTGCTTGCCGGCACGCTAGTCCCCGTTGTGTCCCCTTACACCACGTGGTTTGGTGGCTAATCGGTCTAACACATCGAGCCTCTCAAAAGGCACCACAAGAACCTACCAATGGCTAAGAGTTGCAATGACACGAGCAATCCACTAGAGTTGAAATTCGGTGCTCCGCCGAGGAACCACAAGAACCCCTCACAAGACAATCATTGGAGCCGGCCACGAACAATCACCAACACATGCCGGACCTCCACCGTTGCTCCAAGCCATCTAGGTGGTGGCAACCACCAAGAGTAATAAGAAATCTCATAGCAAAACAATCCCTCAAGGGCCTCTAGATGCAAAGCAATGATCAATGCACTTGAATCACTCAATCTCACTCAAAGATCACAATCGAATACAAGGAGATGAGTGGGGAGAAGTGTGAGGGCGTTAGCTTAGCTCAAGATGCTCACAAGTATGTCAAAGTGCCAAGAGAGTAGCCCTAGAGCCGGCCAACACAAATATATAGACGTACCCCTTCGAATAGAGCCGTTATATACTGGTCGGGGTCACCAATGGTGACAGACGCGGCATCCAGCGTCTGTCGCTCGGATGCACACCATGTGCCCCTGAGCGTTCGAAAGCCAACTGTCACAGAACCTCCTAATTATGATGGCCCACATGTACCTATCATCGTCATAATGACCTCTCACAGTCGTACTTATATTTCTCATAACTTAAAATGTTTGCTTTCCTCCGAACAAGATCCAATCACAGGAGTATTGTAATATTACAATAGTTTATTCAAAATACCATCAGAGTAAAGTAGCGGAAGTCTTATAATAATTTAAGTTTACAAACCACAGTTTCCAAATTTCAAACCTTATGTAGCATTATTACAAACCAGTAGTAGGGAAGTATCAGTAGTAACTTTATTACAAGCACTCAAACAAAGTGCCTTGCCCAGAGGCCACACAGCCTATTCATCGTCACTTTCTTCAGCCACAACGGTCATGCAACAAGGGGTTTAACAAACCCTGAGTACGGGAGTACTCAACAAGACTTACCCAACTAAGAGAAAGACTTCAAAGGCATGCTAGCTTTAGGGAATCAAGGTACGGGTATTCAAAAATCAAAATTTTCTTTTGCAGAAAAGCTTACTAAAGTCAGTCCTTACCTTCAATATTTTTTTTACTATTGATGGTTCATTAACCAATTCTAAGTGATCCTAATCTAGATCAAAGTAATTCTCATCAAGATCTTTCTCATTCTCTTTCAATTCTAATTCTTAACTACGATGTTGGTGCAAGGCCAAGACTCCATTCTTGCGTAGTAACGCCGATTCGAACCGCTTCATTTACCCAGCTAGGGCTTCCTAACCACATGGCATATGTAGAACCGAATCTTGCATATATTAACTCTTACCCCGAGTAACCCAAAACCAGAACGTGTCCATCGCCACCCGAGAGCACAGTACTCCTCGAACCCGGTCCAATTCTAGCCCCGAGGGTACACGCTACTCTCACCATCTCTCTACTCCTAGTGCGAGGTTAGACATTCTTGTAATGGAATAGCCGAAGTAAGGCTTACCCACCATGGGTACATGGCTAGTACTAATAAAAACTCCATGACTCGAGGGCCAACAACGTACGGTCCTTAACTGATAAGGCGGAAATATTACATTGAGACTCCTTTCCCAATGCAAGTTAGCAGTGGCCAAACCACCCGCCCGATCTTTCAAGTTCATTCTCACATTTCAACATTTATCAAGTATGCCGTCATGGCCATGTAAACATTCATTTAAAAAGCTTAACTCATTAAGCATGGCGAAGCATACTACGCATTTTCAGTAAAACAGGTATCAAGGGTGATATCGCAATAATCAAGGATGACAATGCAGCAATTGGGTTATCATTCAACTCCTAATTACTTAATGCAGTAAACCATAATATAAATAATAAAGATTTGTAAAACTCAAGGTAGGGTTTAAATGCACCGGGGCTTGCCTTGCTCTGACGAGACGGCTAACTCGGGCTCAACAACTCCGACTTCCGGTCTAGAACCCACCGAAGACAGCTCTCCTCCGGAGACTTGCTCGACAACGTCGACTTCTTCGAAAGCGGTAACTACACGAGCATATAACATGTTTCAACATGATGCGGTGATAAACATGATGCTTGAAATGATATGCCACGGTTAACGACTTGCGTACAACTTTCCTTCGTGGTATAGTCGCAAAACGACAACCTACTAACTAACAATGATTACTTAAGCAAGGCTAACGCTTCTTACCGAACACGCTACTAACGAACTCAATCATGTAATTAAGGCGCCAAAGATCACCAAGAATTAGTGACCCAAGGTCATCACTCAATCAAAAGGGCACACAACACTTAAAGTTATCAATTTAACATTTATTTAAACACTTAATTAATTAGGGCATAATTAATAATAAATCAGACTTCATCTAAAGGAGCTTAAACTTTTTCTATAGATTACTCATGGCCTAAAACAGTGTCACAACAAATTTCATGATTTTTGGATTAATATTTTAATTACTATAATTCATGGAAGTTGCATTTAACATTTAATTAAGCTAATTGAATAACTTGCAAAAAGTAATCAAAATTGGCATTTAATATTTTTCCTAATTAATTTACACCTTGAAAAGCTTACACAAAAATTTTCACTATTTTTGGAGCTCTACAAAAATTCTAGTGAAATAAATAAATACTATTACTATTCACATTTTTTAAAAAGAAAAACAAAATTTTCATCTTGGGCCGCCTTCCCTTCTTCCTCCCTAGCTCGGCCCAACTGCGCGCGGCCCAGCCGCGCGCTCGCGCCCGCACTCGCCCGTGCGCTCGCTTGGCCCAGCAACGCACGTGACCCAGCAGGCCAGCCCAGCCGCGCGCTCGCCTCTCTGTTGACGGTTCTTAAGTATCAATTTTAATTATCCAATAAATAAGAAAAAGGACTTATATGCAAGCAACACCTAGAATTATGGTTTGATCTGACAGAATTCCACGAGTTTTGTTGTTTATCTGTTTCTGCAGGGGGTTATCAGGAAATACAAAGGAAAGGCCCACACGTCGGAATTACATAGAGATATTAACGTGTTCACCGATTTTCTATCATCTAGAAGACTCCAGAAGCCACGGGATCGAACGGGAGGCCGAACGGGCCCGGGACCAGGGCGCCCGCCCTGGACCCTGGGGCGCCCGCCCTAGGTCTGCAACCAATCAGGATGAGTCTCGCGGATTATGCCCCACCGACCTAAAGGATCAAGGAAAACCGTGCGATTAATATCGGTTTGATCCGACGGCCCAGGTTCACTTGAAGGGACTATATAAGCAGGACCCCTGGCCCCTGGAGAGGGGAATCCAAGTCCATTATTTTCATATTTTCTAGAGAGGATTCAGAGAGAGAGGTTCCCTTAGGGTTCCCACCTCATTAGGGCTTAGCATCCAATGTGAGATTAGACTTAGTTCTTCTAGATTGAGAGAGATAGAGTGGAGGTATAGATCGAAGGAAGCCCGGCCTGTCGGTGACTACTTCGAGGTTGTACCTGCGGGATCAAGTTCTCCTAACCCGAGGCTTGCTCCTAGGATTCTTCAGTATTTCGACTTCTAAATTCTAGTAAGTTCTTTGTTTTATTGTTCTTTGGTTTATGAGTTTACTTTAATCTCTTCGCGTAGAGTTTAGAGTAATCATCTCTAGCGTAAACGAGGTGTTTGGGCTAGGATACTCATAGATATCCCCTGTCTAGCCGGACCGTGGTAGTAGCGAGGAACGTGACATTTCCGTAGCTACCTTTGTATTCTATATTCCGTTAGCAGGATCGATAGGGTTTATAGGTGCGGGTCGAACATCCTTTGAGGTGTCTAGATTCCGTGAGCCTCCCCAATAGAGCAGTAGATCATCCTTACCAAGGTTAGAATGAGAGTGCAGTTGCAGTCTTCTCTATACATCGCTCACATCAAATCACAGTGGTTGTAGCCTAAATGTTAGTAGTAATAGATTTGGTTAGTCAGATGCACGCTTTCTCCTAGTGGTAAAAAAATAAATACGATACTCTGGGTAACATCCCGGGTGAAGTGGTCACCGATATCCGTGCGCTTGCGGATCATTTCCTAATTGCGTTACCAAATATCAACACTCTCCCTCCTCCCTCTCACTGACAAGAGGCCCCGCCTGTCATCCCCTTTCTCCCTCTCTCGCTCTTCTCCCACGCCTAGCCATGCCCGCACAGCGGCCGGCCGGCGACCACGACATTGGTGACATGACAGTGCCTAGCTAATGTGACCAACATGACCTACGCGACACCGCGAACACCCTCAGACATCTAGCACGGCCACAAACCCTCTGGAGGGAACACCTCACCGGCCATGGCGGCACGGTGACTGCGGTGCCCGTTGTCCCGGTAATCAAGGCCGGTAGCAACTAAAATAACGGCATGGAGAGCATCAGTAGCTCACTGTGAGTGCAGTGGAGTAGCTGGCAAGCACTGAGATGCGGTGGAGATGGCTGGCCATGACGAGGTGGACTACGACGACACTTTGCTGGACCCGAGGAAGACGGTGGCGGTTAAGGATGTGAGGGCTATATGAGCGGCTGCAAGCTAGTTCAGGAGAAGCACAAGAACGTGGCGGTGCTCTAGGAGAGATGGAGAGAACGGTGATGGCTGGACGGCGGTGAATTTCACCGGCGGGTGAACTCGGCGGCAATGGTGGCAGAAAAGGAAAAGGAAAACGACGACGATGTCGGTCGTTTATATAGAAGAAGCTGATCAATAGCATGGCAACACGAAGTAGAAAAGTGTAGCGAGGTCTAGGAGCTACTGACGGCCACGGCGACGCCTGGAAGCGGCCGGAAAGGCCACGGCGGTCTCGCCGGCGCCCATGCCGCGCGCTGCACTGCCCTGATTCGCCGGAGCACTGTAGCTCTCCCCCCCCCAATTTTCAAATTCAAACTGTTTTTTCCAAATTACTTTTGATTTTGCACATGAACTTAAAAAATTCCCAAGATATGAAATCTTCAGAATTTCAAGCTCTACAACTTTTGTATAGAACAATTTTTCAAATTCGAACTGGATTTTGAAATTTGAATTTAAAATTAAAAGGGGACACTTTTCGGAAATTTGGTAATTTAGAAATTACTTTCAATTTTACATTGAAACTTCAAAAACTCCAAACACCAAAGTTGTACATATAGCCAAGACCTACAACTTTGCTATTCAAACCATTTTTAAATTCTACATCCATTTTGAAATTTGAGTTCGGGGATGAAAAGTGGTCAAATTTGAAATTTGCTTCTTTTCAAAATTGCTCCACATTTTACACTAAAACTTTGAAAACTCAAAACACCAAAGTTGTAGCCCTTGAAAAGTTCTACAAACTTGGTTTTAAATTTTTTTCCCAAATTTTGCTTAGATTTTGAATTATTTCAAAAGGGGTAAAAATAGGGTTTTGGATTTTAGATTTTTTCGGAAGAATTTCAAATTGAAATTTGTTGCTACTTTAATTGGTGATTATTAGTGATCAAACCATCACCCAAGTGTATCATTGGGTCAAGTATCACATAGTTGACCAAATGCCACTCTTGGTTGACCAATTTAACTTTTGAAAATCTTTTAATAATTCCCCAAATTGAATTCAAATTCGAATCGGAAAACTCACGACAAGTTTTGGATTCCAATTCAAACTCAAACTTGGAGCTTCATTTTATGTGTTGTACTTGAGTTCATACCCTACACTTGGCACTAGTGTGTAACACCATCGCACACCCCAAATTACGCAGGGCATAAACTAAGTATTTGCGGTGGCATTCGAAATTAGGGTTTTCGGTTCGAGTCACACCAGTTAGAAGCACATCCAACCTCAGAATGAAAACTTGTTTTAGTGGATGCATAACATGGTTGACCTAATCATGGATGCTTTGCGGTGCAATATGATGACATGGCAGGTTAATTAGCCACTATAACATCCGAGGTGTTACACCAACGGTCGAAATCCTCTTCAACAGACGCGTTCGTCGCTTCATGCCCGTGCATCTGTTGCCCTAACAGACGCGTCTGTCGCTTGAAGGTCCGCGCATCCGACGCTCACTAGACGCGGTCCAGTAAGGTCCAAATGTCGGTTTTCCGCCACCTGACGCGTCTGTCGTGAAAGCAACAGACGCGCACCTCATTTGTCGTCGCTTAGGCCAGCGGAGCTACTGACGTCGAGTCCAACAGACGCTGACGCCTAGCGTCTGTCGCTTCAGCACCACCGCATCCGACGCCTCCTTCTCAGCAGCGCGTGAACGAGGGTAAGCCACTAGACGCTGATGTTAGCATCCAACGCTCCCGAGACCAGCGTCCATCGCACGATCAAGAGCTGATCTTCAAGTTTTGTTTTCAATTCTTGTTTGCCCTATTCTCATATGAGCTAGTCCAAGTATGTGAAACATCTTAGCACATATTTTAGCTCATTTTCAAGTTAAAAATGTAGGGCAAACATGGTGCACTCTATCCAAATGCATATGCTCAATGAAATGTCACCTAGAGGCACATGTAGGACTAGAATTGATACGACATTTTCCCTCTTCATAGTACAGCTATGTATCCTAAGCCATCCACACCCTCTATGGTGTCTTGGATGCAAACCGAAAAGTCCTATCATATACCTTTGCCTTGAGCATCATGATTTGGCTTTGCACCTTCATCCAACTCCATCATGGCAAGCACTTGATCACATCACCATTGCTTGATCCTTGCTTCACCATGTCGTTGCACCAACCACATCATAGCTACACACACGTCTTTGATATGTGGTTAGTACTAGGTATTATCACTAATTACCAACACCAAACATAGGACTTTCAATCTCCCTTTTGTTGGTAATCGGTGACAGACCTTTCACAAAGATATTATGATAAAATTTTGACTGGCTTCATGTCACATTGCCCAAATATGTTACCATGTGTAAGAAGTATGGACAAGTGATCATGAATTCAAGTTGATAACAATGGCTCCCCCTACATGTATGCTATATGTTTGGATTTAGGAAGCATACATGTTTAGATAGGCAAGCATAGGAGCATTGACTACCAATAGGTGCTAAGTGTTAAGATTATAGACCTTTGAAGCGTGATACCATCGGAGTAGCGATAAACATCATCTTAGCACCTTGTGTAGCTAAATACCACTTGTAAACATAAAGCAACTAGATACCCCGTGAGATCAACATTATAAGGAGGGTTCTAGAGAAGCTAAGGACACAAGAAAAATAAATCTAGCTAACACCTATGCATGCTAGTACTTCAGTACATCATTCAATTGTATACTAGCAAAACACCACACAAGCAAGGTATCAGAGAAAAGAAATGCATAACAATGCAACAATCATATGGAATGCACATAGAAATGCAACATTCATGCTTAAGAGCTTGCTCCCCCTACTTGTGTGCTCAAAATTTTAGTTGATCCCTCTCTTTTGTTATTTCTCCTCATTTGTGATTCTCCCCCTTTGAGTTCTATCTTTGTGAACAACATTTCTCCCCCTTTTGGCACCAATGACCACAAAAGCAAATTTTATATAGATTATCATGTTGAATTATGGGGTGAGGTTCAAGTTTGTGGTTCAACCTAGATTGCTTACATAAGTGAAATGCTTCGGTTTGATCCAAGGGCAAGCTTCTTCACACCTCATTAGAAGGGTTATCATGCACCATATTAAAGCAATTACTTAAATAAGTTATCTAGATCAAACACTTAGGATCACAAACTCTCAAACAAGTTATATGCTACCACTAGATCATATAAGATAAAGAAACAATAGTGGCACCATATAAATTTTAAAATCATTTGATTTCCATGAATGAGCCTAGAACATGTATATCATGACTAGATGCACTAAACAAGTCCTTAGCATAGAATGTATGACATGTCAACCAATTGTACCTTGCGTTGTCTTGGAGGAGAGGCATGTCATATATGGGGTGCATCAACTCATGTTGGAGAAGTCAAGTATGTTTAGCTCATTCTTGAGCTTGTGAAATCTCTTCTCATCAAGTGGCTTGGTGAATAGATCGGCTAGTTGATCTTCGGTGCCCACACTCTCAATAGCAATGTCGCCCTTTTGTTGATGATCTCTAATGAAGTGATGGCGGACAACATGCTTTGTTCGCTGATGTTAAATCAGATTGTTGGTTAGTTTCATGGCATTTTTTTTGTCACATAGCAAGGGCACATTCTTGAAATTCATTCCAAAATCCTTCAATGTTGCCTTCATCCACAAGATTTGTGCACAACAACTATCTGCGGCGATGTATTCGGCCTCAGCGGTAGATAGTGCAATACTATTTTGCTTCTTGGATGACCATGAGACAAGTGATCTTCCCAACAATTGACAAGTCCCGGAGGTGCTCTTTCTCTCAACTTTGTCACCGGCATAGTCGAAATCCGAATATCCAACTAGCTCAAAGCTTACACCTTTAGGATACTACAATCCAACATTTTATATATGCTTCAAGTACCTCAATATTCTCTTTGTTGCCTTCAAATAACTTTCTCTTAGTGAGGTTTGAAATCTTACACACATGCATACACTAAATATCACATCGGGCCTTGATGCTGTCACATAGAGTAGGCTACCAATCATTGATCTATATAGCTTTTGATCCACCATGTTGCCACTCTTGTCACTATCCAAGCTTCCATTAGTGCTCATTGGAGTTGTGGTGCCCTTTGCATCTTCCATGCCTTCCTTAGCATATCCTTGATGTATTTGGTTTGGCTCACAAATGTACCTTCTTTCATTTGCTTGATTTAAAGTCCAAGGAAGAAGCTAAACTCACCAATCATTGACATTTCAAACTCTTTGGCCATCATGCTTCCAAACTCATCACAAAAATCTTTGTTGGTTGAACCAAAGATGATATCATTAACATAGATTTGCAACATAAACAAGTCCTTGCCAATTTTTTTTGGTGAAAAGAGTAGTATCTACTTTGCCCATGATAAATCCTTTAGACAGCAAGAAATCTCTTAATCTTTCACACCATGCTCTAGGTGCTTGCTTCAGTCCATACAAAGCTTTCCTCAACTTGTAGACATGGTTGGGTTTCTTGTCATCTTCAAAACCGAGAGGTTGCTCCACATACACCTCCTCTTGAATGTACCCATTGAGAAATGCACTTTTCATATCCATTTGATATAGCTTGATATTGTGAACACAAGCATAGGCAAGTAAGATCCTAATTGCTTCTTATCTTGCAACCAGGGCATATGTTTCACCAAAGTCAAGACCCTCTATTTGTGTGTAACCTTGAGCCACTAGTCTTGCTTTGTTCCTTACTACTATCCCATCTTGATCTTGCTTGTTGCGAAAGACCCATTTTGTTCCAATGACATTGTGATCACTAGGTCTCTCAACTAGTTCCCATACTTCATTTCTTTTGAAGTTGTTGAGCTCTTCATGCATTGCATTTACCTAATCCGGATCTCTCAATGCTTTATCAATGTCCTTGGGTTCTTCCATTGATACAAAAGAAGAGTGTGCACAAAATGATGACAATCTTGATCTAGTTTAAGCTCCCCTTTGTATGTCACCAATGATGGAATCCAATAGATGGTCTCTTGCAATGTTAGTTGGTTGAAGCACTTGAACTTGATTACTTGGATGTTGATGTTGATCATGAGTTGGAGATAATGAACTAGCCACTTGTTGATCTTGTTACACTTGAGATGATGTACTAGCTTGATTTTGCATATTAGAACCACTAGCTTGTATAATAGGACTTTGTTGCACTTGATCTTTGTTGTCATCCACATCAATCACTTGCTTTGGCCTAATATCACCAATATCCATTTCTTTCATATCATTGGTCAATTGAGTTCCTCTCACATCATCCAAGTTTTCTTCTTCATCTTGAGAGCCATTTGTTTCATCAAACTCAACATCATGCACTTCTTCAAGTTGTCCACTAGCCAAATTCTAAACTCTATAAGCTTTGCTAGTAGTTGAGTAACCAAGTAGGAAGCCTTCATCGCACTTCTTTTCTAACTTGCTCAATCTAGTGCCTTTCTTCAAGATGTAACATTTGCAACCAAAAACCCGAAAGTATGCAATGTTGGGCTTTCTTCCATTCAAGATCTCATATGGTGTCTTCTCTAGGAACTTGTGGCAATAGAGGCGGTTGCTATAGAAGCAAGCCGTGTTGATTGCTTCGGCCCAAAATGAATGACTCACATTATACTCATTCAACATTGATCTTCCATATCAATCAAAGTTCTATTTTTCCTCTCAACTAGGCCATTGTATTGAGGTGTATACTTGGCCGAAAATTGATGCTTGATTCCAAACTCATCACACAGCTCATCAACTCTTGTGTTTCTAAACTCACTTCCATTGTCACTTCTCACTTTCTTAATTGTGGTCTCAAACTCATTTTGCACTCTCTTGATGAACTTCTTGAATATGTCAAATATATCACTCTTGTCCACAAGAAAGAATACCCATGTATATCTAGTGAAATCATACACAAGCACAAACTCATACTTGTTGCCACCAATGCTTGTGTATGTAGTTGGCCCAAATAGATCCATGTGCAACAACTCAAAAGCCTTGGAAGTACTCATAATGCTCTTTAATGGATGAGTGTTTCCCACTTGTTTTCTGGCTTGACATGCACTACATAGCTTATCCTTCTCAAATGTGACATCCTTCAAGCCTCTAACTAAGTCATGCTTCACTAACTTGTTCAATTGCTTTATGCCAACATGACCAAGTCTTTTATGCCATAACCAACCCATACTTGATTTGGTGAGCAAGCATGTTAAAAGTTGAGTGTCACTAGCATTGAAATCAACCAAGTATAGATTCTCATATCTAAAGCCCTTGAAGATCAAATTGGAACCATCAATACTAACTATCTCCACATCATCAACACCAAAGATGCACTTGAAGCTAAGATCACACAATTGAGCAACCGAGAGAAGATTGAAGTTCAACTTTTCAACTAGGAGCACATTGGAAATGCTATGATCATTTAAAATTGCAATCCTTCCAAGCCCTTTCACATCACCCTTACTATTGTCACCAAATGTGATACTTTCAATGCCACTATCATTGGGTTTGATTGAGTTGAACATTCTTGAATCACTGGTCATATGTTGAGTGCACCCACTATCAAGCATCCAATGCCTTCCTCTGGCTTTGTAATTGACCTACAAAACAAATTATTGTTTCTTAGGTACCTACACTTGTTTGGGTCCTTGGAGGTTAGTCACTAAGCTCTTTGGTACCCAAATGACCTTCTTCTTTGGGCCCACAATCGGTGTACCAACAAACTTAGTCTTCACACCACTAGTACCTTTAACAAGAACATAGAATGAATCAACTTTAATTGAGGATACTAGAGCTTGAGCCTTCTTCTTAGTACAAGCATGCTCTAAGTGACCAACTTGCTTGCAACTAGAGCAATAGCAACCATTGTTCTTCACAAAATGAGTTTTGTGAGGAGCAAAGGCGGCCTTACCTTTCTTGGGGGTATAGCCAAGTCCCTCTTTGTAGAGAGAAGCTCTTTGGCTACCTAAGGCCATAAGCAAGCGGTCCTCGCCACCATAGGCTTTTCCTAAGGCGTGGTTGAGCTCACTGACCTTCTTCTTGAGGTTCTCATTTTCAACTATGAGTGAGGCATCACAAGTGAGACTATCACTAATAGTGGAGGTAGAAGTGGATGCGCTATAAGAAGGATTAGTAGACTCAATAATAATAGATTCATCAATAAGATCACATGTTAATCCAATATCACAAGTCATAATGACTTGCTCCTCCACGAGCTTCTTATTGAGCTTCTCTAGCATGATGTTCTTCTCCTTGACAAGCTCAAATAGAGTAGAGTGGGCTTCTTTAAGCCTAGTGTGAGCGATCTCAAGATCCTCGTGGTCTTCCTTTAGACACTCACGAGAAGCTTCGAGCTCATCAAAGGATTTTCTAAGAGCTTTGAGCTCTTCGTCAAGTCCTTTGCACTCCTTACTCTTCTTGAGGCCCTCAAGCTTTTCTACTAAAGCCTTGTTCTCATTGCTCTTTGTAATGAGTTCTTGCTCTAGCATCTTGCTCTTCTTACTCATCTTCTTGTAACCCTTGCTCATTTGGTTGATGATGTTCATGAGATCATCCTTGGAGTAGTTCTCCTCATCATCATCGTCACTTCTACAACCATCACTAGAACAAGAATCATCATCACTATCATCATATTGTACCTTGGTGGGCTTTGCCACAAGGCATGTCGATGCAGTGTTGAAGAGTGAGGGCTTATTGGAGATGGCGATGCTTGCAATAGCTCTCCGGTTGGGCTTCTCATCATCACTTGAGCTTTCTTCATCATCATCATTGGAATCATCACTATCTCAAGTGACCACATAGCCACCACCCTTCTTCTTGTTGATAGTGAAGCTCTTCTTCTCTTTCTTCTCCTTTTTATCCTTCTTGTTCTTCTTCAACTTCAACTCCTCATCATGAAACCTCTTGTCTTCATAGGGGCAATCGGCTACCACATGATCGGAGCTCTTGCAATTACAGCATAGCATCTCTCTAGACTTCATGTGGTCTCTTCTCTTCCTTGCACCATAGTCTCTCTTCTTCATGAAGCGACCTATCTTTTGCACTAGAAGGGCCATGGTCTCATCATCAAATGGATCATCATCATCAACCTTGCTCTTGCCCTTTGAAGAAGAAGCCTTGAATGCGGTGGTCTTCTCTTGCTTGACCTTGATCTCCTTCTCACCTTCATCTTCATCATCATCATATTGAGCATCGGTCATGACATCCCCAAGCACTTGGTTTGGAGTCACGTTGTCCAAACCCTCTCTTTGGATCATCTTCCTCAAGATAGTAAACTTCTTAGGTAAGTTCATCAAGAACTTGTGTGAGAAGTCATTGTCCTTGACATCCTCTCCTAGGCCCTTAAGATCATTAACAATGAATTGGATCCTATAGAACATCTCCGGTATGGACTCATCATCCTTCATCTTGAAACTTGCAAACTTGTCCTTGAGCATATAGAGCTTGGCACTCTTTACCGTTGAAGTACCCTCATATGTCTCCTCCAATCGATTCCACACATCATGTGCCTTATCAAGATCCTTGGTTTCCTCAAACACCTTTGAATCGACGCCTCAGTAGAGAGTGTCAAGAGCACATGTATTGCATTGCTTGTTGATGCGGTCATTGTTGGTGAGGTGGTCAGGATCAAGGATATCATAGTCATTCTCTGTCACATCCCACACCTTCTCATGAATGTTCCCAAGGTGTGTCTTCATCTTCCTCTTCCAATGATCAAATAAAGAGATACCATCAAAGAATGGTGGCCTGTTTTTGACATGGTTGAACATGAGTTGAGCCATCTTGCATCGAGGTTGTTAAGCCTTGCAAATGGTGACCACGGTTCTGATACCACTTGAAAGGTCTTGATGGCTAGAGGGGGGGTGAATAGCCTAATAAAATTTTCTACAAAAATGCTAGACAAGTTGATTAGTATATCAAATGGTGAGATGTGAGTTTTGCCTAGCCTAAGGGGGTGATGGAAGCCACATATCCAATGAGCAATTCTAGTATGGTCCACACAACCACACAAGTTTAGTCCACAAGAGTAACAACTAAGACAAACTACTCTACTCAAGCTAACAAAGCAACTAGGTAAGACAAAGACTACAACAAGATAGTAACAAAAGTAATGCAAGAGTAGGTCTAGAAATAATTTTACCGAGGGGCGATGAATAGAGCTAACCAATTGATATATCCAAGTGATGATCCAATCAAGTAGCCAATCACCGAGATAAACCAATCACAATCATAAATTGATGACAAATGATTTATCCTGAGGTTCACGTGCTTGCCAGCACGCTAGTCCCCGTTGTGTCCCCTTACACCACGTGGTTTGGTGGCTAATCGGTCTAACACACTGAGCCTCTCAAAAGGCGCCATAAGAACCTACTAATGGCTAAGGGCTGCAATGACACGAGCAATCCTCTAGAGTTGGAATTCGGCGCTCCGCCGGGGAACCACAAGAACACCTCACAAGACAATCACCAGAGCCGACACGAACAATCACCAACACGTGCCAGACCTCCACCGCTACTCCAAGCCGTCTAGGTGGCGGCAACCACCAAAAGTAACAAGAAATCCCGCAACAAAACAATCCCTCAAGTGCCTCTAGATACAAAGCAATGATCAATGCACTTGAATCACTCAATCTCACTTAAAGATCGCAATCGAATGTAAGGAGATGAGTAGGGAGAAGTGTGAGGGCGTTGGCTTAGCTCAAGATGCTCACAAGTATGTCAAAGTGCCAAGAGAGTAGCCCTAGAGCCGGCCAACACAAATATATAGACGTACCCCTTCAAATAGAGCCGTTATACACTGGTCGGGGTTACCAGATGCGTTTGCCGCCATTGCGACAGACGCGGCATCCAGCGTCTGTCGCTCGGATGCACGCCCCGTGTCCTTGAGCGTTTGGAAGCCAACGGTCGAAATCCTCTTCAACAGACGCGTCCGTCGCTTCATGCCTGTGCATTTGTTGCCCCAACAGACGTGTCTATCGCTTGAGGGTCCGCGCATCCAACGCTCACCAGACGCAGTCCAGTAAGGTTTTCAGCCACCTGACGCGTCCGTCGTGAAAGCAATAGACGCGCACCGTGTCTGTCGTCGCTTAGGCCATCGGAGCTGTTGACGTCGAGTCCAACAGACGCTGATGCCCGACGTCTGTTGCTTCAACACCACTGCGTCCAACACCTCCTTCTCAGCAGCGCGCGAACGAGGGTAAGCCACCAGACGCTGACGTCAGCGTCCGACGCTCCCGAGACCAGCGTCCGTCGCACGATCAAGAGCTGATTTTCAAGTTTTGTTTTTAATTCTTGTTTGCCCTATTCTCATATGAGCTAGTCCAAGTATGAACCATGACAGGATGTCGTGCTTCATCTGCTCATTTAATTTGCCCTAACATATATAATCAGTGGTCATACACACACAATATTCTATCTCCATCCCAACAAAGATGATCAAAACGAAATGACTACCTTATCCTGTTTGCTGCTGGCCAGACCTCAACGATCTCAGCTTTCCTCCGGTGGATCACGATGTAGGTGAACTCATCCATGAGCTTGATGCTCTGTGCTAGGAGGGCCTTTAATCCAATCTGGGAGCACCTCTTCAGGCACCACAACGGGTCAATGAACCGCAGCATGATGATTATGTTGGTGGCATCAAATGCCTGGAAGAAGCTGTTCTCAGGAGATTGTCGAGGAACGAGGCAAGTGCGGACACAATCAACACTTTCAACACCTTAATATGCACGTATGATCTTGTAAAATTCATAGGTAATTCATTTTAACTCCAAAATTGCTGGACGTAGGGCTTGAGCCCGAACCAGGATAAACCTTTAGTGTCTTGACTGTTTGGCCACCGAAACCCATATATTGACAATCTAATTAATCGTCATGGTAACGAGCCCACAACATATTTCTTAAAAATATTTTTCAGAACATGGAAATATACTACCAACAAAATATTCCACTCACGTTCTGAAGAAATATGTCTGTTTTAGTGGTTCCTTCATATATGGACGGGATCCAAGAACAAATCTCTAATTTGCATCTTCTTTAGATCATTTGGTGTACCAAAACCATCTCCACCTTGATAAACACAATGTGAGATGCGAGCCAAGTTAACACAAGCTTTGTTAAAGGGTGTAGAATATTGACGACTATCAAATGCCTCCTCATTGATTACTTTCCATGACTTCAAGATAAGATCTTGCATGGCCTTACGAGAATCATCCTCATTACCACCATTCTCGGCAATGTGTATAGCTATGAAAGATGGGGCATCTCCTCTCTGCAACTCATCCTATTATTCCATATGTAGCATATATATATGAGAAAACAACTTTCAAAAGTTTAAGTAACAAGGAGGGGAAAAAACTAAGGTGCTTACTCTGTGTGTTGCAGAGTCATTGCAGAGACGCAAAATTAAAGAAACATGTTGAACTAATCTGTGAGTCGTTTGCATTTGGGATATTGTGTTCATGTTGACAACTGAATCGAGCATTGAGAAGGCATGTAACAGCAACAATGGTGCAGAGGATGACACCCATCCATTCTCCAGATACTTTTGAATGCTTGGTCTACAGTTTCCATGGTGCCATTTTGCCTCCACCAAAAATGCCATGCAGATGTCATGCCACTGTTAAATGAGAATAACTTACCAGTCAAATGATAGAACAATACATTAGTCAATCACAAATAATGGTGGCTTAATTTGAGGGTAGTTCACCAATTTTTGTAGATGATAATGAATACTACCATGTTCCTTCAAAGCATGTTCAGCAACTTCATTTGATGTGTGATATATAACAGAATAAAGTGCTTTCATGTACTCTGGGAGTGTCTCATTTGGTATTGCATCCCACCTGAAAACATTTGAATGCAAAATTAAAGAGTCACCTTCTATGAGAGGAGATAAGACTTGGCACATGATGAGAATCTAATGATATTTATAGAACTTTATTAATAAATTGTTTTCTTTGCAAATGTTTACAGTTCTGGGCAATGCAAGAGTTCTGAGTTGTTAATTGAATACATGCTTCTTCTATTTCAAATCTGCTCACCTTGCAATTGCATTTGTGAAGAGTAGAAGTTCATCCATGGTTCCATACACATCATAAACATCATCCAAGTAAACAATTAGATTGGAAACTTTAGCAAGCATTTGACGACATGGTCCAAGCTTCGGATCCCAAACAATTCCATTTGCATAATGGAAGCACTCCATCAGACGATCCCTTGCAAATGGCAGCTTTTCACCAAGCCCAATGTTCCTCGACCACCTAAGAGTGTTGAAAAACATTTTTTTTCTTTTAGGCTGCAAATTAAACAATGCATGTGGCAAGAAGTAAAGTTTATAAGTTTGCTTCAAGCTTACCATGTTACTGCTGCAAGATCTTTTTGATGCTCATCTTGAACCTGGTTGAAGTCTAGTTTAGCGAATTGGAGGAGCAATGGGCACATGTTAATGTCTCTAGCATAGTAATCAATGAACCACCTTGTTTCTAGTCTTGGAGCTCTCCAGTGCAGTGGAAGTTCTTAAGCATGCGCCACACTCTCCCTTAAGTGTGGCAGCATGGACGGCATAAGTTCTTTAAGTGCTTTAGCTGAATATGTCCTTGCTACATCCAATATTTCTTCATCTCCAAATGCTAGATATGAGGCCTCATGTAGCAAAAGAAGTGTGTTTGCATCCTCCTGTGTCTTGGTGATCCAGTTTCCATAATTATGATAGCCCGATGGCCCTGCAACATTAAAATTGTAGCCATTAGTTTTTTGTTAACCAAAAAGATATCCAGTTATGTATTT
Source organism: Saccharum spontaneum (assembly GCA_022457205.1). Classification (NCBI taxonomy): domain Eukaryota; kingdom Viridiplantae; phylum Streptophyta; class Magnoliopsida; order Poales; family Poaceae; genus Saccharum; species Saccharum spontaneum. The sequence goes on from CM039601.1 coordinate 11,273,944, forward strand.
GCATTGTAGAATTGTAACGCTTATGTCTCAAAATAACATTATATTTTTCTATTGTGTGACCAATTATTTCAATATTGCAATCAATTAGTTGATTATTGAATGACAAAAATGAAACATTGATTCGAACACCTCAGATTCTAGGAAATCTTTGATGTTTTAGTTAATAAATTTCGTGAATGATGTCAAGCATGTCAATACCATTCGATACATATAACGGCGTCTGAACATATGTGTGCATCTACATGTGACAAAAATTCATTACTTTGACAATATCTTGGAATATATACCTAGGGATGTTGGGAATCCATTTTCCCTGAGTATCCTGAATTTTAAGGCTGTGAAAGCAATGTTGTCATATGTGTGTTGATCTTTAGCACTCTCGTTGGAGATGGAATACAGGGTGTTACTAATCTCATCCGGAAAGTGGTAAGAGATACCAAGTCGTTGCATTACGTCAATGGTCTGAAAGTTTAGAAGATGTTTCTGCTTTCTCGAGCAACATATCGCTTATGTTGGTCTTTAGCTTATAATAACTAGAAGGACAAACCTGCACCATAACGTATAAGCCATTATTAATGGAATAATATGAAAATAAAACTACCAGATGCAAATATGTTATAAGAAATACTCCAACGATGTTAACATATAAAGTCTATTGGGGGAATGACTCAAAATGCATTGGCTTTGCTACGGTACTCTCATTACCTACTACGAGGTAATAGCTTAAACAAATCATAGCCGTTGATTTTTAGAGATTTATGAAGTAATTAAATAACTAAAATTAGCATCTCTAGTGAATCGTGTTGAGCCTACCTGACGATCATGATGAAGTGTAATATCGGCTTGTAGTGCAAAAAACACATAAGAGATAAAAAAAGGTCTTAGTTGCAAGCAATCCTACGTACATGTAAGGATGATGTACATTCTAAATTACTTACTTCTGCAATCATGTTAATTTAATTAATTATCTAAACTAAATCTAATGAAAGGTTTGAATAGCCCAATGAACTAAGTGTAGATGATCTAGTTAGATTTCTAGTGGTGGAATTTGCGCACTTGAATTTATGTTCTCCACTAAACATGGGATCGTTTTCTTTTCCTATACTTATTTCAAAATTTAGTGGCCCTACTCTTTTAGTGATAGACGACATGTCTGTCAACAACTAGACACATGTGGTAATAATTTCATCAATTTCAAGAGAGTGGCAGGCTGCGTGGCCGTGATAGTGAGGCAACTCTAGTGGTTTTGTCAATCTCAGTATCTATCGGTTTAGTCTTTTTAATATGCTCATTAGGATATGAGGCGTGCATTCATCTATTCTATACTATAAAGGAGTGAAGGAATTGAAAATTAATTTTTACCATAAAAATTTCATACCCATTATAGATCTTGTAGCTATTATAGATCATGTCTCTAGATTTTTGTATCTGACATGTGGGCCTATCAGAATCTGACGGCAGAAACATATGAAACAGGTGTGTTTTGCATTGTGGTGCTGCCCTCGGTCGAGTTTTTTTTACACCGAGCGATTGTTTACCCGCCCATGTGTACCCACGGATGGTTACCTTTGCACACGCCCAGAACTTCGTCTCCGCCTCCAACTCCCACACGCATGCCCAGAACTTCGTCTCCGCCTCCAACTCCCCGCACGCACGCCCCTCCCGTGCGCCGCCGCCCGCCGCCCCAAGGTCCGCCACCGGCTACCGCCTCTAGGTGTGCTGCCCCTAGATCCGCCTTCCTCAAATCCGCCAAAGGCCACCGCCCCAGGTTTGACGCCATCCGCCGCCCCAGCGCGCCAGCGGCCGCGCCCATCTCGTGCGCTGGCCTATGCCAGCCGCCGTTGCCGGCCCTCCATGGCGCGGCCGCAAGTCCACCGCAGTGGATGAGCCCCGCCTTGACCGCGCTCCGTCCCTAGCCGACGCCTAGCCGGTGACGGAACAGGCCGCTGTAGCGGATGGAGATCGGCTAAGCATCCTCCATGTTGCGCGCATCATCTTCGACCAACCTTCAGGTTAACAGCCGTGTGATTCTGCCTCCCCATTCAATAGCCGATGCCCTCTAGGTTAGCATTTTGTGTATCCAATTTTTTTTCTCTGATTAGCCCGTGATGTAGTATTGGGGGCTCCAGTTTATTTTGTAGCCATATGTTCTGAATATTAGAATGTTGAATATTTCTTATTTTACCACTGTTTGCTTGACCGCCTCTAGGATTGGATCCCTTGTCGATGTTCAGATAAACAAGACCCAGAAGGCCTACGCATCTTCTACTGCTTGGTCCAGATTTTTATCCTCAACCCTCCTAACCATTATATTGTTTTTTATTCCTTGCCGTCCATTGTAGTTTTAGGTGCCAACGCTATTCAAATCATAATAATATATATAGTTGAGATGACAATGATAGATACTTGTTCATTTGTTTTCTTAAATTGAACAGAGCAAGCAGGTCACCAGTATGTTTATGACAGGTTTTACGGGTTCGATATTATGATGTCACCCAGAATTATGATTATGTGGATTTTTATGAATGGTTTTTTCTACATCACTAAAACAATGCTACATTATTTAAGGAATTTAAACTCAATCGTTGCGCAAAGGTCTTCTCTCCATCTTTTGCGAGTTCTAGGCAAGTACTTGCAGCTATGGCCCTGTTGACAGACACTAACATTTCACACTCGCCCCTGAAGTACTAATGGGCATACCTGTATGGCTGTATATGAGTCAAATTCTGTGTCAGGCGTTTCACCTCTATCCAACAAGATTCATTGTAGTGACCTGTCTCCTGCAAACTATGTCATTTCACCTCAATTTGTTGAGTCAGTCAGTACTTCCATCAATTCTTTTGTGCTTTTTATTGTTTCAATTGTTTCTCCCTTCACTGAATAATACTATAGTATTGCCTTCAGTAATGAAAAAAGGTAATGTTGGATATCAACTTGTAACATGCCTTGATTTTTTTTGAAAGGGTATGGATTTTTTTTTAATTTTTATATGTGAATTATGCCTTCTGTATGAATTTTTTGCTGTTCACAAACATGTGAATGATGGTTTTTTCAATTCAAATTCATGCAGCTAAACCTGAAACTTTTCAGGCCTCTGGTCCATGTCCAGCAATATAGATATTCATATGTGTTGCTTTCATTCAGTCAGTTATTTGTATCTCACAAAGATGATTTGTCCTCTGATACCAACCAGGTACCCAATGGGGCACATGGAGCATTGATCTGATTGATGAGACTGTACCCTTTAAATAGGGTGTGAGAATCAAGGAATGGGTAAGTATTATACCGCAAATAGTTAACAAGAATTCTTATAGGACTGGTTAGTAGCAATAAAATTTTCCAGTGGTCACGGAAAAACATTGCATATCTCTATATTTTTTTACTGGTACATGGAATTGATGGCTGATCCGGCGAACTTGTGATGCTCCATTCATTGGATACTTCTTATCAGTTATAGTGATGAAGTTTTCCTCTTTGCACTTAAATATAAGTACATAACAAGCTCAAGCATTAGGTCATGAACTTGACATATTAACACCTCACCAAAATCATCATCGTCGTCGAAGCAAGGTCATACTTCTGTTGATGAGTTCATTAAAACAGTTCTCAGCAGCTTCCTCTAGATCTAAACCATGTTTTTCCCTAACAAATCCTTCAGCCAACCATTTTCTCACCAAATCAAACTTGTAAATTTTATAATCTTCAGGATACATACCAAGATATAGCAAGCATGTCTCGAGCTCATGGGACAGGTCATTGTAGCTAAGACTTAACACATGTTAGCTAGATGGATCTGCTGCATTGTCAAACAAAGGAACTCATTTTTACTTTGTTTTTTAGGGAGCATCTGAAGATTACATCTACATTCTTGTTCATGAATAGTATACTATTGTGCTAATTTATGTTAGAAAAATGCAAATAAACATATTATCCCTTATTTATCATTGAGATATCCATTTTGAAGATTGTGCAACAACTTATGGTCAAAGATCGGAAGGCCAACTACTATCATGGTGTTCCGGAGCAACTAGGCAAGGTAGGGGAAGGATCGAAATCTTGATGGAAAAGCTGTGCTGCAGCTTGGTCGAAACTCGAAACCTGTGTGGCAACAACGTATTCTGCTCCTACCCTAGTGACTGCAGGCATGCACGTGCTGTTACTTGTAGGAAATTTTGATGTGTACCATAACATAAATGATAGTTCTTGTGAGAGAAAATTATCCTTTTAGTTGTGGGTTGGATTTTGATATGAATGTAAATATGGTGTTGGTGCTTAGCAACCAACTCTTGTTGTAAATACACAATTTATTTCTACCTGAATTCTTGTCATCTATTACAGGAATTGAGCAGCCAACGCCTGCGGCAAATACATATTTTTATTTCTATCTGAATTCTTGTTATCTATTATATGAATTATCTCGAGTGTGCATTATTATTTCTCAAAATTTACACTGTAATTCCTCCTTTACGAATGACCATTTTTGTGGACACGTGCGCGCCTCATCTATTACAAGAATTGAGCAGCCAACTCCTGCGACAAATACATATTTTTATTTCGATCTGAATTCTTGTTATCTATTATATGAATTATCTTGAATGTGCATTATTATTTCTCGAAATTTTCACTGTAATTCCTCCTTTACGAATGACCATTTTTTGGACACGTGCGTGCCGCACACGTGCCTGTCCACTAGTATGGATAAAGGTACATAGGTGTGAGTTCTGCATCTATGTCGAAAAAAGTTTTAAATCATGTCGAGTAAATAAACGTTTTAAACCATATGGAAAAACACTGACTTCTTTAGTTTGATTTATCTAGTAGATAACCAATAATGCAAAGCAGATAGCTTAGACATATATAGTAGTTTAATTTGTGAATCACCAGATCATGGCCGCCACCTTTGAGCAACAGAAATGCGTCGTAATCCCCGGAGCTGGGGCTGTAGTTTGCAGAACGTCGCTGCGGTGTAGCATCTGGCGTCTCCGGTGCTGAGGAGCACCACACCTTGCCCTGCCGTGAGCACCGTGTTCCTGCCGATGGCCTCACGGCCAAGCGAGAGCAGCCGTGGGTAGGCTTGCTTTCGGCCACATTGTATGTGCACTCACAATCCATCTTATAGGACTAGTTCTGTATGCATGGGTAATCAGGCTCCTTGCTAGAGGCGTGTATATATAGCACTGATCGAGAGGAAAATGTTGCCAGAACTGTTCAATTCGATGTGACAGATTGTAGAAAACTTGTTGCCATGCGCTGAAATCAGGCGATGCAAGTGGCGTATCGCAATCCCAGTGTGGCGATTTTTTGCTCCGATGGTGAAGAATTATGATGCAATCAGGGTTTAGCGTGGTCTATGGTAAAACTTGTGATGAACTGATGATCCAGTCAAACACCAAGCTTGACAGCGGTGGAAAGACTAGGTCCCTGACCATCCACATCGTAGGAGCCTCGCGACTATTGCAACCGCAGACAAGGACAATGCCTGGCAAAGCAGGGTGGGCATTTCAAAATTTTCGGTGACTTCAGCTGTATTATTACCTCGGGTTCTGAAAATTTTGGATTCTGATATTCAGAAACCGAAGAAGCAAATTTAAGCACCCATCTTTGCCTATCTATGTCGTCGTATGAAACCCTAATGTGACAATTGAGCAAGCAATGAATTCTGCGTCACCTAATTTATCCTTTTACATGGCACTAATAGGAGATAAATTGACCAATATTAGTACACAAACGGTTTTCAATGATGTCTCCTGTTCTTCTCACTAGGGGCACAGAAATGCAGGCCCTAGTGCAGAGTGGATTAGAGACTCATAGCCTAGAATTGCCATTGGAGAACAATTTCTATAGGCGACCTGTCTAATTAAACCACCAGTTGAAATAGTTCTATTTTCGCTGGCAGTTACTTAAGTCTAAGTCCAGTTTTACTAGATCATGTGTCTGATCATATCTTTTTAATTTTGGTATAACAAAAAAGAAGTGGCACAAAACACCACTAAAAAAATGGAGCACAAAAAAAATTACTTAGACTCCATTTTATGCAGCTGAGCTTCATTAGTGAAGTCGTAGTTTTTTTTTGCTCTAAGAGCAGGTCTATTCTGAAGTTGCTTTGGTACACCGTTCGATAAAACAGCTCATTATAATAGACAAAAAGAATGAAATGACTATAATATTCTTCTTTTTTTTTTTCTCTCCTGCTTCTTCTATTTCGTCTTCTTCCTCCTCCTGATCCACACAGCACGTCATGCCTAGACCATCGGCTTCCTCGAGCATACAGCCTATACGGCTGCCCGCTCTCGCGCCCGACGACCGTGGTTGCCTGCTCTTGTTCCAGCCGGCACGCATGTCCGTGCCACCTGACAGCAGTGGCACGCGCCCGTGCATTCCGGCCCGATGGCTCCATGTCAGTGTCCTTCCCGTGGGGTAAACCTGGCGTTCACAAACACGTTGGGGGCCACAGGTGCAAGATGAAACTGAAAAAATCTACTAATGTTCAGCTTCATCTTATCCAAGTTTTATGTAAGAGCAAGTTTTTAGAATTCTCACCAGTAAAACTGTTTTCAAAATATCAGTTTGGCACAAAATAGTTTTAAATAGCTGGTGTAGAAGCTACGCTAAACCAAGACTTTATTGTTAAGAGAAGAAACATAGGGTGGGCGGTCCGGTCACTGTTTTACACACGCCAAACAAAGGCGTGTGGAGTCTAAGCAGATTTACGGATAGGATAGACAGTCTGACCAGAAAGAGACTGTTGACGTTGAAGATGGCCTCAAACCAACACACCAACAAGGGCCTTGGACATCCAAAGAGGTTGCACACAACCTACAACGCAGTAAGAATGCGGCATAATCGATCAAACCGATCTAGAGACCCATAAGACCGATGTAGAGCCCGTTCTCGACTGAAAAAGCTCCCGAACTTCTCTCGGGAAGACCCGTCGGGGAGGAGTATGTGGAGGATCTCCTAGGACCAGTAAGGCCGCCTAGGATGCTGATGAATCTCGTGGAGAGACGTCATCGAACAACAGGAGGGGTTGAGAGAGGAGAATTAGGACAAAGGGTAGTTGTTATGTTGTGTTTTTAACGATTAGATAGATGGGAACTCAATCAACCATGATCCTCTTGTATATATAGAGGGGGGTGGTCTTATCCCAGTGGGAAACATTTTCAAGACTTAATCTACAAGTTTCTCACGAGTTCGAAAGAGTTAGGATCGAGTTTGGACTCTTCCTAATTCGGACTACGAAAATCAGAAGTTCTGATAGAGGGTCAGAAGTTCTGATATTCACGCAAAGCCAGAACTCCTATGCGAAATTCAGAAGTTCTGGTAGGTAGTCAGAAGTTCTGATTTCCGCACAAAGCCAAAGAACAATTTACTCCTTCATTCGGACTCCGAATTAGGCGTTTCATATATGTTTTTTGACCATCTCAACGAGAGGAACGCAGTGGTGAAGTCTGTTTCATATTTTAACAACTTCACAAAATGGACAATTTTGGTTGTTAACGTATGCCCCCTATTTTTAGGTGAATGATGCATGAACCTGAAAACACCTGTTAAGACAAACCGAATAGTGACGATACCCATCTCATCGGCTGCTCAATGGCTAAGGGCGATGTATACATCGGCCATTTTTGTTTTAAGTGCGATACATGTGTTGGCCATTGTTTGGAGAGCACTTAGGCTTCTTGCAAAATACTTAGAAAATATTTTTTCAAGTACCTCCCATTGAATGCTCTCATGAGACATTCACCTTGTAATGTCTCTAGCAAATAGAAATTACCAAATATGACTTTGATCACTTTATAAGGACCCTTCCAATTTGGTGACCACTTGCCAAACTGATTGCTTTTCGATCCAATGGGTAGTATAGTTTTCCACACTAATTCTCCCACTTGGAATGATTTGCTCTTGACTTTCTTGTTGTATGTCTTGGCAACTCGAGCTTTATCTTTTTCTATCTTCTTGAGAGCTTTTAATCTTACATTAGTCACCTCGTTGATGTTATCCATCATCAAATCATGATACACAACAGTGGATAGATCATTTTGTTTAGCAAGCCTGTATGCATCCAAATTCACCTCGATAGGTACATGGCCTCATGACCATATACTAGATCAAAAGGAGTAACTTTGGTAGCACCATGTTTTGAAATACAATGTGCACATAGAGCTTTAGACAAAACTTCATGCCACGTCCTTAGATTTTCCTCAATTTTCTTCTTGATAAGCTTGATCAAAGTCTTATTACTAGACTAAGCCTGGCCATTAGCTTGAGCATAGTATGGAGACGAATTGAGCAACTTGATCTTATATGATTCAGCAAATTCCCTTACCTCCTTAGACACAAATGATATCCCTTGATTTGTAGTCAATGTTTGAGGGATGCCGAATCTATGAATGATATGCTTAGTAATGAACTCAATTACCTCCCTGTGTGTCATATTCTTCAAAAGAACTGTCTCGGTCCACTTAGTGAAGTAATCCGTAGCAATCAACACAAATCGGTGTCCCTTGGAAGATGGGGGATGAATTTGGCCAATGAAGTCTAGCCCCCAACCACGAAAAGACCATGGTTTGATGATAGGATGAAGCATAGCAGCAAGCACCAGCTGAATATTTCCAAACCTCTGACACTCTTCGCAACCCTTGTAGTAACGAAAACAATCGGCCATCATAGTAGGCTAATAGAAACTGGCTCTACGCAATAACCACTTCATCTTCGGGGCCGATTGATGCGTACCACAAATGCCTTCATGGACTTCTCGGGTGAAAGCACTTCGCCGAATACCCTTGATCTGTAGCCACTCTTGCTTGATCAGATCCCAACCACTTTAACAACAAATCTTCAGTGGTTCTCCTATAGAGCTCATCGTTATGCAACACATACTTAAAAGCACTTCGCCGAATACCCTTGTTAACTTTAATACTTGGATCACATAGAAATGTCAGCAAGGGAGTCCTCCAATCATTTAAATCGGCCCCAACATCACTGGAAGTTTCGTTAGGCAGATTTGGGAGCTTCTCAGGCCAATTGACTGAGCTGGTCATAGGGGAGTCGGCTGAGCCGACTGGGGCAGTTGGCTTAGCCAACTTGGAGGTGTTGGCTTGGCCGACTAGGGCAGTCGGCTTAGCTAACTGGTCTTCAGCAGAGAGGGGGTCGGCTGAGCCGACTAGGACAGTCGGCTTAGCCGTCTGCACCTGCATGGGAAAAATTAAAATTTTCATGCATCGGCTGTTCTTGAATATAGAAACTACGTCCACCGATGTCATATCCAGATGAGCTAACATGTTGTCCTTTTGATTTTCATGCCTTGGAATATGCCGAATTCAGAATTCGGCAAAATGGTCAATAACATCAAGGCAAGCATCAAGACAAGTTCTCAGTGACCCTTCCAAACATTGAAACTCACCAACAACTTGTTGTACCACCAGCAAGGAATCACCATAGGCTTCAACATGTTTTACCTCCATGGACCGCAACATGATCAATCTGAATAATAGAGCTTCATATTAAGTTTCATTGTTAGTACAAGAGAAATCTAATCGGCTTGACATCCTGACTTCAGCACCATTGGGAGAAATAAGGATAATACCAACACCTTGGCCATCTTTACAAACCGATCCATCAAAATATGACTTCCATGGAGTAAAAGTAAGGTAATTGATCTCATCATCTAAATCAATATCATGCTCAACAATAAAATCAGCAAGGACTTGACCTTTTTAAAGTTTTCAATGGTTTAAAAGTCAAGTCATATTCAATTAGTGTGTATGCCAATTTGCCTATCCTTCCATGAAGAATTGGCCGATATAGCATGTGCTTTATTACATCGGCCTGGCAAGCAACAACACATGTACTAGACAAAAGATAATGCCTCATCTTAGCACAAGCATAGTACAACGACAAACATAATTTCTCTATATGGGCATACCTTGTCTCGGGATCAAGAAGACGGCGACCAAGATAAGCAATCACATATTCTTTACCTTTATCTTCTTGAGTCAAAACAGCCCCCGATTATCTTCTCTTCGGCAGTAATATACAATTTAAAAGGAATTCCCCTCCTAAGTGCACAAAGAACTGGTGGTGTTGACAACTATTCCTTTATCCTCTCAAATGCCTCTTGTTGCTTTGCCCCCCAAGTGAATTCAGATTCACCTTCAGCTTCAATATTGGGGTAAAAGGAATAATTTTCCTGGACAAGTTAGCAATAAATCTTCTTGAGTAGTTCACCTTCCCTAGGAACTTTTGCAAGTCCTTCTTCCATGTAGGTGCCTGAGCATTCTTGATCTTTTCTATTCTCTTGGGATCAACCTCTATGCCTTTATCATAAATTATAAAATCCAAGAACTTCCCGGCCGATACTCTAAAAGCACATTATAGTGGATTCATCTTCAATCCATAGCGGTGCATCCTCTCAAAAGCAAGATGTAAATGGGCCAAATGAGATTTATGGGCAGCCGATTTAATCACAATATCATCAATGTATACCTCCATAATCACCCCAATTAGATCATGGACAATCAAATTCATAGCTCTTTGATAAGTAGCACCTACATTCTTCAGCCCAAATGTCATCACAACCCACTCAAAGACACCAACAAACCCAGGACATATGAAGGCCATCTTAGACATATCTTCTTTGGCCATAAAAATATGATTACAACCGGTATTACCATCAAGAAAGCTAATAACCCGGTGTCCTGAAGCATCATTGATAAGCATATCGGCTATAGGCATAGGATATTCATCTTTTGGAGTAGCTCTATTCAGATCTCTAAAATCAATGCAGACTCTGATTTTCCCAAAATCTTTCTTCTCAACAAGCACGATTAGAAACCCACTCCACATACCTGCATGGTTGAATAAACCCCACTTGCAATAGCTGATTAATATCCTCTTGAATCCTATCATAAATTGTAGAATTAAATCGATGGAGACTTTGCTTGAAAGGCCTGAATCCTTTCTTAATGGGGAGTCGATGCTCAACAAGCTCTCGGCTCAATCCAGGCATCTCTGTATAATTCCATGCAAAACAATCAACATATTCCTTGAGAAGTGCGATTAACTCATCTTTGAAATTGGCTTCCAAGTTTTGATTAATAAACATTGGCCGGGGCACAGAGCCATCCCCAGTGTCAACCTATTCCAAAGGGTCAGCTGACGTGAAACCTTGGCCCAACTTATCGAGCTCATCAAAATCATCAATAGCTTCACTGGCATCGGTCTTATTAGCCTGATACTGTTCAACACGATGTTTTAACCATTCAACGTTAGCATCCATTAATAAAAAATGATTACATGATGATATTGAGATGATTATCAATCGACTTCAAAGATATAGGAACAAAACCTTGCCTGGTAACACTAATAAACTCAAAGCTAGAAAGATCTCTACCAAACAAGTAAGCAATAGCATCATGCCTCCCAAGCATGGGAGCATCGGTTGCAGCAACATCAACCGATGAATCTGAATGCATAACCTCAACAGCGTCTCCCACCCATTGGATGAGAAATTGGTGCAAGCTAGATGGCACGCAGCGATTAGCATGGATCCAATCATGCCCAAGTATCAAGTTATAACTACCTTGCATGTCGGTGACGAAGAATGTCGTGGCCAAAGTCTTGCTTCCAATGGTGAGCTCCATGTTAGCAACTCCTCTGGCCGGGATGGGCTCACCTCCTCCAATGCCAGTGATGGTCATGTTGGTCTTGATCAGCTCATCATCAGTGCCACCAAGCTTCTTTTAAAGCGGATATGGCATCAAATTCACTATCGCCCCACTGTCCACCAACATGCTATGAACTGGTATGCCATTAACATGGCCCTTCACATGCAGAGGTTTGAGATGGTTAACAGAGTCATGTGGTTTCTGAAAAACAACACTCTCTATTGCGAAGTTAAATTCTGCCGCCGTCGAATCATCTTCAACAATATAGTAATTAGTGGACAAGTAGACCACATTGACCTCTGCTCTTTCTGGGGTGGCCTCATAGTCAACCATCTCCTCATCAGGCACCTCAGAATCTTCAAGAACCTCCAAGCCCACCAGAGCAGCAATGGTGGAAACAAAATCATTAGAGGACACCTCGGAGGCAACCGGGACAGTGGGAGTCGGCTTAGTCGACTGAGAAGTCAGCTTAGCCAACTCTGGGTCTTCTAGTAGCATCAGCAAGGGGAGTCAGCTTAGCCGACTTTGGCTCATCCAGGGCAGCAGGGGTAGGCGAAGTTGGCTTAGTCGACTGGCCAGCAGCAACAGTGGCATTTTGACCTTCTAGAGGAACTTCGATGCGTATGGGGTTAAGGATTTCACCCTCCAACAGTGGCAAGTTGCTCCCTTTTCTGTTGCTTATGTCAGGCACTCTGCAACTTACGCCGTTGAGTCTTATTCAACCCACGAGGACACCATACGGGTTGGCGATACTTGGAATCACCTTCGGCGCATTTCTTATCTTCAACTCCTGCAGCTTCTTTAGGAGCTTCATCTTGCTTAGATGTTGGAATTTCTTCAATTATAGTCGGCTCATCATGATTAGTGATAGGAGCTTCCATGGAACCGATTGTAACGACCGATCAAGGCCTAGCTCTTGGTGGGGGAATAACGGGAACCTCAGCCTTCTCAGGCACATAGACTTGCTATATTGGTGTCTATATTGGTGTCTTTCCCAATTCTTGTGGAGTCAAAGTCCTCGAGGTAATCACACGGTCTTGATTTGCACCGCTAGAGCTTGATTGACCATTGTTCAATCGTCTAAAGACGGAGGGTCTTGGCACTGGACTAGCAGGCCCTCCCCACCTTTGTTAGCTATGCTAGGTGCCGCCGGAGGATACGACACCCAAACTCCATAGGGACCCCATTGTGGTGTGACTAGAGGTAGGATAGGGGGGTCCCCAACGAGATACATGAGGAGCAACTCTCTGAGCTGGAACTACTAGTTGCATCACCACCAATTGCTTGGTCTTATCATCTTCTCGCTTGGGCAGAGTAGACTCTCTTCTTTTTAACTCCGATTCTTGGAATCGGCCTTTTGTTGGTTGTACTTGGACATGAGTCTATCAAAAGTGCACGGCTATCTTGCAAGGTCTCCCTAGTTCTTCTTCTCATTGGTCTTCTACGCACCAATCTCTGGCCTGTGTGGGACAAATGTGTGCAAAACCTGAATTTCGGAGGAACCAAAGCTGCTGGAACCAAGGGAGTCGGCTAAGCTGACTGGGGCAGTCGGCTCAGCCAACTTGGCTGCTGGAGGGGGTGAGTCGGCTAAGCCAACTCCCTAAGTCGGCTGAGCCGACTGGCTCTGCCCTATGGTGGAGTCGGCTTGGCTGACTGGTGGAGTCGGCCTAGCCGGCCTCTGCTGTGCTGCCGTTGTTTTGTACCACCACTGCCTCCGTAAATATTGTGTTGATCCAGCAGTGATCTTCAACTTGTTCTTTCCTTCATCATCCTTTTTAAGCACCACTTTGCGTCCTGGATTCGCTTGGACATTCGGTACTACATGTGGTTCGCCGATAATCACATTCTTGCCTTGAGCTTTATCGGCTTGCTCTGGACAAATCAAAACAGCGGGTGCCCCTACTTCTACCATATGCATTGGAAAAGGGGTCTTATCCACTTGCATCTCAGTAAGACTCAATCGTCCCTCATTAAGGGCCGATTGGACCTGTCGATGGAAAATATTGCAATCATTAGTGGCATGAGAATAAGAGTTATGATATTTACAATAAGCCCGTCTCTTTAACTCATCCGCTGAAGGCATTGTATAATTAATTCTAATGTATCTGAATTTCAACAATTCATCAAAGATTCGGTCACGTTTAGAAAAATCAAAAGTAAATTTCACTTCCTCATTCCGATTCTTATGAATCGGCTTGTGAGAAGGACAAGTAACCAATTTATTCTCTGCTGACCATTTAATTTCAGTAGCTAAACATTCCTTATTATCATCGTCAGAATCATCGGAACAATCACCAACAAAGTGCACATTATGACAATGAGACTTGTAAGCATCACGAGACTCTTTAAGGCGCGATTCAACCAAAACGGCCTTTTGCATAAGTTGATTAACATTGTGAAATTCATAATGCTCAAATTTATCTCTAATACTAGAACGTAAACCAGCAAAGCATAAATCAGTCAAATCTCTCTTAGAAATCATTAAATGAAAACATCGGTTCTTAATCTCTCTAAATTGTTTAAAGAAATCAATAACAAGTTCATCACGCCCCTAACGAACCAAAGCAAGATGACACAACCTAGTTTCTTGGACTCCACTATAAAAGTGACTATGAAACTTTTCTTCTAACTCAGCCTAAGAACCAACAGAACAAGATGGTAATGAAGTAAACCAAGCAAAAGCTATGCCAGTAAGTGATAAAGGAAAATTACGAACTTTCATGAAATCGGAAGCACTAGCTTTACCTAATTGTGCAGGAAACATACTAGCATGCTCCATAATTGATTTACTATCATCACCACTAAATTTCTAAAAATCTGGTACCCTCCAACCGTTAGGTGCTTTCATGAAATCAAAAGTGGAAGGGTACGACTTTTGATAAAGATTCCTACTAGATTTAAGCTGCACACCTAAACTATCTTCAAGAGATTTAGCTAATTCTTCTTTAAATTGTTTAAAAGCGTCATCAAAATTAGTGGTGGCAGGATTAAATGTAAGAACTTGACTAGGATGCTTCGGTGGGTTCAGTAAAATATTATGCCCCGCCGAAGCTCTTGTTGATGTACTATAATCGGTTCGTAAAGGACGAGCCGAACTTTGTGCATTGGCAGCTGTACATGTAGATGTGCTAGCACTAGGTTGACCAGCCTTATCGGTTTCAGTTGCCGAAGGAGCTAATTACAATTGGGTAGCAGAAGCATGAGAAGTTTGATTTTCATAAAAATTTAAAGGCATATCGAATTGAGGTTGTTACACGACACCCGATTGATCACAATCGGTTGTCTTGCCTTCTAACTTATCCATACGTGCATTAAGTAAGTTATGAAGATGCTGAAGACTATTGTTATGCACTTTTCTTTCATCTATCAATATCTGGGAAAAGTTAGCATGAGTAGGATAAGCATCGGTATATACCTCTTCGTCATACTTAGCTTTCCCGCCATCCGTATCCTCGGCGCCTGTAGATGTGGAAGTTTAACATCACCGTAGACAGGCTCGCGGATTGAGTAACCTTGTCATGCCCATTCTTGGTGTAGCTCTCCAAGAAAGCCTTAGTATCGACATCGATCTTGGCTTGTAGTTTCTAGCGCAACTCATCTGGAAGCTCATCTATGGATGTGGGGAACAACATGTTGCCCTTGTTGAGGGGGTTCGTCTTGTCCTCCTCTATAGCAGCACCGTTGCCTCCCATGTCATTAGATGGAAACTTGATTCTTCGTCTTGTGTTACCTAGTGGAGTCGCTAAAAAGTATGTTGACGTTGAAGATAACCTCAAGCCAACACACCAACGAGGGCCTTGGACGCCCAAAGAGGTTGCAAACAACTTGCAATGCAATAAGAACACGGCGTAATCTATCAAACCAATCTAGAGACCGATAAGACAGATGTAGAGCCCGTTCTCGACTGGAAAAGCTTCCAAACTTCTCCCGAGAAGATCAGTTGGAGAGGAGCACGTGGAGGATCTCCTAGGACCAGCAAGGCCGCCTAGGATGCTGATGAATCTCGTGGAGAGGCGTCACCGAATAGCAAGAGGGTTGAGAGAGGAGAATTAGAGCAAATGGTAATTTATATGTTGTGTTTTTGACGATTGGATAAATGGGAACTCAATCGGCCATGATCTTCTTGTATATATAGAGGGGGTGGTCTTATCTTAGTAGGAAACATCTCCAAGACTTAATCTACAGGTTTCCCACGAGTTCGGAAGAGTTAGGATCGAGTTTGGACTCTCCCTGATTCGGACTGCGGAAATCAGAAGTTCTGGTAGGGGGTCAGAAGTTCTGATGTTCGTGCAAAGACAGAACTCCTATGCGAAACTCACAAGTTCTGGTAAGGGGTCAGAAGTTCTGATTTCCGCACAAAACCAAAAGACAATTTACTCCTTTATCCGAACTCCAAATTAGGCGTTCTATATATGTTTTTTTGACCATCTCAACGAGAGGAACGTAGTGGTGAAGTCCATTTCACATTTTGACAATTTTACAAAATAGACAATTTTGATTGTCAACAGAGACCAATATATTTTTTGCTCTGTTACCTATCCTATAATTTCGATGGAGGAAAGTACGGAAACCTATACTACTACGATCCACTATCAACTAAACCAACCATACGAACTTACCTGATCAGGTCTGCCAGAAGCGAGTGACAGAAGGGCATCGTAGACTCGTAGTCCTAGGACGTGGGCTGGTAGTTCGCCGACCGGCGGCGTGGTTTCGCAGCATCTAGTTTCTCTGGCGCCGACAAACACCGCACCTGGTAGTGCCCTGCATAGTGATGCCCTGCTTTGGCCGACGGCCAAACCGCTGTTCTAAGCGACATATGGAGGATGCGACGCACGCGAGCACGATCTCTAGCTCCAACACTCGCCGTACACTCTTATACATATATGTGTAGCTCGATGTTGTTGGTGCTAGTTTCTTTTTTTTTTTGTGTGTGTGTGGTAGCAAAGAACACATTAATATTTATATTTACAGACGCGTGAAGCAATACGCTCCTGCTGGGCCATCACATACCATACTCCGAAAGATTTGTTATTTTATATTCCAAGGCTACGAAAGCGTGATTAGGAAATGAAGATTGAAAGAGATCCATGTGTGGCTGCACTGTCTTTAAACATGAGTACAAGAAAAATACTTTTCTTTCTCTTTCGCTCACCATGTTTTTAGCTTTAAACATGAGTACAAGAAAAGTACTTTTTCTTTCTCTTTCGCAAATACTTCTCTTTCTCTTTCGCTTGGTATGTTTTTAGCTTTAAACATGAGTACAAGAAAAAATACTTTTCTTTCTCTTTCGCTCACCATTGTTTTAGCTTTAACACATGAGTACAAGAAAAGTACTTTTCTTTCTCTTTCGCAAATACTTCTCTTTCTCTTTTGCTTGGTATGTTTTTAGCTTTAAACATGAGTACAAGAAAAATACTTCTCTTTCTCTTTCGCTCCATATGTGTTTAGCTATCCTCTATACGTACTATGGTGTGAAAGTGGGAGACTTTCGCACTAGGGTAGCTTGCGCAAATGCATAAGCCATCTCCATAAGCCTCGGCTAATAGCTCTTCAACCCTCCAAAGCAAATACCAAATGGGACTCCTGGTTCACCATATCCAGCAGGTACAGTGATTTCTGACATGCCACCAATCGCAAGAACAGAGGCAGCGTTGTCATTTGGTGTCACAATAGCATCTCCAATCCATTAGCACCAATGCCAGTAGTGCTTTCGGCCATGAGGAAAAGCCGCCGAGTTCTTTGAGCCTCTCCTGTAACAATTGAATCCTGAGTAAATTTTACAAGATATCACTAGCTATACGACAAAATAAAACACTTTTGCAAATTATACTTTCAGAAACCATTTTTCACAAAACAACATTTTTCCTTGATATATTTACTAATCTATTTAGAAAAAAATACACTTTCAAGTATACATGTCTAGCTCGCTGCTGTTGGTGCTAGTTCTTTTTTTTTTTGGTAGCAAAGAACACACTAATATTTATATTTATATTTAGAGCTTTGTTACGGTGCTTGGGAGGAACCCGGTTCCTCCCATCGAATATTTAATTGGCCAGAAAAATACTGTAAGGAAAATGGACCTTAGGCCCATTTACTTTGAATTTTGGTGTTTGATGACCAACACAACTAAATTGTACTAATGAATTTGCAAGTGTTTGTTTTGTAGTCCAATAGAATGTAAACGTGACTTGGACGAAGGCAACGAGGTGATCCGATGATCGAAACCTCATGCAAGGTATTAGAAGCACAATGGAAAGCTCAAGAAGTTAAGCAAAGTCCAAGCACGAAGATGGGAACCAATATGGATGAAGAGTCGCGAAGAAACAAAGTCATCGGAACGCAATAGGGTGGACCGAACCCTGACTTCAGGGCGACCAGACCCTCAGTTCAGTGTCCAGCCACTAAACCGCAGGGTTTAGTGAGGACTGGACCCTGTGACCTACGCG
The DNA here is from genome assembly GCA_022457205.1 of Saccharum spontaneum. NCBI lineage: Eukaryota > Viridiplantae > Streptophyta > Magnoliopsida > Poales > Poaceae > Saccharum > Saccharum spontaneum. The sequence continues at coordinate 11,292,059 of CM039601.1, forward strand.
TCCAGTCATCAACGGCTCGTCCGGTCCAGAGTCAACAGAAGAACTCCAGACGGCGCGAAGCGACCGGACCTAGCGTTCGGATCCTCGGCGAGTCCGGTCCGGACCTGTCCAGAGAGGTTCCAGAGGTGCGCGAAGCGACCGGACCCAGTCCAGAGTGAGCGTTCGGACCCTGCCAGAGTCCATCCGGAGGCATGGCCCACTGTCAGTCTCAGGCGTGCGATTCAACGATCGGCTTCAACGGTCACTGAGGAGCGACCGGACTCTGCCAGGAGAGTCCGGTCCGGACCGAGAGTTGGGTCCGATCAGTGCAGAAAATGCCCCTCCCAAGGACCAACGGCTCTATTCTCTTAGGGACCTATAAATACCACCATGGCCATTCATTTTAGGTGCATGAGAGCCCAAGGAATTGTTCTATGAGTTAAGACTCAATCTTAGTTTCTCTAGGCACCAAAGTGCTTAGCGAAATATTAGGTGATTAGCGTAGGTGCTTTTGCGAAGTGCTTTTGCGAAGTGCTTATGTTAGTTAGACCATCGCTTATGCGCTTGCTCTAGGTTTAGGCCTAGTGTTTAGTGAGGTTTGCACACCTCTCATCTCTCGGTGCTTGCATGCACCATTGTTGTACTCGGCGGGGCTTGTAGTCTTGCCAGACCACACCAACCGTGTTTGTGGTGTGGCCGCCACCGTGTATCGAAGGAAACAAGGCCTACGGAGGTTCGGCTGGAAGCTTGATAGTAAAGACGGCGGGGAGCAGTCCAGGAGAGGCTTGCCGGAAGGCACACCGGAGACCCACTTGCACGTGGGGAAGGACCGGGGCTATCCACGGAGTTATCCGACCGGGAGCTTAGCCCTTGCGAGGGATTCCTTGCAAGGGGCTCTAACGAGGACTAGGGGAAAGTTTGAGTGCTTCTTGATACCACGGTAAAAATACCGGAGTCGTCGACGGGAGTTTGCATCTCTATCTCATTGGTTATGTGCTTTACTTTCCTAGCTTAGTTGATAGGCTAGTTGATAGAATTGGAACCTAGATTGTATAACTCATTTGCGGTAGAGATAGCAACATACCTAGCAAAACCGTAGTTGCACATTTAGATAGATTACTTTCTTGCATATGTTTTGCTAAGGTGAAAATTCAGAGGCCATAGTAAGAAACAGATTTTTAAGTTGCCTAATTCACCCCTCCCCCCTCAAGCGTCATGGTCCCTTACAAATATCATGAGGATAATTAAAAGTAATTAGGGTAATATGGTCATTCCATTGGATACTCAACGTGCCTTTCTCCTATCCTTTCCCTACGCAGATGAACTGATGTGATGCCGCACGGATCCGCGGGAGGGCACTTGCGCCAGAGCCCGCACATGGCAAGTACACTCGCATGGGGGGCCGCAGCACGCCACGCCGCCCACGCGTCGAGAAGGAGGGAGCTACGGGAGAGGATACGAATCTAGGGAACAGCCTCGCTACGGAAGGGCAAGGTGTCGCGCAAGTTAGATGGCCGTAGGCGGGGCGTCGCTGCTGTAGGGCAACGTGCCGGTGGTGCTAATGTGGGGCGGGGCGCTGCTGCGGGGCCGCAGGCGGGGCATCACTGTCGCGGTGGCGTTGTGGTTGCTGTGGGGCCACATTGAGGCGGTGCTGCTGCGTGGCCACGTGGAGGCGACGCTGCTGCAGAACGCGTCGTGCCACCGTGACACCACCAGCGGAGGTTGCATCCAGCCCGGGATTTGTCACTAGCGCCATGCCGCCGGCGGACGATGCAGGTAAGCGGGGATTTTTTGGCCCGTGCTGTCCGTGGATAGGGCCTGGTGGTGGTGGTGGGGAAAGCAGGCTGGGGCAGCCTATGGTCTGCATGGCAGAAATCAGATGGAGGTGGTGGAGGCGAAGGGGGATCGGCTGTGGCTGAGCGCCGAGGAGGTCGCGGTGGTGGAGAGGGAGAGGCCCGTAGACGTGGCCGTTGCCACTGCTAGGGTGCGCGAGGGCGAAGCGGCGCGAGCGAGATGACCGGAGGCGGGCCGGCATTGTTGCGGGGCTGCATCACAGCGATGCTGCTGCAGGGCTGCACGCCGCAACCCACGAGTGAGATGGCCAGAGGCGGCTCAGCGCTATTGCAGGGCCACGTCGCGGCGCTGTTGCGGTGGTCTGGCAGGGTCGCGTGAGCCACGCCACCGGCACTGGAGACGGAGGCAGCTGCATAGACACGAAGGAGATAGAGCTCGCGTGAAGGAGATAGAGCTAGCGCAGGAAGATAAGCGGCAGAAAATACTATTATACCCTTTAAATTTATTTTCAAAATAATTCTTGACTCATATATTTTTAGTTCCAGACCCACATATTTTAGGTTCCGACTTATAACTTAAGTTCCTCTACGTTGGTTCTTCTTATTTTATAGTCATCCGATCTATCAAATAGATGGCTCTGGTTTTTTCCAAGCACTATCAATTTTCACTTATATTTAAACACGTGAAGCATACGCTCCTCCTTAAGGATGAAAACGGTCGGAAACGGTCGAAAACGGACTTACGATATAGAAAAACGAAAACGGTCGGTTCGGGATATTTCTACATTTAGCAATTAAAGAGTACAAAAAATGATTGAAAATGGTTGTGAAACCAATTGAAACTGACAATTTTTTATGTTAAAAAACGGTTCATAATATAGAAAACGAAAACAGTCAATTCGGAATATTTCTGTTCCGTTTTCATCTCACTCCTACTGGGCCATGACACGTAGAGTACGAAAGATTTGTTTGTTACTTCATTTTATATTCCCAGGCGAAATGAGGATTAAATGGTATCCCTGTGGCTGCACTGTGCACACGTTTTAAACATGAGTACAAGAAAAATACTTTATTTCTTTCAATTTCGCTCCATAAAAGTACGTGTTTCGAGCTATCCTCTATACGTACTATGGTGTGAAAGTGGGAGTCTTTCGCACTCGGGTAGCTTGCTCAAACGCATAAGCCATCTCAATAAGCCTCGGCTCATAGCCCTTCAACCCTCCAAAGCAAATACCAAATGGGACTCCCAGTTTACCATATCCAGCAGGGACTGTGATTCCTGGCATGCCACCAATGGCAAGAACAGAGGAAGCGCTGTCATTGGGTGTCACAATAGCATCCAGTTTCAGCTCCTTCATCAGCTTCTCTAATCCGTTAACTGACTGTTTGTTCAGTTCCTGGATTGCGGATCTTTCGGGCGCACCAATGCCTGTAGTATTTTCAGCCACGAGGAAGATAAGCTGCCCGAATTCTTTGAGCCTCTCCTGGAATAATTGGATTGTGAGTAAATTTTACAAGATTACATTACAATATTTTTTTTTGCAAATTATACTTTCAAAACCCATTTTTCACTAAACTCTCATTTTTCCTTGACATACATATTATTATGAAAAATGCACTTTCAAGAATACATTTCATAAAGCTACACTGCCATTGCCATATACCACAAAGCTACACATTTGCAAGCCCTTAAGTATAGCTTTTGTGTGATATGAAATGCCAAGATAAGGTAGGACAACTGAATCTTAGTTTTGTGAAGTTGCTTCTCAAAAGTACAGTTTGGTGGCATTTTTTTATGAAGGAAGTTTCCATTAATTTCAATACAATTACCGCTTAATGACATAGGTTGCCAATGACAATTTAGTTTTAATGAAGAAACCATTTCTTGAAAATATAGTTTTGTGATATTTTCTCCAAGCTTTGGGTACCTTCTATTAAATTAGCTCTCGGAATCTTCAAGCTTGTGAAACATTTGAAAAGATTGTCTGATCAATTATATTTGGACATTTACTTCACTAATAAATAATTTTCATAGATCTATAATTAATCTTCATATATACCTTTAAGTGCACATGGACCTTTTCTTTGACGCATGTGTAATCCATTAAATATATGGTTTTCCAATATATTGTTGTCCTCTTTCAGATAATTTACTGGAAGTACAAATCAAAACATGTCTTCTTTCAAACACTATAAACACAGATCAAAATATGCCCCAAGGAATGTAAATCCAGATCAAGCTCAGACTAAAATGTGTGGTATCAGGATAAAGAAAATAAACAGAAAGTGAAAGTTTCGACAAACCATACCTCGATGGGATGAGCATTGTTGAATGCTATTATTTCAGCCAAGGAACGGACTGGAGTGTATGATAAATCCGACAAATAAGAGTTTAGGCTTAACTTGAATTCTGCTGGTAATGCAATCTGTTCACCATTGCTTAGAACATCATATATGACACTAAGATTTGCTATGTCTATGTTCTCAATCAGGACTGCTCCATGTTTCCTTCAAAATAAAATGTAATTGCTAAGTATATCATGGAATGATTTTATATATCTTTTGTACTTGTGTTGTAAGGGAACAGATCATAGTCATATGTCAATCCGATGCTCAAAAATAATTTCAGCAAAGAGGATAAAATTAATAGATTTGATGTTCTAGGATTAAAAAATGTCCCAAAAATTTCATGTTTTAGCTCTTGGACAATAGATTTGATCCATATCAGGTTACGATATCTCTATGCATTCCTTAATTAGCATGGTTCACCTTCAACAAATAAGAGTACATGAGTAATTTTGATTAAGTACTAATCTGTCCTAAAAATCCTAAAACATATCAAGTTTTTTGAGATGAAGGAAGTATTAGCCAATGGTTCATGTATACCTTCCTTTTTCTAAACTAATGGTTCATGGAATTATGTAGATATTGCCAATACATATTGTGTAAGATGATTATAAATAGTCATGTGTTTGAGTAGGAAGGTAGTCGTATCTGCAAGGAAATGGAATCACTTTCGTCTAAAGCACACAAATGGTAAATATATTCTAGTAATTTGCTTCTTATCTTCCTAGTTCCTTTTCAGATGGTTGTACAATTTTTTACATATGATTATTAACTACATAATTACTATGTTCTAATTCAAGTTTCAAACTCAGTACCTCATTGTTTCAAGATGCTGACGAAAAACCACTTGCTGAACGGTCCCATTTGGATAATTGAAAAATCCGTTGGGTATGCCAATTCTCTTGCCTCTTAAGCCATCAGTTCTCAAGAACTGCATATATCCACCTCGAGGGATGTACCTGGATGCTGTCTTTGTGGCTCTCGCGTCATGGACATCATAACCAACAATGGCATCCAGCACTTTGACTGCATCAAACATTGTGCGGCAAATTGGCCTGCAGTAAGAGTAAAGCAAAAAATACATTGCCAATATCATGACTTCATTTTGTTCGATATTTGAACATTGCAATAATTTAATTTTGCTTTATTTGATGGGAGACAATTCTACTTATTGTGCATTTGTTGGGACATTGCCACCTCGGGTGGCGGAGGCCTAGGAGGCCTAGGCGGCCGCGAGCTGGCACTTAACATTTTTCCAGTCTTGCAGGGAACGGATAGCACCTCCGACCAGAGCGGTGACGGCCATCGCTCGACTCATGTGATAATCGATGGTGGAGGCCTAGGCGGCCGCGAGCTGGCACTAAACATTTTTCCAGTCTTGCATGGAACGGAAAGCACCTCCAACCAGCACGGCGAAGGCTATCGCCAGACTCATGGACCAATCAACGGCGGAGGTCACGGCGGCGACGGCAGAGGTCACGGCGGCGTCAGCGGAGATCCCAGTCCACAAAGCAGTGAACGAGGGCTTGGACTATCGATGGAGGTTCCAGGTACTGAGGTGAGGGCCTTCGTTCGATGTGGCGGAGGTGTCGTCTAAGGGCTTGAGGCCGGGGGTAGCGAACCTGCCAGGTGCTCAGGCCCATTCAATGCCTTGGCCCGGTAGCAGACCGCGAGCGACGGCCCATGGAGAGAAGACGGTGGACAAGGAAAATGTCTGGTGTACCCTCGGCCGCGCCACATGTAGAAAGAGATATTCTAACAATGTACTAGCACCGTCACGGGGATTTTTTGTAAAAGAATTAGGTATAGAGCAGTGCACTATAAAAAGGGAGATGTAAATGTGAGCAAAGGTGGTTGGTGGATGAATGAATGAATGAAACCCTAGTTCACTCAATCCAGGACTCTCCATTAACCTCCCAACCTTCGCCCAGGGCATCGTCCAGGCGGAAGCCACCCACCTACTCGGTTGTTGGAATTCGTTGTTCCAACAGCATTATTTTCTTACGTCGAATAAATATGTTATAGAAACAATTTTTAGAGACGTTTTGTTCTTTAGAGGCAATTGTCATTTCAGCTATAATACCCTGGCCATTAGTAGCTTGTTTATAGTACCTTCGCCACATATATGATGAGCTACCGATGGCGTCAGCCCATAAAATAACCATCCATTAGTAGCCTAGTAGTTGGCTCATATTTTTAGATAATTTTTTGAACGATACAGGAGAGCTGCCTGTCATTTTATTAAGAAGAAGAATATTTTTAGATAATGGAACAATGTTCCAGCCTCCACCATCCGAGGTAGTACCATCTTGAAAGTTTAGTTGAGTTAGAACTGGTTTATCCATCCGAGGTAGTACCATCTTGAGAGTTTAGGTGAGTGAGAACTGGCTTATAATCTTATTTATCGCTCGAAACATAGCAGCTCTAGGTTCCCTTTTACCCTCGTGCATGGACAAAGCCATAAAAGATGTGTAATACATATGTAGGCTTGTTAACATGAGTAACTGAGCCAGAAGTGCATTTTGAGCATGTGGTACTGGCGCAACCACAATGTGCATGGAAAGTGCACCTCAAGTAATAAATGCTGGCTTGTTACAAAATCCTCATGTGTACTGACAGTTGTAGAAACTACCCTTTGGATGTGGTTTTCAATTTCTATGAATAATGGTGACCAATCTATATTACTCTCTCCATTCTAAACTATAAGACGCTTTGGTTTTCTAAATACATTAGTTAATTAAGGCTATGTTTGGATCCCGTGGTCCACTAAACTTTAGACCACTTTAGCTTTTGAGGCTTCAAATAGAAGGTCTAAAGTGTGTTCTAAAGTGTAGACTATCTCACAAAACTTTAGACCACACAAGTGAATTAAAATGGTATAAAATTTTAGTCCTCAACTTTAGTCAGCTAAACTTTAGACACGAGAATTCAGACAGGCCCCAAAGTAGATCAAGGGCACCATGGCTGTTTTCACGTAAAACTACCCGTTGACTCGTCAGTTGTTTATATATATATGGAGCCCTTTGTCACAGTCACTCTGCAAAATACTACTAAGAATGGCGCATTGGATCGTGGGCACGCACATACCAATACACTAGTGTAACTGTAACAAGTTGACGGTGTATTGCGTATTGATCACTCACCCAACTGTGTCTTGCCTGGGAGAAATGGGGATGACACCAGCCCGGCTGGTCAACCCGAGGGTTGGTTTGATCCCAACCACGGAATTCAGCGACGCCGGGCAGAGGATGGAGCCGTCGGTTTCCGTCCCCAGCGTCACCGCCGCCAGGTTGGCCGCCGCCGCTATCGCTGAACCGGTGCTCGACCCACACGGATCCGCCGATAGCACGTAAGGATTCTATGTCACACGTTGAAGATCACACAGAATGTCTGGATTAGGCAGCATCTAGCTGCTGGGAAAATGGCAGATTCCTCAAACTGAAAAATAGAAGTAGCTTACCCGGCCCTGGCCGCCGCGCGCGCTCCATCCGCCGGTGCCCTCCAGGTTGCGGAAGTTGGCCCACTCCTCCATGTTGGCCTTGCCGAGCACCACGGCGCCCGCCCGACGCAGGCGGCGCACGACGCCGGCGTCCCGCTTCACCATGGACCCCAGCAGCGCCAGGGACCCGGCCGTCGTGTTGAGCCGGTCGCGCGTCGCGATGTTGTCCTTGAGCAGCACGGGGATGCCGTGCAGCCCGCGGCCGCAGCGGCGGCAGGGACGCCCGAGCCCCGAGTACCGCCGCTCGGCGTCGGCGCGCGCAGCTTGCCGGAGCGCGTCGGGGTTCACCTCGATGACGGCGTGGAGCAGCGGGTTCAGGCGGCTGATGCGGTCCAGGTAGAACCGGACGAGCGCTGCGGATGTCAGGCTGCCGTTGTTGAAGCCCGCATGGATGGTGTCGATGGTTGCCTCCTCGATCTGGAAGGCATGGCAACTGCCGGCTCCGACCAAGGTGAGCACAGCAGCGGCGAGCAGGAGGCGCTGCTGAGCCATGCTGAAGCCGGCCGGCGCTGCTCCAGCGGCTTGCTGCTTTGTTAGGTGTAGTGCTCCGCAGTGCTTTACCGGCGGGAGGCGGCACGATTATAGAAGTTTGGTTTATTTTGTCATCTTAGTATCTTATTACACGGAGATGTGTGCCATGTTTGTGCATGTTCTCCGTCTGACATTTGACTAGATCCATTTCTTTTTCCTGAATTGGATAGTAATTAACTAATTATGATGGCATTGACTTTTTCCAAACTGGATTACACGGCATCCAGCTGTAAGGGTGCATTATTGAGATCACCTTAAGTTTATATAGCCCGTTCCATGTTATATACTCCCACTGTCCTAAAATATAAGATATCCAAATATTTAAAATCTACAACAAATTAGTAAATTATGAAGGACTCTAGGTAGGTAAACCCTAACTTAATTTAAAAAAGGAATATACATGAACACACATCTATATCTATGTATCTTATAAAACCAACCATATTTTTCAATCTCTACCTTTTTTCGCGATGGGGGAATATAGCCCGTTTTTCATTAAGAGGAGTGAATTACAAGTCAGCTATGAGAGAACCCTCATAGCACAGATTACAAACCACTAAAACAGTAGTGAGTAACCTGGGATAAACATAGGAACAAAAAAGATACAAAGAAAGAGCGATTGCCCTTAACACCCTAGACCTGCCACTGTGCCTGCGATAAAAACAAAACCGCAATGGTTTCCTACGCTAGAGACCAAGCTATGGTGGCAAAGCAGCCACCGAGAGAACGGGCAACCAGCAAGAACGACGGCAAAGCATCCGCCAACGAACAGAGGGACCACGGCGGCAAAGCATCCGCTAAGAAACGGGCCAACACACTCTCGGTAGCAAAGCATCTACCAAAGAGGGGGCCAAAGAGCCAAGGGCGGCAAAGCATCCGCCAGGGATCCACAGACGGCGAAGCATCCGTTGGGGAAGAAGACACCCCCTACGGCAAAGCATCCGGAGCGGGGGCAGCCAAGAAACTCTAAGCAGCAAAGTATCTGCCAAAGAGGGGCCAGCAACAACGACGGCAAAGCATCCGTCAATGAAGAAAGCGCTAGCAGCAAAGCATCCGCTAGTAACGACGCCGGCGAGGTCAAGTGTAGTAGGACAACCCATTGCGGTAGAACATAGGCACACATAGGCACAACTAAGAACTTCTCCAGGAGCTCGCCGCCCGGCAGGAACGACAGACGCCGCGACGACCAAACGGGGGGCAAGCAACGGGCCATAAGAGATTCATCAGCGACGCCTTCAGGAAGGAGGTGACGCCCAAGGGCACGACCCTGGACGCCATCGTCACTGGCCTTAGAAGCATCTAAGGCTGGGCTTTTGCCCAGAATCCAGCATGTGGGCGCAGGAGCACAAGGTTCAAAAGCGACACCTCCAAGGAGGTCTGTGGCGCCCGTGGCATCTCCGTCACCCGCTTGGCAAAGGCCGGACTAGGCTTTTGCCCGGAACCCATGGACTGCAGCCGCTTCGCCATGAGGCCCAAGAGCACCGCTGCATAAGCCCCAAGTCTGGCCGGTCAGGCCTCGCCCATCAGAGCAGGCACCCAAGCCAGTCAGAAAGGCCGCCGGTAGGAGGGAGCCTAACCCCGCGCAGCTTCCCTGAGCTTGGCCGCCGACCAGCGAGCGAGGAGGTCAGGGGGCAGCCACCCCAGCCCGTGGGCCGACCATAACCGACCGCCGCCCGCCACTGCTAGGTCTAGGTCGCCATGAAGCCCACCGGCGACCATAGTCACGCTGCAAGCCGGGGGCGCAGCTGGCCATCCCCTCGCCGCGGGCCGGCCATAGGCGGACATAGCAGGCACCGAAGCGGACCAGGAGCGACACGGGATCCGCTCCCTCGTCGATGGCGCATGCCGCCTTGGCCACCACAGATCCGGCAAGGAGGGGGGCAGATCTGGCCCAAAGGAGGCCGTATCCGCGCCGCCGGCCGCCAAGCCCGCCGGAGGAGCGCCGGAGAAGTCACGGTGGTGGAGGAATGGGAGGGAGAGAGAAGGGGTGTAGAACCGTGGCGGGCACCTTTTTTCGGGCCACCACAGGCCGCCACCGCCGCACGCCGTCGGCAGCGGCGTCGGCCGGAGGGGAGCGCCGGGAGGGGGCCTAGGGGTGCCGCGGCGGTCGCCCCCGAGTCGCCTCACGGGAGCGCTCGGGGGAGGGGTCTGGTACCATGTTCAATCTCTACATGCAAACTATCCATAACAAAATATGGACACAATCAAGAGTTTAGTGAATTTGATGGTTGATCGACAACATAACCATTCAAACTAACAACGTTTTCTAATATACAAGGTACATTGATCCATAAGATACAAAGATGTACTTAAGCTAGCTAGGCTACAGTCAAGATCAAGGAATCAACAACTAAAAAAAGGTTAAAGAGGAGTAACACAGACCCAGCCTAGCTAGAAGCCTAGAACACAAGCAAGAAGCTTAAGACATCATACAAGTGAAGCATGTATAAATGGACGTGAAGAAAATCACTAAGAACAGCACCGAGTGCTGGAACAGTGCATCACAGAAATCCTATGACACTATCCCAAAATAGTAAATCACTGCCGGACCTAAAGTCACCTACACTGCAGGAATTTGATCCGACATCGAGTACTCAACAGTGATGGGGTCAAGCTAGCACTGTCGGGATCTCACCCGGCAGTGATACTCATTTCAAGAAAAAAAAAATCAGAGCAGGGCGGCCATAGCCTGCAGCTCCTCGCCTCACCTCACGCACAGTTGATACTGCACGCCACCTCGCAACCCGCAATCCGCGGTGCATGTTGTGTCTGCCTCCTCAAACTCATGCTTGGGCCTGGGCCCATATCCGCCTCGCCGACCTCATGCCAGGGCCCATGCCTGCGCCAACGCTAGGCTGCCTGATAGCGGCCACACCGAGGTGGAGGCGAGGGGCTGCGCCAGGCCACCCGCCCACCAAATGCGCCACCGGCGGGGTGCCTCGCCCACCATGAGCCAGGGCACCTGCCCAAGGCAGCTCCAGTGTGGAGGCGAGGGGATGCGTCTGCCCGCCTGCCCACTGCTCAGTGGCGGACCTATGATTATATCCTAGGTATGCAGCACAAAAAAAAATCATATACAATTCGGTAAAAACCATTTTCAAAACTCACAAGTAATGATAGAATTGTCGTAGTTCATAAAAAATTCACATAATATATTATCTTCTATAATACTGATGTTGGGCGAACCACAATCCAATCTCTAATCAGCGACCAATGTTCTAAATAATCTCTCTGATACACAAATAATTATTTATAAGTAATTATGTATGCAAGTTTTTTTAGAAAAGACAGATGATTCAAGTTCAAGTCTTCACAACGTGAACAAGTTTTTTTTAGAAAAAAATAGATGATTCACAGCAATAATTACAAGCCCGATTAGCCTACGTGACATCGATTGGCACTTCAAGTCTTCATGGCGTGCCGGCGTGGGGCAGCAAGCAAACGCACACTACGGAGACTGCCGTTGTGCTGTCCGTGGGTGCACCGTGCAGTGGGGCAGGGCCACAGGCGGCAGAACCGGGAGTCCGGGACACAAACAGGACGACGGCGAACTGCTGCTGTGGCGCTGCGGTGCTGCCCGCAGGAAGAAGATCGATCGGGATCGCTTGTGGGCTGTGGGACCTCCGCATCTTGATGATGGATCGAGTCTTGACTCTCGAGCAAAGCAGACGGGCTGCGACGGTTTCCGAAGCGTCAGCCGATGATGGAGCGTCCGAGAAACAGGAGCGGCAGTCGATAGTAATTTTGTTTTACATATAGTACCCCTGCCACTGCTCCCACACCTTCTAGGCTTGCACCGGAATTGCCGCTGCGCGTGGTGGAGGCAAGGGGAAGAGATTGGGAAGAAGGAGGAGATCTAGGAAGGACGGGAGGCAAAGAGTTGAGAGAAATATCTGTCGTGAGCGAGAGAAGGGGTGTGTACCGGACATGGGGAAAGTTAATTGGATCCAATAAAAATTTTTGGTCCCGGAGCTACGGATCACTGTCGGTGGGTATTGTTGGGTTCTATTATCAAACTGGTAGTGATAATTATCTCTCACCGTCGGTCGATTTTAGAATTCAGTAGTGAGAGGGCTGTTGCTTATGAACCGGCAGTGATACTCTTATCACTGTCGGTCCAAAATTGCCTGGCAGTGATGGGCTAGTAGTGATTATATGTTTTGGCGTAGTGTGAGGTTAGTCTAAGATGAGAAATAGTTGGAAGCAGTGCACAACTTACTTTCGATGCTGGCATTAGAGTTATGAACCTAAGCGCGGTGGAGAGCTAAAGAGAACCAGAGCTCTTGGATGATGCACCGAAGGGAGAACCGGAGAATATGGGTTCAGCAAGAAGGTCTTAGTCCCCTGTTCACAATGTACTAGAATTGTGCAACAGTGAACTATAGAAACTACCAGATAAATAAGTTTCCAATGGTCGAGGGCACCAAATTTCTCCATTGTGGTCATTAGAGAACTCCAGCGCTCGCTATGATAGCATCCCTAGCTTCTAACCGATAATTAAGTTGGTTGGGGCTATATATACCCTCATATCCAACTATTTGGAGTCTGTTGAAGATTGAGAAAGTGCTATACTTAAGGCTCAAACATTTGCCCTCTAACAACCATAAGCGCTTAAGAGAAGATTAGACGATTGGCAAGGGCTATGATTAGTGCTTAGACTAGTTAGAGGCCGTATTACCACTTGTTGTAGGTTTAGACCTTGTGTTTAGTGAGGTTTGTCTACCTCCTTGCTATCGTTGCTTGCACGCAACTAGAGTTATACACATAGGACTTGTAATCTTCTAAGATTACACCAACTGAATTTGTGGTGTGGTTGTAGGCAACATTTGAGAATGAGAGGCCCCCGGCGGTTTGGCCAAAAGCTCTCCATAGTGAACACGGTGGGGAGTAGTCCAAAAAAGAGGCCACATAGAGACCACTTACAGGTGCGCAATGGTCGTAGGTTATCCATGCAGTTACCCGACCGGGGAGATGATCCTTACAAGGCCATCCTTGCGAGAGGCTCCAGTGAGAACTAGTCGAAAGAGCGAGCTTTCCGATACCTCAGGAAAATTTATGATGTGGGAATTGGATCCTCTAACTCAATTTACATTTTTGGATTTATTTATTGCATTCCTTGTTATGTGCTTTACCTTTGTGTTATAGCTACAGTTAGTTGATAGCATTAGAACCTAGGGTGCAAAAATGTTTTTGTGTTAGAGATAGCACACTTAGAAAATCTAGTGCACATCTAGATTACTAGATAGATCTTGTGTAGGTTTTTATAAGTAGTTTTGGGCTTTTGAAGTGACATAATTCACCTCATCTTAGACGCCATGATCTCTACACTATCCACGTATTGTCCTCCACTAAGTTCCACATCATCTTTCACTGTCTGCCACATATCTTTTACTAAGTGACAATTATAATTTTCAATCTATCAACATATAAGAAATGATCCCAACAGAATATCTATGATTTTTTTACAGCAAATGCCTCTGGTTTCCCATGCAGCAACCACTAGTAGAGAACAGACTTTCGGTTCTAGTCTTTAGGCCCGGCCATTTTTGGGCCCGGGACTAAAGTCCCCTGCCCAATGGCTAGAGGCGCAGTTTTTGCAGGAGGGGAGCAGGAGGGGACCTTTAGTCCCGGTTCGTGGCTCAAACTGGGACTAAAGGTCACCCTCCAGTCCCGGTTGGAGCTACCAGCCGTGACTAAACCTTTAGTCCCAGTTGGTGGCTCCAACCGGGACTAGAACTCTACCTATAGTCCAGGTTTATAACACAAACCGGGACTACATGTCCCGGGCTATATACTTTCTTCTTCCCCTAGCCCGGGCCATTTCATGCTCTCTGCCTGCTCTCTGTTCTTGCTCGTGGAAGGGGTTCATGCTTGCGGGATTGGTGAAGACTTCATTCCTCCATCCATTATTCGGTTCTAAAGGTTACTAACTTCATCCTCCCATGTTTCATCACAAGCATGGTTCATTTTGTGGTCTAGAAATAGAGAAATTTATGGTTTTAGATTGGGAATGATGGTGGATTTTTTTATTTATATACCATTTGAGCTCGAAATCACTTGATATTTTGAATATGAAGATGAAGGAAGCTTATATTAGTTCATCAAAACTAGTATGCACCTTTCATTGCCTCATTTCATGGTCTAGAAATAGAGAAATTTTTGGTTTTCTATATTAGGAATAATGGTGGATTTTTTTTATTTATATGTCATTTGAGATCAAAATCAGTTGGTAGTTTGCATATGTAGATAAAGGAATCTTATAGTAGCTCATCAAAACTAGTATGCACCTTTCATTGCCTAATTTAATTTCATGGTTCACAAAATGAGAAACTTATAGTAGTTGATGAAAAATGAGTATAGAGAGTCATAGATGGCCACTGCTTCTGGGTCCTTGGCCTCGCATGGGGTCCCTAAGCGACTGAGGCCGGACCTCCCTCTCATTGCATGCGGCAAGTGTGAGCAGAAGATTGTGAGGGAGTACAGGATGAAGAAGAAGCTGTAACACCCTCGGTGTTACTGCGTTAATAAATCACTAAACCATGTCATGAGCATCATGTTTATGTATTATTGTTTGTGGCAAAATAAGAAATTAAATTTTGTTGCATTAATTCTCAATTTGAGCTCTAATTTAAATCATCGTCCAAATATTCCTCAGCACAGTTCAACTAACTATTGTCATCCTGATCCAACTCCAGCGCTAGCAATTCTTTTTCTTTCTAAAATTCCTTGATCGTGCTCACAGCACACTCGCAAGGCATGCCCGCGCACGCACACGGCGCGCTGCCTCTGCGAAAGAAAACCAGAGAGCACGAAATGTCACTGCAGGGGGTACTGTAGCAGTGCAGAGTACTGTAGCGCCGCAGAAATGTACTGTAGTAGAGCAGAGTTACTGTAGCGCCACAGAAATGTACTGTAGCATAGCAGAGTTACTGTAGCGCCGCAGAAATGTACTGTAGTAGCACAGAGGTTACTGTAGCGCGCAGAAAACACTGTAGCACGGAGACTTGCTGTGCACGTGGAAGTCGCTGCTCGCCAGAGCAAAAGTCCGTATGCTGCGTCGCGCACGTCAATCTCTTTTCCAGTGCGAGCGTCCCTGCGTCTCTCGTCCTTAAAAGGAGGCGTCTCGCGATCGCGAGCTCGCCAGACTTGTTGTCCACCTCTTCCTCTCTAATCAAGTTCCTCTGTTCTTGCCGTGTAAGCTGCGTCTATCGAAGTATCAGTGGACTGCGGTAAGTATCCCGTGAGTCCCTCTTGTACTTCCTCTGTTTCTCCCTAGCAGCGCCATCCGTCTTCATTATTCCTTTGATTAAAGACCTCATTCATGAGCAAGTCACGCGAGAAAGCCATGAGTTAATTAAGTTCCTTTGATTTTTTTTAGAGATTATTAATAGCTACTTTGCGCAACCAATATCTCCACCATACGAACTCCAATTCCGTTGATTCTTCTTCCTAAATTCATTGAAAATCAAGAGTTGTCTGTCCATGTCATTTTCTTCGTCTCTAGAGCTCAACTAAATTTATCTATTTATCATGAAATATATTTTAGTTAGTAGAGAATATTAGGCTAGCTAGTTCTTGCTTAGTAGAAGTAATGGATAGCTTAGCATGTTAACCATTAGAGTTAGTTAATTAGCTTAGTAGTTGTGTACTTTTAAGAGTTGTTGTTGTCTAAGTATTAATTTATTGCACCATCATTGCATGCATGTAGTGAACGAGTTGGAGGCGGACGTGGTGACCATCGACGACCAGGAGTACGAGGAGGTCGTGGAGGTGATCGAGGAGGTCCTTGCAGCGGAGGGGGTTCCGGAGCCACCGACTGACTTTGTTGACTCCGTGCCTGCCCAAGGCAAGCCCCGGTGCATAACCCCTATTTTACTAATCACTTGGTATATATATGTTTGCATTACGTATCAGGAGTTGATATGAAAACTACTTGCACATATATACCCACCTATGAGTCCTACTAGTACAGGTCGTATAGATGCGATGCTTAGGATGACGGTAATGGGTAACCTGTCGTTACTCACAATAGGTGATTATTATTGTATCACATGATAAGAAGGTGAAAGAAAATTGGAGACCGGGCAGGGATATGGTTTGGGTACTGGTGGGTGTGACAAGTTATGTCCCGCGGCCACGGGCTTAGCTTGGTTGCATCGTTTCCCTGTCCGTGTCGATTAAGAACTGTTCGTTGTTATGGACAATAGTCTTGTCACAGATCTTATTATCCCGAGCATATACTAGCGGATGGGGGCTAGGAAGACTTGTTACTCTCTTGTCATGGGCTCCGGCTCTTTCCGGACCGACTGATTGGAGGTGGGGATAGGTGGAGGTCTAAGCACCACTTTGAGGCGGGGCCTCAAGTGTGGGGGCTTGGAGTCCAAGTTTGGACGGGGACCTGGAACCTGTGACAGGAGTGGAGCGGGTTGGTCTCGCTCGTGCCTAGGGTACGAGCGAGGCGTGTGTTTTTCGGGGTACCCAGCTGGGCACATTGATTCGCGAATCGCCGTCGCTTAGACGGTACGGCTTGACTATGGCATGGCATCGTAGTAACAACTGGAATAATAAAGTTGGTGGAAGAAAGGAAAGAAAGAGAAATGAGTATGATTGCTTATCACTTGCTTGAAAGTAGAACAGGTGCTTACCTAGAATGTTTAGCTAAAAAAATGACTGCTAAATATTTACCAGTAAGGATACACTTTAGTAAGCTTTGCAGGCAAAAATGAAACAGCAAACCAAAAAGCCTTTCATATCCTTGAGAGTCGGGAAATATATATTCCCACTAGTCGGGTAAGTCTTGCAAGTACATTTTGTACTTAGGGTTATTTTACCCCTGTTGCAGGTGCAATTTAAGAAGTTGGCTGCTGTGTGGAGGATTCTTCTGGTGGGCACAGACGGATCCTTGTATCGCTTTCCGCTAGATGTTTAATTAGTTTCCGCTGTTTAATTACTGCACTCTGAACTCTGGTATTGTAATGAATAAATTTTCAAGACTGCTATTGTATGAAATGGACTAAGTATTGTAAGCTTGTATTCATTATTGTATCCTGGATGAAAACATGGATTATTCGAGTTCTCCTTCGGGTGTGCTCGACGGAGGTGTTTGACTTGGTTCATTATCGGAATACTTAGTGTCAATGGAAGACGAGTATTATCGATAATGTGCCGATTCAGACGGTTCCGCCACAGAAGGGTCCCAACCAAGGGCACATCTTCTACACACGTCCGGATCGTGAAGTGAGTAATTTTTTGTCATGTTTTGTTATGGTTTTGTAGCCATTTTTCATGATGATTTTGATTAAAGTTCTTGATTTGTTGTTGTAATTTCAGTGGGATGGCACTGGATCATGTGACAGTTAGTACTTAGTACTAGGAGGAGTATGTTGAGCACGTCCAAAATTCTCTTGCAAAGGAGACTAAGGCGGCTGATGAGAGTGCACCCCAGCTGTTGACGGTAGTTAACCACTATTATAAACCATCAGCAAAACATGAATAAGGGCATAAATATGATCACCAAGAAAGGTCTAGGGGTTTAAACTAACAAATTCCATGAGTTTTGGTGAATCTATATTTTCTGTAGGGTTTATCCAGAAAACAGCCAAGGTGGACCTAGATGTCAGAATTAATTGTGCTTATCCACCGCAAAACGGACACTAGAAGACTCTAGAAGGCTCGGGAAGACTCCACACCGAGGCAGAGCCCGAGAGGCTGCTAGGTGAGGCCGACCGGCCCCACCTGTAGGCCGCCCGGCCTTTGGGGGCCCCCATGTCAGCCTCCATTGCAATGTCGGTTCTCCACTGTCTCCTAGGTTTCATCTGCGCCATTCTTTAAGTTGATTTGATCCAAGGGCTCATGACGGACACTCCAGCCTATATATTCTAGCCCTTGCCACCCCATTAAGGTATAAGTCATTTGAGAAGACAGAAAACCTAATCATCCTCAGAGCTCCACCATATTCTAGGGCATAGCTAGTTAGGCTAGGTCTAGAGGGATGCAAGCAGACTTCACTTGGATTCCTGATCTTGTCAGGAGCGTGGTTTGGTATAATTCTTGTAGCCCCTCTCTTTTGTATCTCTATTACTTTTATATGCTTGCTACAATTGTTATGACAATATTAGTATTCATCTTATTCATGTTCTTCATTATAATGTTTGTTGCCTACTTTGATTATATGCTTAGTATAGTTGGATTATCATCGTATTCATGCATAAGTTCGTATAACACTCACTCTAAGGATCCATGGGTGGGTGGTTGACATTGTGTAAGCGTGGTACTTATACGTTGTTTACCAGCAGATACACCCTATCTTCTGGGTCATGTGGTAGATCACGGATGTGACACTCCCGTTGAGTCCTTTGTAGTCCACTCCCCGAATATAGGTAGCACGTAGGATGCAGTTACGAAGGAAGAGCAAGCTCTATTCTTAATCTTCCTTAGTAATATCCCTTGTGTGTAGATATGAAGATGATCTTAGCAATGATTACTAGGTATAATTGCACTAATCAATGTATGCTTTGACTTGTAATTAAGAATGACTTAGGAATTATTCCTCTAATATTCTACCTGACCATGCTAATGCCATAGACAGGAGTACTCTAAGTGATTTATCATTATCATTTATTAATATATATATATTATCCTATAACTTACCCCTGTCATGAGTAGAACATTGGTTATGGTTTACTTCTCCATCAATAGTATAAGTTATCAATACAAGTCCATGCTAGACCTTCCCTGTGGTAAAAATATAAATAACGATACTTAGAATACTCTTGGGTGAAGTGCTATAATAGTATAATTATCTGTGTGCTTGTAGATTCCTATTCATTCATATTTATATTCTTTCTAGTCATATGAAATAATAAAAAACTGCTTAGTAGTAATACTAAGTAGTACCAACAAGCATCTCTAGCATCATCATTAGGGATGATAACCTAGTACAAGTAATGCTAAGAGATGTAGGCATATAGTAGGTGACTACTTAAAACAAGTCACAAGTTAATAAATACCAACAAGCATTTCTAGCGCCGTTGCCGGGGAAGGCAGCTAGGTAAAGGAAGTATTGATAAACTTATACTTATTGATGTGATCGAGATAACCATTGACCTCTGCTCAAGCAGGATTACCCTTTTTGTCTACTTATGTATCTTATGCAGGGTAATATATGACCGGTTTTGACCTTCCAACAAATTTTGTTGAAGATTCAGAAGCTTTAATCAGGAGAATCAGAGCTAAACTCAAGAAAGTCTTAGCTTTAGAATCGGAGGACAACCAGACAAGGCGCAGCTTAACACCAAAATTTGAAGCCATGGCTGATAAGACTCTCTATGAGTTCTCTGCTCTAATTACGGCCAACATCCGTACTGGACCGGCAGTCAATGTCAGAGACAATGGATTTGAGCTCAAGCCAGCTCTCATCAACATGGTGCAAGCTAGCCAGTTTTGTGGAAAGGCATATGAAGATGCGAGTGCACATCTCCAACACTTCCTGGAGATCTGCAGCACTTTCACCATCAAAGGAGTTACCAAAGATGCCATATTACTTTGCCTCTTCCCATTCTCACTTTTAGGGAAGGCGAAGCAGTGGTTCTATGCCAATAAAGATAGAAATACTACATGGGATAATTACTCCACTGCCTTTCTAGCCAAGTTCTTTCCCACAGGCAGGACCAATGCTCTGCGTGGGAGAATTTCAAGTTTTTAGCAACAACATGATGTATCTGTCCATGAGGCTTGGGAACGCTTTCAAGACTACATAGCAGAATGTCCTCATCATGGGGTGGAGAACTGGCTACTCATGCAGACTTTCTACCATAGGTTAACCAATAATACCCGTGAAACTATGGATGCTGCTGCTGGAGGTGCATTCCTGTCACTCACCATACCAGCTGCAACAGCTCTTGTAGAGAAGATGGCCTCCAACCAAGGCTGGAATGAAGAATGTGTTCAACCCCGCAAGAGAGGAGGAGGTATGCATCAAATTAAGGAGGTAGACATATTGTCTGCCAAGATGGACCTGCTGATGAAGAAGCTCGAGGACCGAGCTAATGAAAAGCAAGAAGTCATGCACATTCATGATTCCCGCATGACGTGTAAAGAATGTGGCAACACTGGTCATTCAGGGAACAACTGCCCTAAAACCCATAAGGATGTGAACTCCCTAAACAACAACAACTATCATCCTCAACAGAATCAAGGATGGAACCAACAATAGAGGCCAAACTACCAAGGTAACGATCAAGGTAATAATTTCAATAACTTCAATCAACCACCGTTGAGAGAATTAATTGCTGGCCAATCCAAACTTATGGAGGGATTATCTAGAAAGGTAGCTACCAATGATAAAATTCTAGAGAACATAAATAATAGAATGGATAGCTTTGCTTCTGCCATTAAGAGCCAGCATAGCTTTAACAAAATGATAGAATCACAAATAGCTCAGCTGGCAGCTGCTGTTCCTCCGTCCGGCAAAGGTAAGATTCTGGGGCAGCTGGAAGATTTAAAAACTACAAATCTTGTTGATATTCATAATGCAGCTTACTACTACATGGAGCCATCGACGGGAAGGTGGATAGATTATACCTTGCCTAAAAAGAAGAGCGATCTAGGGAGACCTGTCATCCACATCGCCATTGGACCTCACATTTTTTAGGAAGCTATCTGTGACTTCAAAGCAAGTGTCAACATCATGTCTAAGGTAATCTATGAGAAGATTTTAGGAGATCCTTTGTTGTATACAAATATGCGTTTGCAGCTTGCAGATCAGTCACTTTGCTACCCCAAGGAAATTCTTGAAGATGCCATCATAAGAGTAGGAAGCTCGTACGTACCTGTAGACTTTGTGGTTTTGGAAACAGGTGGAGATGCAAGGGCACTCATTATCTTAGGCCGACCTTTCCTAAGCACCACAAAAGCCATCATCTAAGCGGACAGTGCCAAGATCTGCTTCATAATTAAGGATAACAAGGAGAAGTTCTCTTTCAAGAACTGCATTTTGCAATCTCTTTCACATCCACAAAAGGCGTACTTGCCGAAGAGACCACAGTGACCAAAAAGAAGAACAACTGAAGGAGGAAGAACAAAGCCAGGCAGTCACCAGAAGAGTCAGTCAACATGATCAACACACCCCGATCAGAGTACGACCACCTCCTCGCTTCACCATATCTTACCAAGAAGGATGATCCTGGTGTACCAATGATCGAGTGTACCATTGGGCAAAGAATTTTCCACAAGACCTTCTGTGACAATGGATCGGACGTCAACATAATGTCCAAGGTAACATATGAGTATTTGTTTGGTAACGGACCTTTGTTCCTGTTGGCGGTCACTATTGCATAATTAGAACTGCCAATTATAGTCCAAAAATAGGAGAAATAAATAAACTTTAACACATATGCATATACTTTGACCTTGTTCCACTTGTTTTCGGAGAAACATGTTTTGCAGGACACATACCTAGAAACAAGTGAAAATACACAAAATAAAGAAAGAAAGCGCAATGTTGAAGGCGTATTTTCAAAAGTGCGCAATCAAAAGAATTGGAGAAGCCCACCTTCGTGCAAACTCCTGGGCCAAGCACCACCGTAGGAGGGGCCCAGGCCCAGCCACCAGCCCACCGGCCAGAGGCGGTGGCCAGGCAAGTCAGCCAGGGTGCGGCCGCACCCTGGGTGCACCCGCACCCCAGGCGGTGTGGTCCAGGCCCAGTCTCCTCTGGCGGTTGTATGGCTGTTGATGCAAAAGTGGATCTGCAAACACAAAGGGCTAATACCCAAATCGATATCCAAAGCGTGCCAATCAATTTGACATGTTAATCGACAAGGATGAAAATACGAGCACTTTGGTCTTGACAACAGCGATACGCCCGGAAAGTCACGGCCAAGAGGTACTCACGCGGAACTCAAGGATCGCCAAAGGTCGCACTGAAGCGATGCAGCTCGCCGAATCGATGAGAACTCATAAAAAAAGAAAAATATGCAAATTGACGAAGTCGCCAAAAAGTAAGTAGATGCAAATAGGAGTAAAAATTGGTTTGATATTGATTGATATATCTATTACATTGCCCCTCATTCTATATTTATATCCTGACCTAAGGAAACATAACCAAACACGACTAGGACACCGAGTCCATACCTAAGGAAAAATATGACTCTTACACGAATCATACTCTAACAAATACAGAAAAGGAAATCAACTCCTATCTACTTCCCTGTCCGCCTCAATTACGATGAAATTTCAATCGATCTCCTTTCCATCGGCATGCTTCCTGTTATCTCCATCGGCAGCAGCCGTCAAATCTTCCTTCATCGGCACGCTTCCTATTATCACAGGCTCCATCGGCAGCAGTCTTCAAATCTTCCTTCATCGGCATCGGCAATAACATCTCCAATCTTATCAGCGACACCTCTGAATCTAAGTCTACCTTCTCATCGGTCACCACCATTCATCGGCAACAACCCTTACAAGTTGATTTTCATCGGCACCCTTCTATTGCCATATACAGTAACTTTCCTCCTGCCGATTAACCCACTCTGATCATTTTGACACGTGCCAAAAATGGTGTCAACACATGCCCCCCCAATTTCGGAGTATAAAACCATTGATGCTCCGAAATTTACTCCAGATAATGCTTGCCTTCGCCCAATTATCTTAACTCATCCTCCAAGCATAACATAATCTGTTATCAAATCTAATCAAATCTAGTCCTGATTCACGCACCTCAGTAAATATCGCACAATTTCCAACCACTCTTGCTCCGATTATGGTTAAGATACTGAAACAATAATCCATCGGCAAGATCCTAACATAATAACGCTGCCGCTTTCGAAATTAAAATATCATGTGCCGAGATTTCTTCCGAGTCATGATTACTTGCCATCAAATCATGTGTACAATCCCTTGATTATCGTGCGAACAGTTACCATATCCATCTGAACTACCTCGATCTACACGCGCGCGGTAGAGAGATAAGTCTAGAATACCCCTATTCCAACCGACCTATAAATAAAGGTCTTCGGAACGCTTGTCTTCTACCCTCAGACTCCAACCTTTGGCATTCTTCTCTTTCCGGCGGCGATCCCGACGAACAACCGTGCGACCTCAACCAACAAGAACCTTCTTCAGCGTCAACCTCGAATCCCCAGCCTGTGCCCTCATCTTCCTCAGAACAATGGCAATCAACTTCGACGTCCCTGCGGTTCGTTCCACTTCCGTTACTTTTTACCTCGATTCCTTTGGTCTTTGCAAGTTCATACAGTTGGTAATTTTTCCTCTTTTTTCTATTCTTTTGATCCTCCAAACTTAGGAACTACGCAACAAGCTAGTTATTACAACCGATCAGCCGCACTTCCAATGCCTAGGTCCAATGGGCAACCCAGATCCAACTGATCTGATCAACGCAGAGGTTAACAGAATCCCTTTTAGAGCCCAGAATTTCTCTCTGAATTTATGGAAAGACACATTCTGATCCTAGTCCAAAACCACCAAAGGGTGGAAAGATTGGTACTTGAGGGTAAACGGGTCGATGCAGGTGTACTGGGCAGAACGGAAGTTAGATCAATGCATTAGGCTTTCCATTGCCGATATGCAGAAGAATGAGTCGATGATGATTGCCACTGCTTACTTCTGGTCAGACACAACAAACATTTTTATGTTTGGACATGGCCCAGCTACTCCCACACTTGTCGATGTATCTATAAAGTATGTCTACTTCCTATCCAGTCCTGCAAAGCACAAAAATCTCTCCACAAATAGGGTCTTGAACGATTCTTGTCAAATTTTGTGGTCCAAGAAGGTGACGAACAACGGCTTCAACAATCAACAATCGATCGGGGTGAATGCTCTATCCCCAAGTAGCAAACAACATCATCTGGGTTCCTGGTGCCACCCCTAGCTGACAAAACACAAGGTTGCTCTCATTGAAATGGCTTCTTCCGAAGTAAGACATCTGTTGCAATGAACAAATTCCTAATATGAACAAAATTGATACCGATCCCAAAACCAATTAGAACCAAATGCAAACAGGGGGTGACCAAATCCATCTAACCTTCATGAGGCGTTGTCCACGACGACAATGCAAGGTGCTCGAGGCAGGGCAAGTACAGGCAATGGGTCAAAATGAAGATGAAGCAACAACGAGTGGGGAGAACTAATGGTTTCATATTGGGGTTTTTTTAGTTGGTCGAACCGCCGCCAAGGCGCCGACAGGACCCGAGGGGAGTTGGGAACGGGCTAGGCGCTTCTAGGTTTCTTGCCAAATGGACGGTCTAGATTAATCGGCAGCGAGAACGGACGACATGGGATAAGTTAAACAGTGTTCATATTAAGCCGACCATTGCCACGCTAATCCAACGCTATAATACGGCGAATGTCAGCGGTTAAACTGCTTTTAGATTCTCCTAGAAACAAACACAACCGTACATGACAGCTTTTTTCCCTTTTCATTCACAAAAAATATACAGAAAAACAAAAAACATTCGTCGAGAGATCAAATCCGTGCACTGCCATTTTTGAAGTAGTATTGAAAAGAACTTGCTTGGTATTTCATATAAAAAAGGTGGCATTGAAGAGATCAAATCTGCGTGAATAGAATTTTTTTCATTGATTCATTATGTATATGTAACATATAGATACAATTTGGATGAGTACATGATTGTACTCGTCTAGAAGCATAATCACTAACCTAAACTATTAAAACTACTTATACTAACTATAAACTACTTAATCTAAACACATGATCCTCTGCTCGCCTTGCTCACTTGGGAGGAGGTGAGGCGAAGTCGGTGTCGTTGGAGTCGTCGTCGTCGTCTTCGGCATCGGCGTCGACGTCGGCATCGTCCTCGTCCTCGTCCTCGTGCTCCTCCTCTAGGTCCTTCTTCTCGGAGCTCCACGTTGGACTATAGTCAGAAGGCCTCTAGTCGTCGGAGGAGACGTCCCCTCGGAGGACTGGTGGGCTGGCAAGTATGTAGCACAGTGGGGTTGTCCGACATATACTTGACGATGGGCTACTTGGAAATTTGATGGGGTTGTCCGACATTTTCTTTGTAGATTGAAAGAGAAGGGAATGATGGATCAAGAAGAGGGGTGGTTTCAGAGGGCACCGGGCTTGAAGTTGTATGTAGCGCAGTGGGTACAACTCTTAGGCTTCAGGCGGTAGAAGTAAAGATGATTTGACTGCCTTGAAAGTTGAGGCAATTCAACACTCATGCTGAATTTACTGCTGCTTGACCAAACACTAGTTTAGGGCCGGCGGAGAAAATGTGTATCCCAGTCGGCCTGGCTTTTCATGCGACCGAGCAAATGCAACCCCAATACCACTGCCGCATCTAACGTTAACCCGTTGGTGGTAGAAGTCTGAACTGCCGGTTTCATTCTCAGGAGGCCTCGCTATCGTTCCAACCGACGGTGGAAGTATCACACGGTCGCTTCTATCGCTACGATAGTGAAAGTGGCAACAATGATAAATCAATCTATAGTAGTGTATATATAATGCTCGAACGAAACCTTATATGTATATATATATATATGGACGTATATTAGCAGCGTACAATTCGTATACGAAAAGGTAATCGAAACCAAAAAGAATTGAATTGAAAAGAAACCATAAAATAAAAAGGAAAGAAATGGAAAAAAAAGAAACCTTTAGTACCGGTTGGAAACACCAACCGGGACTAAACGTGCTAGCCCCGGTGCAATGTCTGGGGGCACATTTAGTCCCGGTTAGTAATCGCAACCGGGACTAAAGGACCACTTTCAGTCCTGATTCTCAGAACCGGGACTAAGGGGAAGCCTTTAGTCTCGGATTCACAATCCCGGTTGGAAAACCGGCATTAAAGGGGGGTTTACCAATCAGAACTGATGCTCAGTCCTTGCCACTCTAGATGCTCTTTGGTTCTAGCAATGTAAATGATAACACGATTGGGATCAGGTCATAATTTCAAATCGTTTCAGGGAACAGAAAAGTGGTGATTGTTTGTTTGATTTTTCTCGCAACTGTGAGGGACCAGGCCAACAGGGTCCGGTAACACTTCAAGGGGAGCGATACGTGTGTTTTATAGGGCCGTATCATTCATATCATGATCCGTTAGATCCAACCAAACAGCATCAATGGAATCAAATCGATCAAGATATTGTTTGGTTTAATGATTTATGGACGATCACAATGTGAACGACGGCTTACCCACTATCAAAACGTATCCCCATACAAATAAAAAAAATCTTGCACCATGCTTACTTGCACGCTGCTTTCTTCCTATGGATCCAGCACAGTCTTATCCTCTCCCCTGCTCTCTTGTTTCGCAAACACAACATTATCATCTACCCTGCTTCTCCCATCGATGCCAACGCCTGAGCCGTCGAGATTGGCGGCAGACGTCGCCTGCTGCACAGAGGCAAAGGGACTCGCCTTGTGACTCATGCCCATGCTTAAGACGCGCAACTGTCGGAGAGCATGGCAAAGGATCCGGCAGACAGCGGATGGTTGGATGATGGTGGGGCCTATCTGACATCTCCTTTTGTCCTAGTTTGGTCTGAGTTTGCGCAGCAGCTTGTCTGTGGCCGCACAGTCACTCGCTAGGGCCGTGTAGCCGCCCGCCCGCTAGCATCCCCCTTCCCCGCGGCACTCCACGGCATCGAGCTCCGCGTCGATGAGCCACCATTCGTCCAAGCAACAAGGAGATGTTACACTGAAAGTGCTTGTTGTAAGTTTATGTTTCAAGTGTTTTAGATGTTTCACAAGTATATTGCAATAGTTTATAGTAGTTGAGATGTTGCATATGTTGTAATGGTTGTATGCGTATGTTGTAAGTTTCTAGATGTACGTTATAAGTGTGTTTATTTGAATATTGTATATATTTCACACATATATTGCAAATATTTTATCTAGATGTTCCATATGTTTTTGCAATGGTTTCAAATGTTTTTTAAGTCTTTTTGCAAGTGTTTTAGATACAAGTTTCAAGTGTTCCATCTGCTTTCAGACGTATGTTATAAATATTGCATCTCACGAGCTGTTTGGTTCATCTACCAGTAACATAAATGTAAACAAACTTAGTTCAAATCGTCCCTCGCTCCTTAACGTCCGCAGGCATAATTTATTTGTGTTTGCGATACGAACTTGACAACCAAACAGTTCGTGAATGTTTTCAAAAATAGACTGAATATTGTATCTTTCTCCTCGCCTTCTGCTGCCTCGCCTTGGTGTCTCCTTGTCCTCCTAGTGCCAGTTGGACATCTACCGTTTTCTCCCCTCTTCTCGATGCTGATGACGTTCGAGACGACGTGGATCCTACGTGGACGCGCGGAACGACGTGAGAAAAGTACTGCACGCGCAGGTGTCCGGATGCCTCGTCCGTCCGCGAGTTCGGGCGCTAGAGCCCGTATCTATGGGTCCACGATGCCAAGACCAAACAGCGCCTAAATTTGTTGCCCAAAAAAAGTATATATTTTTTATAAAATTTGGGGAAGGGATGAACAACTGATTACAGAGTGGTCGACCCCATAGTGGAAGTGTGAAACCGAAGCCGGCCCAAAGTCATCGTCTACCCCGTCACCGTCTTCTCCGGCGGCCGCCGGCTGGATCCCTTCGCCGGCACCATCTCCGCTTGCGCTAGACTGGAGACACACAGATGCCTGTCTCCTCGCCATCCTCAGCCGAGTAAGAGCTTCCTCCTCGCGGATCCAATTTCCTTTCGCCATCGATGTGAATCGCTCTACCATTGTTCCGGGGTTAAGCGCTGCAGTTTATGCATTCGTCCCGGTGAAATATTGTGTCGCTTCGTGTGGCCGCTCCTAGAATTTTATTGATCTGGGCTCCCTTGTGGCCGTATGTACTGCGATTCTGGTAATTCTGACCGGCCGAAAATTCTCACCCTTGTGGGATTAGTAATGCTTTCTGTACTCCGCTCGTGCCAAGAACCAGGCAATATGTTTTAGAACCGTGTAGCAGCTTGTTGTACACCACGGTCCACTACAATTCTTTCTTGCTGCTTGAAATATGGTAGTCTGCATTATCAGAAAGGATAAATACTGAGACTAATGGAATAGTTTTAATTATTAATATGTGATGCCAAATCACTGACTTATGGTGAATGTTAATAATGTGAGTGCCCTTAGTGCAAGTAAATGGTTCAGTAACCTAAGACAGGTAGAAAATGAATGGTGAATGTTCTTGATGAATCTTAATCAGATTCATATATGAGTGTATCACTTTGTACGGACAGGAGCCAATTAATTCTTAGTAGAACCATCAGGTACCCACTTTGTGAGAACCGAGCTAGTGCTCGGGTGGCTAGTGTTGCCAGTGTGCACGCTGCTGGCGCGAGTTCAATTCCCAGGAATCGCACTCGCGTCTCTCACCGGAACTTGTTCCCAATAAAATCTGCAACCTCTCTTGCGTGGAGCCAAAGGGATTGTGATGCACCCCGTCGCCTATAGAACCATGGATGGTCCCAGTGATCTCTAGAGGGAGACGTTCTACTGTTCTATATGTAGTTATAGGTCTAGCTATGCACGCGTGGTGTGAGTGTGGTGTGTGTGGGTAGCGTGGGCATGCGTTCGTGCATGAATAGATGCTACAGGTGTACCTAGATGAGAGGCTTCAAAGGAAAAGGTACCCACTTTGTAGTTGAAGTGAATTGGGTAACCCCAAATCCAGAATATTGGAGCTCTTTCATCATGTTAGCATGATGTCTTTGGCTCTGCATTGTACCAGATAGATGCTAAATCAAAACTTTTTACTTTTGCAACAGCTGCTTGCTGTCAGTGGCCACCATTTAGTTTAGTTGCAATGCCTAGGCACAGCCTTTTGCGATCATGCCCTCATGTATCCAGCCTTTTTAGAACATGGATAATGACACATTTATCTCGTTTGGTTGCCATACGCCTGTAGCCTAGCCTTTATTAGGCCAGATTGTGTAGATGTAGCAGCAGTTTGTTTTGTTGGCTGTATTAACTAAGAGGGGCCATAATGTATCCTATCTCTTTAGAACATGAATAATGACACATGTTTTGTTTGGTTGCCATATGCCTCTGGCCTACCTTGTATTAGGCCAGACTGCGTGGATGCAGTAGCAGTTTGTTTCTTTGGCTGAATTATTTAAGAATTGGTCATAAATGATGGTGTTTCGTTGCCCGCATAAATACATGCTGTGTGAGATAAATACACTAACCATTAGTTTATGGAATGCTCATATTCTTTGAGGGTATTATCATAGCCAGGATATGCTTCCTCTGGTTGACCTGTCAAGGGTTTAGAGAGAGAATGTGAGTGACAAGATTAAAGAATATCCATATTTTGAAGTCACTCTTCATATGGTAGCTGTAGAATTCCTGGAGGAACTTAACTTACCTATCATTTTGATGCCTGAAATTCTGGATGGGGCTAAGTATCTTAACTGGCTCAGCTGTCAGCCTACTAATGTGCATCTGCAGTTTTTCCATATATTATGCTGACAATGTGACTGCAGAATAAACCCCTGTAAATGGTATAGTCTGAATAATGATTTGGGGATACTGGTGAATATGCTGCTTTCACTTATGTCGAGATACCTAAGGTGGATCAGAGATTCAATATTATCTGGCAGAATACCTTCTGGATGTTGTAGTACCAGGACACGTAAGCTCCTCAGCTCATGCAGCGTTTCTTTAAGAACATTGTTGAACTTATCTGGAGGGATTCTTTCTCCAGATGCAGCATGGTGCTGGCATATTATTAGGCTCCTTAGATTTTTCTTCAAATCCTGGGATTCTACCAAACTCTCCTGGGATTCAACCAAACTCATGTACACCTTAGAAATATTGCTTGCCTTGACATATAGGTGTCGGACATTTCTTGGAATACTAACATGGAAATCATCTTCAATTCGAAAGTGTTCTCCATTGGAGAGTGATTCTGCCATATCATGTAGCAAGTCATGAACTACATAATGGTTGCCTAGATTAGCTGCTTCCTTAATGAATGAAAGCTGTAAGAGATCATCAATATAACGATACGCATTTTCATCTGATGTTTCCTTTTGAATGTAACCATGGGCTCGCCACATCTGTATGAGCACATCACCCCGATGTTGGTAGTTCTTAGGAAACAACGAAAAGTAAACAAAGCACTGCTTCAAGTGATCTGGAAGATGCTCGTAGCTCAATTGTAATGCTGGCATAATATCATCTGCTGTCTGTTCAATCTTCCACAATTGGAGCTGAAGGACATCTTTCCAGTGGTCTTCGTGTAGCTTCATTTTCAGTTCACCTCCTACCGTCTTAGCTGCTAATGGTGAACCAGCCAATTTCATTACCAATTGTTCACTGATTTCCACCAATCTTGGAAAATCTGATGGTGTTGCATTGCCAAATGCGCATTGCTGAAAATGATCCAAGTAATCTTTGCCTTTCAAGCCATCTAAATGTATTATCTCTGTTGCTCCATTTATCTTTGCAACCTTTTGACTTCGAGTAGTAAGCACCACTTTGCTGCCCATACTGGCAAACTGGAGGGGCTTGCACAATGTTTCCCATTTGCTGCTCATTTCGTTCCAAACATCATCAAGCACTACCAAAATCTTGGTCCCATTCAGTTTTTTTTGAAGTTTTCGTTGAACTAGATCTAAGTTACTGATGCTGTTCAAGTCTGCTGATATGGAGCCATCCCATGAAACCCTGCTGGTACCATCTCTTTTCCTTTTAAGTCTATGACATTTCTGTGACTGTACCATCTCTTTTGTGAGGCGTTTGACACCAAATTTTTCTGAGACATAGAGCCATGCCATGATATCAAAATGTCCTATATCACGAAAATGGTTGTATACTCTCTGCAGTAGCGCAGTTTTACCAACACCAGCAACTCCAACTATTGCTATGACAGAATATGGTTGTCTGCATTCATCATTTGTTTGTTCTAGTAGTTTCTTTAACTTCGTTTCTTCACCATCTCTACCAAAAAATTTTGTGGTACCTAACATAGAGGTTGTTCTGCGCCAGTGAAGTGCCTTTCCTGGTTTCCTATCCCTTGGGTCAGCGAGCTCTAGGAATGTTTGCATCTCACTAGCAATCTTATCAAACTTGTCCACAATTGCAATTAACTTATTAAGGTCTTCATCAGAAAAAAGGAGACGTTTCAGAATACGAACTGACCGTTTTACTGTTGAACTGCTGCTTGTGCTGGTAGAGGCAGTGGTGTTGGTTGTTGTGGAGATAGTGGAAGAGGAAGAACTAACAGTAACATAATCAGATGACTTGGCCATCACCGTTCCTATGTCTTCAGCTTTTGCTTCAAAAAAACGATAGTCGAATAAACCAAGAACATCCTCTGCCTGGTAAGCCGCATCTTTGATACTCCCTAGCCAACATTGCATACTTGGATCTTTTGTTTGCAGGCTTGAAGCTTTGTCTAGCACGAATGGTATCTTCCAAAGATTATTCTTGAGCTTGGTTAGTTTATCCTTTGCATCATCCCTTTGGTATTCATACTGATCTTCTAGGTAAGAGCACACTTTGCTAACCGTCTTGGTGATGCAGGCTGATGCAATCCATTCTCCTATTGGTATAGGAGCCATGATACGCAACATGCAGTAACCCCAATAGCAATTTCAGGATTATTCATAGAAGGAAATGGATGTTTAGTTGAAGAATACTGGTGCTTTAGTAGAGTGCGATGAAGGTCCCGGAGTAAAAAGAAAATATTATTGTCAGAAACTTCCCCGAGTTGCATCATCCTAGAACTCTCCAATAGTTTGTGGCTTTGTTACCTAGTAGTTTAGTAAAACGCCACATGTGTTGCCTTGTTACTGCCATTTTATTTGTTGTTTACCAACTCTATTATTCTCCGCACCAATCTCTGCTGGTTTCTTACGCCGGAAGCCTGGCGCTATTGATGTTGACCTGTTATATGATACTCTGATCAACTTGTTCTGACTCATCTCTTCGTAATTAATAGGGCCTTATGTAATTCTATAGCATTGTATGAGTGTTATTCATTCTTAATTTATTTGTTGAAGCCAAGCACAAGAATCTGAGATTTCTGGCAGCTTTCTTCGTAACTCCCTAGGGTTAGTCACTGTCGAAAAATTGTTTTTCCTTGATGATTGTTGCGGCATTAGAAGAATATGATATGATTGTCTGCTAAGCCAACTGGCTAGAAAAACCTGAATGGTAACTTAATTTCGGTGACGACCACCGCCGCCACCATCATCAGGAAGTTGAAGGTGTGATGATTTTTTTTTATCAGATAATCTTGTAGCATCACATCTAAATACTGGTCACATTGGCCTGCTTTAGCATATATGTATTCATCAGCAAGAATATCAGTTCACTCGTCCTGCTTTACCTGCTTTGTGATTAAAAATGATGAAATATAGTACTACTAGTATGCATGTTCAGTTCTTGAACATGGGAGGCTTCCTTGCTTTGGTAGCCTGCTCAAACGCATAAGCGATCTCAATCAGCCTTGGCTCGTAGCCCTTGAGCCCACTGAAGGTGACGCCAAAGGGTGCTCCCTGCTCATCGTAGCCAGCCGGAACGGCGATCCCAGGGAGGCCACGGATGGCGAGGACTGTGGCCGAACTCGAGTCCGGCGCCACGATCGCATCCAGCCGGTGTTGCCGCATCACCTTCTCCACGCCATTCGCCGTCAGGCCGTCCAGCTGCTGGATCGCCGCCTTCTCTGCCGTGCCGATGCCAGTGGTGTTCTCGGACACCAAGAAGATGAGTTGCCCGAACTGTTTCAGCATCTCCTGCCATCCATAAGAACTCCCTCTGTCAGTGAGTAATTCAATCTCATGCAAAATCAATCAATTATCGAATGCTAACCTCATCTGGATGCGCATTGTTGAATGCTATTACTTCAGCCAGGGAGGCAACGGCGGAGCGTGACAGATCGGACGACAGATAAGCGTTCAGGGCGATCTTGAACTCTGCTGCTAGAGCAGCCAGCTCCCCACTGACAGTGGCGTTCAGTATCACATCCAGGTTTGCAATCGAAAGGTCCTCTGTCACAACCGCTCCATTTCGCCTTTCAATCAAATTGATAATAAGAAGTTAGTTAGTTACTCGCTCCCTTTAATTTTAACAAAATAAAAACAGCCAGAGTCAAGAGAATCATGCATCACCCACCTCAGTGTGTCGAGGTGCTGCTTGTACACCTTCTGCCTGACAGATCCATCTGGGAAATCGAAGAACCCATTTGGAACGCCGATTCTCTTGCCCTGCAACCCATCAAACTTGAGGAACTGCGCGTAGCCACCGTCAGGGATGTACTTGGACGCTGCTCTCGTAGCCACCGCGTCAAGCTCGTCGTAGCCCACAATAGCATCCAGCACATGGACGGCGTCGGCCACTGTGCGGCAAATTGGCCTGCATTTGTTTGTGGAAATAAGCAAAAAAAAAATTTCCATTTTTGTTGCTTAATTAACTGATTATAGGATTATCAAAATCATCAAATCAAACAGTCAATATATATGCGTACCCAACTGTGTCCTGCCTGGGAGAGATGGGGATGACGCCGGCCCGGCTCGTCAGTCCCACCGTCGGCTTGATTCCTACCACGGAATTCAACGAGGATGGGCAGAGTATGGATCCGTCAGTTTCTGTTCCTAGTGTCACCGCTGCCATGTTTGCCGCTGCTGCTATCGCCGGGCCCGTGCTTGAACCACAAGGGGGCGAGGATAGAACATAGGGATTCTGTGAATTCAACGTGATGAGTGCTTCCAGTGGCGGATCCAGAAAAAATATTTAGGGGGGCTGGGCCAAAGAGAGGCAGACCAATTGAACTCAAATATTCAATTATATCTCATACAAAACTATGATATAGCAGTCTTAATCGAAAGTGCATCATAAAACGCTTAATAAAAAGTAAAAAATATAATTTTTATAACTAACCAACAAAAGATCGATGTTCCACTGCCGCATTCTTCATGAATCATTTGAAGCAATCTATATAAAAAAAATTAGTGACACTAATTTCAAGTATTTAACTTCAAAGTTTTGGAGGTAAAAGAAAACATATATCATGCCACTAAATTGTTCCGAGGCACATGTGTGTAATATTCTTTTGGACATTTTGAACAATCTACAATTTATTAAATCTTAATCAATTTTTGAACAATTGCAAAGTTTGAAATTGAAAAGCAAATCTACAGAAAAAAGAAGAGTCAGAGAGGTATATACGGTATACCTGCAGGTGTGCTGTGCCTGTGCTGGCGTGCTGCAGCAGTGCAGCTGGCCGCTTGTCCACCTCCTGCGGGCTGCGGCCTGCCTGGTCTCCGGCCGCCGGCTCGCCGCCTCCTGCCCGACCCCCAGCGTGCTGCAGCCGGCCGCCGCGACGCCGCCTCCTGTCCGGCGTGCTGCAGGCCTGCGGCCTGCCTGCAGCAGGGCGCCTCGGCGTGGCGCCTCCTGCTGCTTTGCGCGGTGCGGCGAGCCGGTGACGCACTCCCGCGGTCCCGCCCTGCCCTGGCCCCTTGCTCTACGCCTCCGCCGCCTTCTCCACGCTAACCCTAGCCGAGTCGCCGACGCGGTACCGGTACGAGGAGTCGAGGATGAGTGACGCCGTCCTGATTCCATGAAGAAAAAAAAAATGCCACAGGCCACAGAGGCACTTCACTTCTATTCCTATTGCCCTACCTATTGCTATTGGGCCTATTTGCTAAGACAGCCCACGAAGTCAAGAAGATGGCCCAACAACTCGAACTCTTCTTCAACCTGTCTTCAACCTCTGTTCCCCTCCTTCCTCTTATCAATGGCGCAAAAATCATGGGGGGGCTAAGGGGGGGGCTCTAAGGGCGCGGCCAGGGTAGGGGGGGCTTCAGCCCCGGCAGCCCCCCCTGTAGATCCGCCCCTGAGTGCTTCTAGCCTTCTATGCAATGCCAAGGTTTGAGAGTGATAGTAATTCTGTAAAATTACTGAAAGAGTTGGAAAACAAAATGTGCTCAGTTTTTTTTTTGTGCCGAATACAAATTTTGAAATAAAGCACCTACTTAC
Source organism: Saccharum spontaneum (assembly GCA_022457205.1). Lineage (NCBI taxonomy): Eukaryota > Viridiplantae > Streptophyta > Magnoliopsida > Poales > Poaceae > Saccharum > Saccharum spontaneum. The sequence goes on from CM039601.1 coordinate 11,327,168, forward strand.
AAACACAAGCAACCCCCACTCACAGACAAACCCAGTTAATAAATGGTGTCATTCATAGCGATAGCATCAATGCCAGAGACTGTCTGATGCTTCCCCGCGGTGTCCACTAATATAATGTCTTGTCACAAGTTCATGGGAAGAAAGCCCAGAGAATTACTAACAATAAGGTGTTAACTAGAGATAATTTGGGAAAGAGGAAAAAGCTGGAGGATGTCACTTGTTTGTTCTGCTGTGAGTCTGAATCCATTCAGCATCTCTTGATTGTGTGGTAGCAACTCAGCTTTGGAAAGTTTTGTGCTCTGTTCTAAATGTCAACCTAGGAGGATCTTTGGATGAGACTGGTAAATTTTGGCTTTCTGATAGAAGACACTGTGTTACTAATATCATCACTGCTCCAGCAATGTGGAGTATTTGGAAACTGGGAAACAATCTTTGTTTTCAGAGATGTGGCTGGAAGAGTATGGAAATACTTTACTAAATGATCATTGGTATGGCACAGAATTGGATAATTCTGTGTCCAGTGAGATACCAGGTCCGGCTGGAGGGGCTAATTGCCAAACTCAAGGTCCAAGCAAGGATGTCAAGATGGCTTCCTGCTGGGTGACGACAAAGGATCAGCAACCTGAACTTATGAAGCTGGCTCATGGTGATTACAAGGATGGCTCGCTCAAGGCAGTTTCTCATGAATGGAGGATGCCGTTGAAGATATAGGTGGTCACACAGACTAAAAGCGCGGAAGGCTTGCATATTTAAATTGCCTATATAATTCGTGGAAGGAAAGCGGAAAGCCGACAGCGCACTAACCTTGCCCTGGCCGCCACGCGCGCTCCACCCGCCGCTGCCGATGGCGCTGCGGAAGTTGGCCCACTCGTCCATGTTGGCCTTTCCGAGCACGACGGCGCCCGCGCGGCGCAGCCTGGCCACCACGCCGGCGTCACGCCTGACCACCGACCCCAGCAGCGCCAGGGACCCAGCGGTCGTGTTGAGCCCATCGCGCGTCGCGATGTTGTCCTTGAGCAGCACGGGCACGCCGTGCAGCCCGCCGGACGACGACCGCCGCTCGGCATCTGCCTGCGCCGCCTGCCGGAGCGCGTCCGGGTTGACCTCGATGACGGCGTGCAGCAGCGGGTTCAGGCGGCTGATCTGGCCCAGGTAGTGCTGGACGAGTGCCGTCGACGTCAGGCTGCCGTTCTTGAACCCCAGCTGGATGGCGTCTAGGGTGGCCTCCTGGAACTCGAAGCTGTGGCAGGTGCCGGCGGTGAGCCCGAGGACGGCCGTGAGCAGGAGCAGCTGTAGCCGAGCCATGCTCTCACTGTTCAGTATTCTGTCGGCGAGCACGAAAATGGGCATATGATTCGTGACTCTGATATTTGGCAGGCCATGAACATTGGACCTGAAAATGGGCATATGATTCGTGACTCTGATATTTGGCAGGCCATGAACATTGGACCTATTCTATGAGAAGGTTAGATTCCTTGTAGGATAACGTTGATCCCTCTCATGAGCTTCCAAAATCTAATAGTGGCTGGCACCCCATTTCTTGTCACCATCACTTGCATAGTGCGGTCTGGAGAGAAAAGTTCCCTTTATGTATTAGTGAGCTTCTGAAACTAGAATGTAATTACTCTGTTGATGAATGAATGCACTCTTTCTCTCGGAAAAAAAACTTTCAGAGTTATTACCCGGTACCCACAACAAACAAATGTAAAAGGAGATGGAGAAGGCCCTGTTCGCTTGTCTTATAATCCGTACTTTTCAGCTTGTTTTTTTAGCCGGAATAGTGTTTTTCTCTCACAACAAATCAGCGAATAGTACTTTCAGCCATGGCCTTTCAGCAAAGCGAACGGGTTCTTAGCCATTTATGGTGTGATCGGTTTCTAACATATGACCTGGCTCGTGAGGAGTAAGACCAACATATATATCTCTACATAGGTTTAGTCCCGAGGACAAATTTGACAATTCAGGAGACTAATTTGTATAGAAAATAAAGAAAAGGATAAAAAGGGGTGGAATGGCAGGGAATACAAGAAACACATGTACTGAATGGTGATTATGCAAAATCCACTGTTAGTAATGGCAAGTTTCTAACTTCGTATGTGTAGCTTAGCTGGTATGTGCGCGCGGGGGATGGTACCGTTGAGGTCTCGAGTTCGAATCTTGAGAAATACATATTTTCTGATTTTTTTTACCACTTATCATTATCATTGCCGGTTCTAGACCCGGCAGTGCTTCATTCCATTGTCCAAAAAAATCTAGTAAAAGTAGATAATAACACTATCATAAATCCACCATTTTGACAGTTTGTGCTAGTCTTGCGTACCATGCATGGATGTACAGAGTACAATTTTGCATTTCAAACATATCTACCAAATACATAGTCAAGAAATGGAATAATGGTGTGTGTTTTTAGTATTCTGTTACCCATATTTGAACCAAGGTAATGAGAAATGCACACCCAAATGCGCACCATCAGACAACTTTCATGATGATGTATGTTCTAATTCTTGAACGTTGGAGGCTCTCGCACCTTGGTAGCCTGTTCAAATGCATAGGCTATCTCATCAACCTCGGCTCGTAACCCTTGAGCCTGCTATAGCAAATGCTGAACGGAGCACCCTGCTCATCATACACTGCCGGCACCACAATGCCAGGAAGGCCAATGTAGGCAATGAGGGGGGTTGCGTCTGAATTAGGCGTCAGAATTGTGTCAAGCCAGTGTTGATTCATTAGCTTGATCACACCATTTTCTGATAGCTCCTCCAGCTGACGAATTATAGCCTTCTCCTGGGTACCAATTCCGGTGGTGTTTTCTGACATCATCAGGACTAGCTGCCCATACTCTTTGAGCTTCTCCTGAAGTCATTAGTCCAAAGTTTTGTTACTCGTTGAGAGCGACAAGAACAATCTACACGTTCTGAAGAGATTACAAAATTTGTAGACTACAATATTTAAAAATATGAATCTAATTGTGTTTGCAGTCTTTAGAACATGTAGCTAACTTGCAAGGAAGAGTGCAGTAATATATAGCTTGGAGCTGACCTCAACAGAATGAGCATTGTTGAAGGCTATTATTTCAGCTTCAGGTAGAGAACGGACAGGCGAGTATATGATAGATTAGACAAATAGTTGTTCAGGTTGAACTTGAACTCTGCTGTTAATGCAGTTAGCAGTCCACTTGCTGTAATATTCAATATGCCACTCAAATTTGCTACGTCAAGGTTCTCAATCACAGTCGCTCCATGTTGCCTTCAAACAAGAGTAGACATCAAATTGCTTTGGTCAGGTTTTATAAGAAATGGACGGGCATATATGTGTCTAAGTTTGATAAGATGTGGACTTGAGTTTGGAATGAAACAATGTTATTTACGGATTACCACGTTCTGATGGATGAAGATAATGTGTAATTAATACTCCATCAATATAGGTTGTATTTTGATAGGGAAGAGAATTCCAAAGTAGATTTTGACTCTTCGTTTTTCTGATGACGATATATTCAAATACGCCTTACAGTGATGTACATAGGGTACCATCTTGTGATAGGCAATAAAACCATGGGAAATAGTATAGTTGGTGTTGACTGGTCAAAGTCATCAATATTGTACAATTTAATCTTTTTGTGATGTGCTTGGAGTTGTGTCAATAATGAAAAAAGGGTAGAAAATATAATAGCCGTAATTAAAACTTGCAATATTGTTTAGACTGTTGATAAGATAATATATTACCTCATTGTGTTCGCATGCTGCTTATACATGGTATGTCGCACTGTTCCATTTGCGAAATCAAAGAATCCATTTGGTATACCTATTCGCTTGCCACTTAGACCATCTATCTTCAGGAACTGCTTGTAACCATTTGGAGGTATGTACTTGGATGCAGCTTTTGTGGCTGAAGCATCAAGGGCATCATAACCAACTATTGCATCCAGCACGTGGATCGCATCTGCCACCGTGCGACATATTGGTCATTTGAAGTCAAAGTTCAAGAATTTTTTTCCCGCAAAAAAAAAGTTCAAGAATTTTATTAGTAGGGTAAAAATAGTTTCGTCAATTCAGTTAGTGTCCATGCACGAAGAATGTTAGAGTTGCTGAAAGGGTATGAAAATGTCAAACAGTGATGAAACCTCTGTGGCACACCAACAGTTGCAATCAGAAGTACCTACCCAACAGTGTCCTGCCTAGAAGAGAAGGGGATGACGCCGGACCGGCTTTTGTCAGCCCAACCGTGGGCTTCATCCCTACCACCGAGTTCAGTGACGCCGGGCAAAGTATGGAATCCATTTTTTCAGTCCCCAGTGTCGCTGCCGCCATATTGGCTGCCGCCGCTATCGACGAGCCCGTGCTCGAGCCGCACAGATTCGCCGAGAGCACGTAAGGGTCCTGCACATTTGTTCGTGTCAGTGTCAGCCGCACAACGCGTCGTCGGAGTCACCACAAGTTTGAAGAACATGGTGGTCGATCTTTTTTTTTTTAAAGAAAAAACATGGTGGTCGCTGACTCGCAGTCGCAGGTGCTTACCCGAGATTGTCCGCCCCGCGCGCTCCAGCCATGGAGGCCCCCCATGCTTCGGCCGCTGCGGAAGTTTGCCCACTCCGGGAGGTTGGCCTTGCCGAGCACGACGGTGCCGGCACGCCGCAGCCGGGACACGACGCCGGCGTCACGGCTGACCACGGACCCGAGCAGCGCGAGCGACCCCGGTCGTGTTCTTCCGGTCGCACGTCGCGATGAGGTCCTTGATCAGCACGGGGACACCGTGGAGCCCGGCGGCCGCTCGGCGGTGGCCAGACGCACGCTCGGCGTCCGCGCTCACCGCCTGACGGAGCGCGTCGGGGTTGACCTCGATCACGGCGTGCAGCAGCCGGTTGAGGCGGCAGATCTGGTCCAGGTAGAAGCGGACCAGGGCCGTGGACGTGAGGCTGCCGTTCTTGAAGCCGAGCTAGATGCTGTCGATGGTTGCCTCTTCGAACTCAAAGCCACATGAGCCACAGGCGGCGAACGCGAAGACCGCCACGACGAACAGCAGTCGCAGCCGAGCCATGCCGCTGCGCGCTGCGCTAATAATTCCGTTTGGTGGATGCTGCACGCTGCTAGCTTTCAGTATAGTAGTATGGTTTAATTTGTTCAATGATTTTTCAAGTCTATGGTCTATGGACCATTATTTGTACACTAATAATGCACTAGTATTAGCCATTAGGTGAGCGGGCTCGCTCACGGCACTGAAACTATTCTGTGACTGCAAATTCAAACTCACGATCAATTGTTCAAGGAGTGTTAACGCAATATAAACCAGCATCTCCTCTTTGCTTAAGGGCATCTCCAGCGACTCCCTAGTACCATTCCTCATCTCCATTAAACTATCCGGTCAAAGCGAGGTGCCACGGTGGTGGGCGTGGCGGTGTCGGCTGAAGCTGAGCGCTGTGAGAGCCATGACCGGAGCGTAGCTGGGCGTCGCGATGGCCAGGGCCGGTGTGGGCGCGGTGGTGGCCAGGGCCAGGGCCGGGGTTGGGGATTCGGGAGGTGATGTTGTCACGAAGAGAAAAGGAAAGGAAAAAAGGGAAAATTAAAAATCATAACCTGACATGTGGGTCCCATATATTAGGAGAAATTATTGGTGATCCGTTGGAGCATCTTCCCATTATCTTAAAGAAAGTATTCGTGATGACCAATACCATCGGATTGGGGATGAAGTATTGGTGAGCTATCGGAGATTCTCTAGTATAAGCGAGGGGATGTATATTTATTATTATAAGTAAAAACTAGAGCAATCTCAGTTGTGTTTACAATTTCAATAATGATATATGACGGTCGTCCGGACGGGAATGGACGCACCCAAAGCCGCGCCGAACCGACCCGCCCCTGCCGCATGCCGTCTCCCAGACACTATCTCCCGCACTCATCCTTGTCCTCTCCTCGCTCACTCCAACAGCCGTTCCTTTCCGTTCTACTGCCGTCTCGCTCGCCCGCCGGTGCTCCCTCCCTCCCTCCCGTGACTCCATTGGTACCCCGCGCTCCTAGCGACATGGCTCCCGCTCCTCTCACTGAAGACGAGGACAACGGCGGTGGCTCCAACGAGGTAGGTCTGTTCTTCTCTAGATCTAAGCCCTCCTCCTCCTCTTCCTCCTTATCCACATCCTCCTCTAGATCTGAGCGCTCCTCCTCGTCCTCATCTGGATCTGAGCCCTCCTCCTCCTCATCATCCTTTAGATCTGAGGGACGCGGCAGTGGCTAGTGTTCCGGCGAGCTCTATTACAGTAGCCTTGATTTACTGTTGCAACAAGTAATATTTCTTTGTTGCATTAGTCTTTTTTTGTTTCTGATGTTGCATCTCGCATTACAGTAGCCTTATTTTGATGTTGCAATAAGTAATATTTCTTTGTTGTATTAGTCTTTTTCTGATGTTGCTTTTCTCACATTGCGCTTTGTTTTGTTGTTGCAGTAGCCTTGTTCTGATGTTGTAACAAGTAATATTTCTTTGTTGTATTAGTCTCTTTTTTCTAATCTTGCATCTCACATTGCAGTAGCTTTGTTCTGTCGTTGCAGTCCGCCTTGTTCTTGTGTTGTAGTAGACTTATTCTGATATTGCAAACAAATAATATTTTTGATGTTTGCATCTCGCATTGCTCTGTGTTGCAACAGATCTTCTGATGGAAAATTTCTCATTGGACATTCGGGTGATGGAGCATGGTGGGGATGGGACGTGGAGAGCAATGGGCGCGCAGGGGATGGCGGCATAGCGGGGGATGGCGACGCGATGAGGCACGACGGCACAGCGGGGGACGGGCCACACGCGGGGGTGCGCTCGTTCTATTCACATCGGATAGGTGGTCCCGTGGGGCTTATTCTATTCGCATCAGAGAGGTAGTCCCATGGGGCGTCTGGACGTGTGCTCGCGCCAGACGTCCGGGCGCGTGCTCGCGCCAGACGTCCAGGCGCGTGCTCGCACCAGACGTCCGGGCGCTAGTGCATCGTTACAATTTAAGATACATGTTCTCTCAGTCTAAAAAAGAATGCTATCTTAATTTAGATTAAATCAAACTCCTTAAGTTTGTTTAAGTTTACATAAAATAATATTAGTATTTGTATCTTCAAATGGATATATTACGAAAATAAATTCTATTATTCATTTAATGATACTTAATATGCATCATAAGCATTAGTATTTTTTATATATTTAATCAAAGTTGAGACTGTTTGACTCCTTGAATCGATAATAACCTTCTTTTTTATATATAAGGACACTCAAAAGAGTGCCTCACAGTTCATATAGCACAACACAAACAAAGTAAGGTACAAAAAATGGTCAACTAGACATAAAACGACCTCCTCTAAAAAGATAAGAATACATCGGTCGTCCACTACTTGTTGAAGCTTGAAGATCGCACTAAAGAGACAGCAAAGAAAAAGGACACCTGCAAATACTACCCTTGCCGAACAGGGCTTTGAAGACCGCAATAGCCACTCATCGCTGACGACGAGATCTAGTACCTATTGAAAGAACATTGGTTGGAGGAACTCTCCAAAGAACGTGGGCTTATAATTCTTCACCATCATAATGGATTTGAAGATGTCAGACCCTGTTGTAGAGTAGATCAAAAGAAGAGGCTGAGATTGCCACATCGAAAGCCAACTAGTTGCTTCCTTTGATAAGGACACAAAATGTCAAGATGAAGAAAATCAACAGATCTGACAAACCAAACTTTCACTGGCCCTTCGTCGATGCCGGATCGAATGTCATCGAGGTAGGGAGAAGAGACCTTATGCCAAAGCATCATCATCGCCACCACCTCATCGATGACGCCTGAAACCAAACCCTAGATCTACTAACCTAACTAAAAACTATGAAGGAAAAGGGATCGGTTCCCGCTCATCTGTCCATTGATGAGATCACCATTTAGGAGAGGAGGGGGACCGAGGTGATATTGTGGGGAGGCCAGCGGCGTCTAGGAGTAGTGTGTATAGTCCTACGGCTAAAAACATAAGCAATGTTGACATTAGGCTGATTGGTTGGTTATATAGCTCCTAGCCTAATTGTATGCATGGGCTAAACTGAGCAAGCCCAAGTTCTACTCATGCATCTTGTAGATGAAGTAGTCCCTATGTTCCAGAATAGATGACGTTATAGATTCAAATTTTGTCCTATACTTGACCTTCTCACTTTCCAATACACTTTTTCCTTTTTCCAATACACCATTCTCTTTTCCTAATACATCTCTATCTCTACTCTTTAAGTGGCATTTTGGTCTTCTAGCTTTAGCATTGGTTTCTATGAGAGCTTCTAAAACATCATATAACTATGAGAATACCCCGCGTGTTGCTGCGGGGATTCCAGATAATTTAAAATGAAATTATACTATTTATATTTATAGTGATATGAATAAAACTATCTTAAATTAATTTTGGTGAATGGTTTGACACATCGATGTGGACAATGCATGTTAGTGGATGAAGAGATAACTATCATAATTACATGTGCTAGTTGGCTATAATGATAAGTTCTAGTGGATTGTTGATGTGGATAGCTTGCATGTTGAGAGAAATCTCTAGTGGGGTTTAGCTTTATAAGAGTATACGATACGGGACTTAGCACAGAGCGAGTAATATGTTTGGTTGACTTCAAAAGATTTCTTTAGATGATGATTTGTCCTAGTTTCAAACCTCTTCAAAAAAAGAGACATCATATTACGATTATTATAAGAATGACTTGAAATTAAAATGCAAATTGTATTCAATATTATTGACCAATGCGAAACATAAACAATCAACCAAAAGACACGAAGAACAACATAGCTCTTAAGAATTACATGGTCCATGAGTAGTCATGGCAGACAAAACTAGCGATAGGACATAAGATGGGCAAGGCCAATTGAGTACTAGAGGCAACAACTACTTGGGGTGTGCATCAACTTGATATAGATGGCCTAGATGGCTAAATATATATGAGTAATCAATTATTTGGGTTTTTGTTGTAACAAACTAGAAATGTCACCTTTAAACCAAATAGCGAAATATCCATATGCAACCATAAACCCCAAGCAATATAAGACAACATAGAGAGCCCTTGATCAGTTTTAAGTATTCTCTTAGCAACCTTAGCGCACAAGAAGCACAAGTGATCATACACCGGATGTAGGACACCCTCTCTTGAACCAGTTGCAAACACATGGTTGATATGTGCCCATGTGTGCTGAGTTGTGATGAGTGATTGTTGACGGTAGATAAGTATCATTTTTAACCATCAACATAGCATGAGAAATGATCTAAATACAAATACTATCTAGATATAGGGGTTACACTGACAGAATTCCACTAGTTTTGGTGAATATCTATTTCTACAGATGATTATCAGGAAAGAACCAAGGGAGGTCCACATGTCAGATTTACATAGAGAGAAACCGACCATACTATGAAAAAGAATACTCTAGAAGACTCGAGAAGATATTCCCCCGGAGGGGAGGGCCCAAAGGCCAGGCAACAGGGGGCGCTCGCCCCTGGGCCTGGGCGCCCGCCCCACCCTGGTGTCCAATCAAGTGCCACCTCGTAGATTATGCCTCCACCGCCTTTGAAGATCAATAATAATCGTTCATCAAGGTCGGTTTGATCCAAGGGTAGTGGTGCTTCTTAGAGGGCTATATAAGCAAGGCCCATGGCCCCCAGGAGAAACCCTAATTCAGGAATTCATTATTCATTCATCTCATTCAGAGAAGCCCTAGAGCCACCATCTCAATTAGATCTCTAGTTTAGCATAGCTACATAGGATTAGAACTAGAAGGAGCCAAGCATTGCTTGATTTTCAGATCTGTCGGAGAATACTTGGTAATTCTCTCCTACTTTCGTATTTGTTCTTATATTATTCATCTAGTTCATCATTTGTATGAATATGACTTTAGTCTATTCTATCATATTGGATATGACTTTGCTCTATTTGATTATGTTCTCAATTATATTGTTCTTAGTCTACTTTGATTATATGCTTGGCATAGTGTAAGATCCAAATGGCTAGAGGGGGGTGAATAGCCTATTTAAAAATCTACAAGCTTCACTAAACAACCACGTTAGTATAAAAGATGGCTGAGCTAATTCTAGCACTAGCTCAACTACACTATGCAAGCCACCTATACAATTCTAGTGAAGCAAGGCTATGATCTCTAATACACACCAACAAGGCTAAGTCACTAAGCTACTTACTCCTATGTGAAAAAGGCTACACTAAGCAAACTACACTAGGACTAGTACAAAAAAGTAAAGAGCAAGTGACTTGATTCTTATACCAACGATGTAGAGAAGTAATGCACTCGAAGAATCAATCATAGTGAGCAATCACAAGAGAAATCCTCAGCAAAGAGATGAAACAAATTTTTACCGAGGTTCACTTGCTTCCTAGCAAGCTACTCCTCGTTGTGGCGATGCACCCACTTGATGGATCACGAGCTAATCAACTATCAAGAGTTGAACCCTCAGCGGGTGCCGCACATCCACTCACAAGATGGGGATCCTCCAAGCCACGTGCTTCACTAGAGTAGCCAATTCGCGAACTCCCGCGGGGAAGGCTCAAGAACCCCTCACAATCAACTTGGTGAGGCTCGAAACAATATCTAAGGTCGAGCTCGACACCACCACTGCTCCAAGCCGTCTAGGGTGTCGGGAAACACCTAAGAGTAACAAGCAATCCGCAGCAAACACGAAGATCAAGTGCCACTAGATGCAACTCTCAATGCAATGCACTTGAATCTCACTCAATCTCTCTAAAGTATGCAACCAAGCAAGGAGATGAGTGGAGGGAGTGTTCTCTAGCTCAAAGTGTGCCTCAATATCTCAAATGTGCAAGAGTTAACCTCCCAAACCCGGCCACCATCTATTTATAGCGAAGGGGTAAGCAACTAGCCATTACAAGACGTCATAGAGAAAAACATGATGACCGGACACACCGGCCAGGGTGATCGGACACGTCCGGTCACTACAGGACAAACAGTAACCGCGCGCGTTAGAGAGAGCTGTTGCCGTGACCGGACGCGCTTCACCGTTTGACCGGACGCGCTGCTCCTGGCGTCTGGTCGGAGTCCAGAGAGCTCCTGCCGTGACCGGACGCGTCCGATCGTATGTGACCAGATGCGCCGCGCGTCCAATCAGCTCTTCGCCACGCTCTACTCCTTTGGGTGCCCGACCGGACGCTCCGGTTCCGCGAGGGACCAGACGCGCCGGATGCAAACCCTAACACCAGCGCGCCTGACTGCTGCGTTGAACTGACCAGACGGCTCCGGTCAAACCGTGACCACGTCCGGTCACCACGGTGACTACCGTTCGCCTCCGTTTCTTCTACGACTTCCGACAAAGTGAAAATAGGTGTTTCACTTCCCCAAAAAGCGCCGAATCCCGCTTCGCAAGCTCGGCGGGAGGGAGAGAAGACACCAAACCCCTCTCCACTGCTCAAACTCCACCGCCTTCGCAAATGTGCTAACACCACCATGTGTAAATCACCATGTGCATGTGTGTTAGCATTTTCACAGTCATTTTTCAAGGCGTTATGTTAGCTCTCAACTAGATCCTAATGCATATGCTCAAGACATTGATCTAGTGGCACTTGATTCCTGAGCTAACCGTGATTGCCCCTCTTGATAGTCGGCTATGTATCCTAAACCCGGTCAATCACTTCTCTACTCATCTTAGACCGGCAAAAGAAAAACTCTATGGTTATACCTTTGCCTTGCGCTCTTCGATCCTTCTCCTCCACTTGATCATCATGTCCATCATTTTATGTGCATTCCTTCATGATCTTGCTCATCATTTCATACACCAAATCATGTGGTCTTGTGGCCATCTCTCTATGCCATTTGCTCCTTCATCATGTGTGTTGCTTATGCCTAACTGAAAACACTTAACACATGGCATTAGCAGCTTGGTGTCATTAATTACCAAAACCAAACTTGGGATTTCACATATTTAGATCAGAATTATATTCAAGTATAGGATCGTATAGCGCTTGCTCATTGATATCATGGGTGAGTGGTAAACATTGTGTAGATGTGGTGCCTATACCGTATTTACCTGCGATTGCACCCTATATTCCGGATCATGTGGTAGATCGTGGGAGTGACAGTCCTGTTGAGTCCTCTGTAGTCTACCTCCCGAGTATAGGGTAGGCAGAGCACAAGTATTATAGGGAAATTATGGCTATGTTCCATATCTTCCTTAGTAATATCACTATGCGTAGATATAACCTTTTCTTGCCATGATGGCCAAGTGTAATTGCACTAATCATTCTATGCTTTGACCTTATAGTTAGAATAACTTAGGATTTATCCCTATAGTTCATCCTAATCCATGCTAGTGCTATATATCTAGAGTAGTCTATTGAGATGTTTATCATTATATGGCTATGTGCTTACCAGTTATCCTTTATTATTATATATATTATTTATCTTGTGACACTTACCCTATATGAGAAGATAGATAAAGACATGGTTATGCTCTCCATTAGCACATGCAGTGATGCTCATTGCTCATTATCCTTAGCATCCCTTCCTAGTGGTAAAAATATAAATAACGATATCTGGATTACTCCCGGTTAAAATGCTACATTGGTATTATCTGTGCGCTTACGGATTTCATATTTATTTCAGAGGAGCATTTGCATATTTTAGTACCAGCACCTTTGGTGTCATGCTAGGGATGACAACCTAGCTTAGGTGGCATTAGAGGTGTCAACAAGCATTTTTGGCGCCGTTGCCAGGGAAGGTTGAATTGCTATCCAAAGGATAATGAGCCATCACTTGCATCCACTAATGTGATCGAGAAACCATCATCCTTCTCTACTCATACAGCCTTACCCTTGTCTTTTGTCTATTTTATATATTATATATAGGGTAATGTATGAGCAGGTTTGGCAGTCTAGATAACATCATCGATAATCTAGAATTACTATTCAGAAGAGCAAGAGCCAAGCTAAAGAGAGTTCAAGCAGAAACATCATCTCAGCTTGAAGCTCCACTCTCTGATTCGGAAGCCCAACCAAGCATAGTTCGGAACTTAACACCAGAGTTCGACGCTATGGCAAACAAGTCACTCCATGAGTTCTCAGCTCCAACTACAGCTAACATTCGGACTGGACCTGCGGAGGAGATTGAGCAGAACTTTGAGCTGAAGCCGGCGTTAATCAACATGGTGCAAGCTAGCCAGTTTTGTGGGAAGGCACATGAAGATGCTAGTGCTCATCTCAAACACTTTCTGGAGATCTGCAGCACTTTCACCATCAAGGATGTGCCCAGAGATGCCATACTACTTCGTCTCTTTCCATTCTCACTCTTGGGGAGAGCGAAGCAGTGGTTCTATGCGAATAAGGAAAAGAATACTACTTGGGCACTCTGTTCCACCAATTTCCTGGCGAAGTTCTTTCCCATGGGCAAGACAAATGCTCTTCGTGGGAAAATATCAAGTTTTCAGCAGCAACATGATGAGTCAGTCCTAGAAGCATGGGAGCGCTTTCAAGACTACATCCTAGAATGTCCTCATCATGGAATGGAGAATTGGCTACTTATGCAGACCTTCTATCACGGACTTACTAATAGCACCCGTGAGACTATGGATGCTGCCGTTGGAGGAGCATTCTTATCACTTACAATCGATAAAGCTACAGCTCTTGTGGAGAAAATGGCGTCCAACCAAGGTTGGAACGAAGAAAGAACTCAAATCCGCAAGAGAGGTGGAGGTATGAACCAGCTGGAGGAGGTAGACATGTTGTCTGTCAAGATGGACCTCCTTATGAAGAGGCTAGATGAGAGAGCCGACGAGAAGAAGGAAGTCATGCACATTCATGATTCCCGCATGACTTGTGAAGAGTGTGGAGACACTGGGCATTCAAGAAGCAATTGCCTAGAGCTACAAGAGGATGTGAACTACCTCAATAACAATAACAACTACTACCGTCCTCAATAAAATCAAGGCTAGAATCAGCAGCAGAGGCCTAACTACTCAGGTAACTACCTAGGTAATTATCAAGGTAATAATTCTTTCAATCAACCACCTCTGAGAGAGTTAGTGCTTAACCAAGGAAAGTTAATGGATAGCCTGTCTAAGAAATTAGCATCCAATGATAAAACATTAGAAACAATTAATAATAGAATGGATAATTTTTCCACTGCCATTAAGAATCAGCTCAGTTTCAATAAGATGCTAGAGTCTCAGTTACAATAGCTTGCCAATATTGTTCCTGCTAACCAAGGTAAAATTCCGGGACAACCAGAAGATCTAGAAACTACAAATCTTATAGACATATTTAATGCAGGAAGTTATTGGAGTGACCCTATCTCCAAAGGATGGAACGATGAGACTCTGCCGACTAAGAAAGGTGATCCAGGAAGACCTGTCATCCCGATCTCCATTGGAAGCATGAACTTTAATGAAGCTATCTGTGACTTCGGTGCAAGCGTCAATATCATGCCTAAGGTAATCTATGACAAAATATTTAATTATCCTTTATTGTACACAACCATGTGCTTGCAGCTTGCAGACCAGTCACTTTGCTACACCAAGGAAATCTTAGAAGACATATGTGTACGAGTAGGCAGCTCGTATTGTCACACCCATTTTTAAGGACAAAAATAGGATGCATAAAGTACTCATGTGCGCCCCAGGACATGATCGCACACATAAGTAGACAAATTACATAGTATCATCACAGTGCTTATTACATAGCGAATAAATATTTAAACAAAGTCTTGAACGATAAATAATAATAACTAATAGTAGATCTCCAGCGGAAACTCCAAACACAGGGACATGGTTGACTGGTTGACACCAAGACTAGTACTCATTACGATAATCTTCCTCATAATCTTCATCTGTTATGGTGGAAATAGCAAGGGCGAGTCCATGTCGAACTCAACAAATATAACACAGGGTTCATGAGGCTCAAAAGGCTAGACACTGTTTGACTGCGTTTAGCTTTTAGTCATCATATAATTAGCAATTGTGTAGCATCAAGATGAACCAATTCCCATTAATGAATCAATGATCAATTGTAATAAAGATAATGAATAGCATTAACATGAGCATAATAACAACAATAATTAAGCATGATATAGCAATGGTGATCATCTATCTGTAAATGTTCCAAGGCCGCTCGTATCCATGAGCACAGCTAGTATACCAGTTTTTAACTCTGCGCAGAGGTGCACTTTCACTGTGAGTCATGATTTCCAAATGCATGGGTTTGCAAGGCCTAAAACATCGAAAACCATATAAAGCCATTCAAAAGTTCATCTAACAAGTTAGGGCCATTAGATTCACTCGGCAGGCAGATGTAGAACCCCCCTTCCTAATGGCACAACAACCGCAGCCTATACACACTAAGGACAGGGGCTCGCCCTACACCCAACGTGGCAAGCCATTCTTACGTCATTTAAGGTAACCACTAACAAACTAGAAAAGGTCCTTTAAACAACTAAAGCCAGAGCCATATAGCCCTCACAGCTATACTGTATGTCTCGGATGATCACGTACAGATAAGTCCTTATGGAGAGAAACTAGAGCATCAAAAATACACACATGCTCTAGCCCCCTTTTAACAGTAGTAAAATCATCTTAATGGTTGATTGCTTAATCCATTAATCAAATTACAAGATCATTGTTCATAATTAAAGCACTAGCAATAGCTACCCAAATGCAATCCCAAGGTTGACAAGGAATCATGATAACAATCACTAAGTTATAATCTCTAAGGTTGTCAAGGTAGGCACATGGATATGTATAATAATTTCAATGTATAGGTAACAAGGATAGTCCTGTGTTATACTTGCCTTGATCAAAATTCTCCGAGTGATACTACTGATCTGGCTCAAAGTAATACTCCTGATCGTCCAGATACTGCTCACCTTCTATACTCGATCATCAATCAACAACACACATGCATCCAATCAAACATACACGAAGCAAACAAAGAGATATAATTAGAACAGTACACCAACAGTAGCAAAACAATAATAAAAGTTTATAAAACTCTTCTACACGTTTCTACGATCACACAGACGTAAAGATCACCAAATTCGGAGTTAAAACGTGAAAGTTATGAATTTTCTAAGATTTCCTATAGATAAATAAATACTTAATTATAAACTCGAAAATTAAATTATCAAAACTAACTGTACAACTACACTAACATGTAGAGCTTTTAAATACGAACCTAACGCAACTTGAACGGATCAAATCGGAGTTAAAACGAAGATTTTATGACCAAAACAATCCTAGTGGCAAAACAGTAAATACCTGAAAACGTATTTTTGATTTAACCGGGAGAAAATACGCTTTCAAAACACTAAAACGTATTTCCAACTATACGCTATGGATGGCGGGTTAATTATTAACAAATGCAGGGGCTCTTTAGAAAAACTACCCGCGAAGGGGTAAGTTCTAATCTCGGCCGTTGATCCAAGATCAGACGGCTCATGTTCATCCTCAACCCCACAGTGAACAACCGATCCCTCTTCCTCAGGCCCGGCCGGCGGCCCCCCATGGCCGGCGGGCTCCATCTCGCCGGAGATGGCGGATCACCCCCTCTAGACCACCGTTTGACCCAAAATTTGATCCAACCGAAAGAGAAGCTCCGTGCGAACTCAACTAAGCGATAAAGACTAGCTATGATAGACCAAACACGATGCGTGGCAACAAGGGGCGGCGGCGCCATTACCGCACCAACGGTGAACTTCAAAATCGCGATTAGAAGCATCTCCATCCAAAATAAAAGCATAGGATGATAGAGAAGAAGGATGCGGTCTCACCAATGCGAAGAATACGGCCTCAAATCCACCCGAGAGCTCCACCCGCAATCAACCGAAACCTCCAACTACCTCAAACCCTAAACCTCGATTTCTCACGGTGGAATTCACGGTTTAGATGAAAAACGGATATAGGAAGGTCAAGGCGTCCTATTTATAGCTTCTATTTGCCGTGTTTGGTTAAGATTCTCCAGGAATCACGAAGTCAAACGTCGTCGTCCGCTTCCGGTTTGGAGTCCGGGGCGCTCACGGGAGGTGGAAGACGACCGACAACCGGGCCCCACCGGTCAGCGACCAAGAGAGGGGCGCGCGGCTCATCATAACGCTGGGCCGGCCCACCCGGTGGCTTGCGCGGAGGAAAACAGCAGCGGCCCACTGCGCGGCCCAAGCGCCAGCGCGGGAGAGCAGGCCGTCGGGCCGTTGGCTGCCAGGGAGAAGGTAAGTGTTTCCTTTCTTTTTTTTCTTTTCTTCTTTTCTTTATTTACTTGTTTTCAAACTATTCCAAATAAAATTTTTCAAGCCAAATCAAAATAAAATAAATCCACTACACAAAAGAAAATAAATGAAGCAGCATGAATGCAACACCAAATAATTTTTAAAATTTTAATTTCCCATTAATTGTTATCTAAATTATTTGAAACCCACTAATTCTAAAATTTGAAATTTTTGGGTGTTACAAATTCTACCCCCTTAAAAGAATCTCGTCCTCGAGATTGGACTGCTTACTCAAACAACTGTGGATATGATTTCCTCAATTCATCCTCTCTTTCCCAAGTTGCCTCTGCCTCTGAATATCGATTCCACTGTACTTTGCACATCTTAATAATCCGACTTCGAGTAACTCTCTCAGCAGTCTCTAAAATCTTGATCGGAAACTCTTCATATGTAAGATCCTCCTTAACAGTCAATTCTTCTAAGGGTATCTGCTCCTCAGGCACACGCAAACACTTCTTAAGTTGTGAAACATGAAACACATCATGCACTCCAGACAAATTCCCAGGCAATTCTAATTGATAAGCAACTTCTCCACGTCTAGCAATAACTTTAAATGGTCCAACATACCTTGGTGCTAATTTGCCTTTCATGTTAAACCTCTTCACACTTCTCATAGGTGACACCTTCAAATAGACATAATCACCTACTTCAAAAACTAAATCTCTTCTCCTATTGTCAGCATAACTCTTCTGACGAGATTGTGCCACCCTCAAATTCTCACGAATTACCCGCACTTGATCTTCTGTGTTTCTGAGAACATCTGTACAAAACACCTGAGACTCACCTGTCTGATCCCAAAACAATGGAGTTCTACACTTACGTCCATACAAAGCCTCAAACGGTGCCATCTTAAGACTCTGTTGATAACTGTTGTTGTAAGAGAATTCTGCATAAGGCAAACTCTTATCCCAACTGGTTCCATATTGCAATGCACAAGCTCTCAACATATCCTCTAATACCTGGTTGGTCCTTTCAGTCTACCCATCTGTCTGGGGATGATATGCCGTACTAAAATTCAATTTTGTTCCCAAAGATTCATGTACAGCTTTCCAAAAGTGTGACGTGAACTGCGAACCTCGATCAGATACAATCTTCTTTGGAACTCCATGCAAACAGACTATTCTCTCCATATACAAGGTAGCTAATTGTACTCCCGTGTAATTAGTCTTGACTGGTATAAAATGAGCAACTTTAGTCAATCTATCTACTATCACCCAAATAGAATCATAACCCCTCTGAGTACGTGGTAACCCTACTATAAAGTCCATACCAACTTCCTCCCACTTCCATTCAGGAATCTTCATTGGTTGCAATAATCCAGCAGGTCTCTGATGCTCAGCTTTCACCCTCTGACAAGTATCACACAATGCCACATACTCAGCCACATCTCGTTTCAATCCAACCCACCAATATTTCTGTTTGAGATCCAAATACATCTTAGTACTGCCAGGATGAATAGAATAGGCTGACTCATGAGCTTCGCGAAGAATTGCCTGTCTAACAGCTTGATCCTCAGGTACACACAGCCTCTTTCCAAACCACAAAATCCCATTATCATCCATTCGAAACCCTGGTGACTTACCAATTACTATATCTTCCGCTATCTTCTTTAGTTTCTCATCCTTCAACTGACCCTTGTAAATTTCTTGCTCTAAGGTAGGCTCTATCACTAATTCCATTGTATTAGTAACAATTCCCAAATTCAAATATTCAAATTCAGCACATAACTCACTAGTCATAGACAACGTCCGTATCTCATTGGCATAACTTTTCCTACTAAGAGCATCAGCTACTACATTAGCCTTACCAGGATGATAGTGTATCTCAATATCATAATCTTTAATCAACTCTAACCATCTGCGTTGCCTCAAATTCAAATCTGACTGAGTGAAAATATACTTCAAACTCTTATGATCGGTGTATATATCACTCTTATGTCCAATCAAATAATGTCTCCAAATCTTTAAAGCATGAACTACAGCTGCCAACTCCAAATCATGTGTAGGATAATTCAACTCATGCTTTCTCAACTGCCTAGATGCATAAGCCACAACTCTGCCTTCTTGCATAAGAACACATCCCAAACCTTGACGAGAAGCATCACAATAAATAGAAAACTTCTTACTCAAATCTGGCAAAACCAAAACAGGCGCTGTAGTCAACCTCTTCTTCAATTCCTCAAAACTAGCTTGACATTTATCAGACCACACAAACTTGGCATTCTTCTCTAACAGAGATGTCATAGGTTTAGCAAGTTTAGAAAACCCCTCAATGAACCGTCTGTAATATCCAGCTAAACCCAAGAAACTACGAATCTCGCTAACATCAGTAGGTGGTTTCCAATTCAATACATCCTTTACTTTACCTGGATCCACTGATATCCCTCCATTAGAAACAATATGACCAAGGAAAGAAACTTCCTTCAACCAAAACTCACATTTACTTCGCTTCGCATACAGTTTATGCTTTCTAAGTTTCTGCAACACCAACCTCAAATGTTCAGCATGCTCTTCCTCCGTCTTGGAAAATACCAGTATATCATCAATAAATACCACCACAAACTTATCCAAATATTCCATAAACACCTTATTCATCATGTACATAAAGTATGCAGGCGCATTAGTCAAACCAAATGACATAACAGTATACTCATACAATCCATACCAGGTAGTAAAAGTTGTCTTAGGAATATCTGAGGCACGAATCTTCAACTGATGATATCCAGAACGTAAATCAATCTTAGAGAACACACAAGCATCTCTCAACTAATCAAACAAATCATCAATCCTGGGCAAAGGGTACTTATTCTTGATAGTTACCTCATTCAATGACCGATAATCAACACACATCCTCTGACCACCATCTTTCTTATCAACAAAAATAACTGGTGCACTCCAAGGTGAAGAACTAGGTCAAATAAAACCTTTATCTTGTAATTCTTTAATTTGTTTCTTAAGTTCTTCTAATTCATCTACTCCCATCCTATATGGTCGTTTGGCTATAGGTGCAGTTCCAGGTAATAATTCAATAAGAAATTCAATGTCTCGGTCAGGTGGCATACCTGGCAAATCATCAGGAAAGACATCCGGAAATTCCTCAATCACTGAATTCTCTTTAATAGCATCTTCAAGCTGATTCACCACAGCGGTTGGCTGCTTCTGCACTGCTACATCCACATTGATTTTATCTCCATTAGGCGCAGTCACAACTACCACTTTCTGCTGACACTGAATCTCTGCCTGATTTTGTTTCATCCAGTCCATACCCAATATCACATCAATACCAGATGTCCTCAACACTATAGGAGTTATCTTAAACTCTACCCCCCTTAAAATCATACTAATTGGAAGACAACGATTATTTGTTTGCATGGTACCTCCAGGTGAGTTTACTAAGAGAGGTTCTTTCATGGCAAGCATGGGTATACTATGCATTTTAACAAAAATATTTGAAATGAATGTATGAGATGCTCCAGAGTCAAAAAGAACAGTTGCAGGAGTGGAATGTACATTGAACGTACCAATCATAACCTCCGGTGCATCATGAGCTGTATCAGAAGACACGTGATTCACCCTTCCAGTACCGGATTGCCTCTAATTGCTTTTCTGGCTTTGAGGAGTCTGCTGATTCTGCTTCTCAGGACAATGGTAAGACATATGTCCCTCTTTACCACAGACAAAGCATCTAGTTGGCGTGCTAGGAGCACTATTCTTCATGGGGGTAACATTGGGATTTCCAGTGCGAGGAGTCTGTTGCCCAGTCTGCTGATACTGTTGATGCTGCGGATATAAAGAACGTTGCTGAGACTGATTACTTTGCCAATTCTGAGATCACCTATGATTTGGATTGCGATTCCACTGACTAACAGGTCCCTGAAACTTCTGATGAAAACCATGCTGAGAACTGGTACGCTGACGGTTGTTGCTTCCTGAGCTTTGTCCTTTCATCTTCCTCTTCCTATCCATCTCCCTGCGCTCATTATCAAGCACAATAGCTTTATTCACAAGCTCTTGAAAACTGGCATAGTTATTACCCTTCAATTGCAAGCGAAGATCATAATAAATCCCTTTTAAGAAAAGACGCTGTCTATCTGCATCTTCCCTCACTTCATTAGGAGCATAGCGAGCCAACTGTGTGAACCTGTCATGATACTCACTAACGCTCATCTGTCCCATCCTGAGGTTTCTAAATTCTTCCTATTTCAGCTCAATTATACCTTCAGGAATATGACGAGCTCGAAAATCTCTCACGAATTCATTCCAAGTGATAGGAGGAGCATTGTTAGGGCGTGCAGCTTGATACGACTCCCACCAAGTCTGAGTTGTCCCCTATAACTGACCAGATGCATATAACACCTTTTCCATATCATTACATTGAGCGATGTTCAGCTGTTTCTCAACTACTCTCACCCAATCATCTGCCTCCAAAGGATCAGCAGCATGAGAAAACACTGGAGGGCGTCCCTTCAAAAATTCTCCACGCTTGTCTCTCACTTGAACAGGTGGTGGTCCTCCTGCAGGGGGATTGTTCTGCATGTGCTGCATGAACATCTGCATCATCTGATTCTGAGTATGCATAAGTTCCTCCATAGTAATAGGTGGGTTAGCACCTCCACAACCTCTGCCACGACCTCTGCCTGACATCTGTTTTCAAAACACAGAAAATGAAGTTCAGTACGATCCGAGATGATGTATTCAATAGATAAGCAAAATTTGATTTCTCTGGGCGAATTCCAATTTCAGCAACTCAGTAAAACTATCATATCTCGAGTTACAGACATCCAATTCAGATGATCTTTACATGGTTGGAAAGCTTACAAAATTATCTACAACATTTATTCACAACACTTTTTCTGATTCTGTCAATAAATTAGCCAAAAACTGAGCTTAACCGAAACTGTTTCAGAATTCCAGACTGTACAGTAACCCCAACTTGGAACAGATATATCTCTTAGCTCACAATAGATATTAAAGTGATTCTTGCGGGGTTGGAAAGATATAGAAGTCTAATTATTTCCAGTAAAATTTCTTAAATTTCCCATGAACGGATTTTAAGTTATTTCTAAAACATCCCAGACTGATCCAAAAATCAGCAAAGGACAGAACTAAGTTCACCTCATATCCAACTAATATATTTTGATCAAACTTAATATTCTTAACCATGGAACTTGTAGGAATGTCTACAAAACTCCAGCACACATTACAAAGATCCAAATCACACATTATCATAATAACAATCCATCAATCACATAATTGTTCACACCACAAACTGACTCTCAAAACAACCAAACTTAAAATTGCGCGGAGGAAAACAGCAGCGGCCCACTGCGCGGCCCAAGCGCCAGCGCGGGAGAGCAGGCCGTCGGGCCGTTGGCTGCCAGGGAGAAGGTAAGTGTTTCCTTTCTTTTTTTTCTTTTCTTCTTTTCTTTATTTACTTGTTTTCAAACTATTCCAAATAAAATTTTCAAGCCAAATCAAAATAAAATAAATCCACTACACAAAAGAAAATAAATGCAACAGCATGAATGCAACACCAAATAATTTTTAAAATTTTAATTTCCCATTAATTGTTATCTAAATTATTTGAAACCCACTAATTCTAAAATTTGAAATTTTTGGGTGTTACACGTATGTTCCTGCAAATTTTGTGGTAATAGAGACAGGTGGTGATGAGAAGTTGCCCATCATATTGGGACGACCGTTCTTGAACACCGCTGGAGCAATCATGTATGCCAACACTGCCAAGATTTGTTTCAACATCAAAGGCAAGAGAGAGACCTTCTTCTTTAAGGACAGAGTGTTGCAATTCCCTGCACACCCTCAACATCCCTATGAGCCAAAGAAGAAGAACAATCGGAGGAATAAGAACAAGAACAAGAATAGGAAGCCACAATAGATGGAGTCAGTGAGAATGATCACTGCAGTCCACAGAGAGCATGATCATCAGCTCAAGTCCCCATATCTGCTCAAGAGAGATGACCCAGATGTCCCAACCATTGAATCCATAATCAACAGAAGCTCCTTTCAGAAAGTTGTTTGTGACACTGGATCGGGTGTCAACATAATGGCCAAGGTAACTTATGAATATTTATATGGTACTATACCTTTAGACCCAACCTATGCACAGCTACAGATGGCGGACCAATCATTTCGCTTCGTGGACAGAATAGCTAAAAATGTCCCTATGCAAATTGATGACCACTTCATCCCGACTGACTTCTTAGTCATCGATATGGGAGAAGATGAGTATGATCCACCGATCATCCTAGGGAGACAATTCCTAAGCACCACCAAGGCAATCATCTACCTTGCAACAGGAGAAGTACATTTCTAATTTCCCTCAGAGAAGGTACGCCGCTATTTCAACAATAATTATATAGTTAATGAAGAACTCAAGAAGAACAGAACCAGAAGAAGGCATCGCAACCGCACCCAGAAGAATCAGATCCCCAAGGATGGATGGGCTGATTATCAAGGAGAAGTATCAAGATATGAAGATCGATATCCCGAAGAAAAGATTTATCTTGAGGAGGAGGTTGTACCCTCAATAGAAAGTAAACCGATCACTGTGGAGAACAAAAAAGAGAAGATAGTACAACCAACTCATTCCTTAAAGTCAACCTCACCAACAAAACAGGTATGGAAAGTAAAGGTAAATTCAATATCAGATTCAGCACAATCAGAGGCACCACTTGATCCATCTGAGGTGCCCCAGAATGATTAGAGTGAATAAGAGGTTCTGTTCGGAGGACCCAAATCACCGAATGCCGCACCAAGAGGTAACTTGGTAGTTATCAATATTTCCCTTTTTAGTTTTGCATTTAATTTTCCGCATCATATTTACTTTCCTTTATTACATGTTTAGTTACACTTTACTTCTGCATAGAAAAGAAAACAAATATGCCTTGCATTGCATTATAAAATTGCTAAGCCCCATGCAAATAAATTTGTGGCATAAAACCCATAAGTCTACTTGTTGTGGTGGCATAAAAATAAAATAAAGAAGCATTCATCAGTTTTATTCCTTGCATTGTATAAAAATATAAAAATATGGAACAAGAGATCCTACTAGAAAGATATATGAGTTAAGAGGTTCTAGACGCTCAAGACTTAGAGGTTTATCACTAACACTTAATCAAGTTCCACAAGCTTTGTTGTCTATTTTGAGCTTCATAGAATTTGAAGAATCAAGAGACAGAAGGACAATCTGTTCCCTATCAGAGCACTGTCTCAACAATCATCATCATAAGCACTCTGATGAGGGAAAGTACAACTTCACTATCTGCCAGTTTCATCAAGCAAGACTATATCAACATTCAGCTTGGGGGAGAGCATCTTCCATGTATCTAGCTAAGTATTTTCTTACCTACCTATTTATTTTTGCTTTGATATATGAAATAAATAAAAAATATGCATATCCTATAGAAACCCAAATAAATGTTTTCTTATACATATATATGTTTTCTATATAATCTTTAAGTTTGATAAATAAATATAGGAGAGTGTGCTAAGTTTCATCTTGCTAAGTGAACCCCTAGAATAAACTCTTATATGGAAATGATGAATAGTTGCTCTACCGTAATTCCTTTCAAGTACCTAGTTTTCAACCTCGAGCTCTCCCGAGTTTTGGATACAATGGTTTTGATTTAAGATTTGCTCTAAACCTGAACTTGTGGGTAGCAAATGCTTGATCTAAGTCTAGGTAGTTGACAGATATGATATGAGAAGGTTTTGAGCTGCTATCTATCATGTTCCTAGAGATACTAGAGCTCTGGAGAATTTATCTTTTGAAAATTAACTTGTTACATGATGAGTTCCTGTATGATGAGAGTTTAAATTCCTACCACAGCCATATACATGCTTATAGATTAGGAAGCCTTACATTCATATTTACTATTTATGAGCATTGAGTATGGTCAGGCTGTGTCGATCCTTAGGAACTGGTCATGCAATTAAAATCAAGATCCACCTATACACTCTACCTATACATGCTGCTTCTACCCTGGAAGTACGCATCCATATCCACCCATATATATCCACCCATATATTCTGCTTCTACCCTGGAAGTACGAATCCACATATATCTCATTCAGATCCACCTAGAAAATGGTTCTACTCTTACATTGGGACTGAACTGTAAAAATATTCCTATCATCCATTTTATCCCTTGCTAGCCAATAAAGCTCCAAATATCTAGTTATGCTACCTCTTGTTATTATGTTCCAAAAGAAGCTTGGGTATTCTAAAAAAAGAAAAGAAAAAGAAAGAAAGAAAGAGGACAAATGTCCCACTCAGAGATAAAAAGAGATTTAGAAGCCCAAGTTCTCCTCAAATTCTTCAAGTTTTCTAAGAGAGGTATATGAGAAAATTTCCCTAAGGAGCTAAGTATTCACCATCATCATCCCTTTACCCATAACCACT
Source organism: Saccharum spontaneum (assembly GCA_022457205.1). Lineage (NCBI taxonomy): Eukaryota > Viridiplantae > Streptophyta > Magnoliopsida > Poales > Poaceae > Saccharum > Saccharum spontaneum. Next base: position 11,352,845 of record CM039601.1, read on the forward strand.
TCTACTCCATTTACCATTTACCACCATCTACCATATAGCCCAAGACACATGCATATCTTGATTTGACTTTATGACTCATTCCTTTGGATCCATAGTTTTGATTATGCAATATATGTTTCGCTATCTCCCCACCTATGAGCTCCACATAAGCCTTTTAGAAGTAGGGTGAGAGAAAGAAGACATAATGTTACTATGCTACAAAAAATACCACATATTTTGAGAGGAGAGAAAAGGCATACACCATATTTGCCTTGGAGAGGATCCAGAAATACTACAAAGGAGAGACTTAGGAGGGTCATACATAGGAATCTCTGAGTTTTATTTTGAAAATCTTGCAAAACTCTGGAATAATAGTTGATCAAAGAGCTTGAAATATGGTACTTGACTTGACCATTCTGTCTTTCAACTACTCAAGACCCAAGTGACAGCTACAAGCCCCATGGTGGAAGGTAATATGAGTAAGTTTTTCATCAGAATAGTTCATTCTAATCCAGAGGAGAGTTCTTGTTTGAACGCATGTGTACCTATAAGGTGTGAAAGTATTGTAGCAACTCCTGATCCATCACTGAGTCTATCTTTGCTCAGGGAGGAGCAAAAGGTAAGCTTAGGGGAGTTTGTTGATGGTAGATAAGTATCATTTTTAACCGTCAACATAGCATGAGAAATGATCTAAATACAAATACTATCTAGATATAGGGGTTACACTGACAGAATTCCACTAGTTTTGGTGAATATCTATTTCTACAGGGGGTTATTAGGAAAGAACCAAGGGAGGTCCACATGTCAGATTTATATAGAGAGAAACCAACCATACTATGAAAAAGAATACTCTAGAAGACTCGAGAAGATATTCCTCCGGAGGGGAGGGCCCAGAGGCCAGGCAACAGGGGCACCCGCCCCTAGGCCTGGGCGCCCGCCCCACCCTGGTGTCCAATCAGGTGCCACCTCATGGATTATGCCTCCACCGCCTTTGAGGATCAATAATAATCGTTCATCAAGGTCGGTTTGATCCAGGGGCTGTGGTGCTTCCTAGAGGGCTATATAAGCAAGGCCCCTGGCCCCAGGAGAAATCCTAATTTAGGAATTCATTATTCATTCATCTCATTCAGAGAAGCCCTAGAGCCACCATCTCAATTAGATCTCTAGTTTAGCATAGCTACATAGGATTAGAACTAGAAGGAGCCAAGCATTGCTTGATTTCTAGATCTGTCGGAGAATACTTGGTAATTCTCTCCTACTTTCGTATTTGTTCTTATATTATTCATCTAGTTCATCATTTGTATGAATATGACTTTAGTCTATTCTATCATATTGGATATGACTTTGCTCTATTTGATTATGTTCTCAATTATATTGTTCTTAGTCTACTTTGATTATATGCTTGGCATAGTTAGATCAGAATTATATTCAAGTATAGGATCGTATAGCGCTTGCTCATTGATATCATGGGTGAGTGCTAAACATTGTGTAGGCGTGGTGCCTATACCGTATTTACCTGCGATTGCACCCTATATTCCGGATCGTGTGGTAGATTGCGGGAGTGACAGTCCTATTGAGTCCTCTGTAGTCCACCTCCCGAGTATAGGGCAGGCAGAGCACAACTATTACAGGGAAGTGACGGCTATGTTCCATATCTTCCTTAGTAATATCACTATGTGTAGATATAACCTTTTCTTGCTATAATGGCCAAGTGTAATTGCACTAATCATTCTATGCTTTGACCTTATAGTTAGAATAACTTAGGATTTATCCCTATAGTTCGCCCTAATCCATGCTAGTGCTATATATCTAGAGTAGTCTATTGAGATGTTTATCATTATATGGCTATGTGCTTACCAGTTATCCTTTATTATATATATATATTATTTATCTTATGACACTTACCCTATATGAGAAGATAGATAAATACATGGTTATGCTCTCCATTAGCACATGCAGTGATGCTCATTGCTCATTATCCTTAGCATCCCTTCCTAGTGGTAAAAATATAAATAACGATACCTGAATTACTCCCGGTTAAAATGCTACATCGATATTATCTGTGCGCTTGCGAATTTCATATTTATTTTAGAGGAGCATTTGCATATTTTAGTACCAGCACCTGTGGTGTCATGCTGGGGATGACAACCTAGATTAGGTGGCATTAGAGGTGTCAACAGTGATTGTCAGGAGACGATTAGGCTTTGGTTGAATTTGAGACTAAACCTAGTCTGAGTGTATAGGCAAAATATCTCTTGACTATGTTGGTGTGAAGGTGTGGAGCACAGAGATGTGCCATGTCAATGGATTAGTAGCGGTGAAGGACGGACGTGTGGTTTGGACCTAGGGACCAACACTACTACATTCAGACCTATCACAAGCGGTTCGAAAGCCCATCACAAATGCTTTTCGGTCTCGGTAGTAAGTTATCGTTGGTGATTACATTCTCATCACAGTCGATTTTGCAACCGGCGGTGATAATAGCTTATCACAGTTAGTTTGTATTACTAGCCTACGGTGATTTGAATGTTCAAAAATCCAAAAAATGGACCAAAAAATAGTAAAAAAATTGTTTCAATCCCGAGAAGCCCCCAACTAGCTCCAGCTTCATGCTACTGGGAAGCTGCAATAGCTTCAGCTCCATGCTATGCTAGGATTTGAACCTAAGACCTCACGCGAAGCTCCTCCAACCACTCTACTCTAACCACTCTACCTTTAAGTCACTTATGTCAACATAGCATATCCATTCCACTAGTATTTACTTTTTAGAATTTAAAATGAATATTTAGGACCCTAAACGGCTTCAGATCAAAAAGTCATAAACTACAAATTTGTTGTTCTAATCGAGATACAACTTTGGTTTTGGTTGATTTTCCATCTGAGGTTGTTTCTAAATTTTAGTTTTTTTAAAAATTTTAAAACTTCAGATACAATTTTTAGACTATAAATGATTTCTAATGAAATAGTTGTCAACTTTGTATATCTCATCGAGATCTACAACTTTGGTTTTCATCATTTTTCCATCTAAGGTCGTTTGTACAATTCAAAAAAATTGAATTTCAAAATTTAAGGCTTCAAACAGAATTCTGGGACTGTAAATGGTTTTAAATGAAAAATTCATCAACTATAAAGTTGTCGATCTCGTCGAGATCTATAACTTGGATATAAAGTTTGTTTTCATCTGACTTTATTTGATAAAGTTATGAATTTTATTATGCTGCAGCATGGTTATCACCGCCATATCATACAATAAGCTGGCGGTGAAAAACGTCTTGACCGTCGGTTCATATTATGAGGTGGCAGTGATGAGGAGCACATCATCACTGTTGGTTGGTGTGCAAACCGACTGCGATGATAGACTATCACCGCCGGTTGGTAAGACGAAGCGGCGGTGATATTTATCAACCTAGATGATGTTGATACTTCTTAACGACTAGTGGAGAAATCCGTAAGCGCACAGAACTATCGCGTAGAACTTCGCTCAATGGGTACCGAGTGTCGAATTTATATTTTCCCACAGGAAAGTGAAAGGTTAGAACTTATATTCGGTTAGAATTGCTAAAGAAAGCCTTGGTGTATCCTAGGTAGATGAACGATAATGGTGGGTTATGTGTGAACTACTATTGGTATTTATTAACGCACATAGAATAATTCGCAACCACACGGATACCAATGTGGCACTTCACCAAAAAGTATTCTAGAATATCAAACTCAAGGAAACATGTGTGAGAATAACTAACTTAACCTGGAATAGCAACAAGACTTAAGATAACAGGGGTATAAAGGAGATCGCTAAGGTCTTATAGTTCTAGCTTTGGTAAGCTATGTCTTCTACTATTCAATTCTGCGGATATTACTAAGGAAAACACAGGCAAAGTATGTTTCCTATAGTAACAAGGTCCCGCTCGGCCTACAAATGGGAGGTGGACTACAAAGGATTCAACGAGGCTATAACAGTCACCCTCGCGAGCTACCACCGATCTGGAATGCAGGGTACATCCATGAGTAACTGAGTCTAAGCACCACGCTTACACTACGAATACTACTTTAACCCAGGAACAACAATGATTAAAGTACTAAAAAAGAGTTACAAACCTGAAGAACAATATGAGCAAGATGCTTACTTGAATTAGAAGTTGATTACCAGAGAAATCACAGAAGCAAGCTCAAGAAGAACTTGATTCCGCTAGGGTACAAGCCAAAGAGAGAGCATTGATAGGCCGAAACTCCTCCTAACTCTTTGCTCACACTCTATCTCTCTGTTTCTAATACAAGACTAGATCCTAACTTGGTGGACTAATCTTCTCTTGATTACTAGCTCTGATCCTGATGGAGAGGATATGAATTTTAGCTTCTGATTTCTAGGTTTTTAGGATCTACCTAGAGAAGGGGGGTACAGGCAAGTATATATAGGAGCCTTCAAGTATCCTAGGCCCTTGGATCAAACTAACCTAAAAGAACGGCGTAGATGTGATCCTTGAGGCGGTGGAGAACCGACATAGTGAGGAGGGGCTACTAGGTGGGGGCCCACAGGCCGGCCGGCTTGACAATGGGGCCGGCCGACCTCACATGTCATGGTCATGTGGCCTGCTTCAATGATTTGTCTTCTGGAGTTTTCTAGAGTCTTCCCACGTAGGTACCGTCTTGCATTAACGTGATTTCCATTGACGAATAGATCCTCCTTGATGATTTTCTGATTAAATCCTGCTAAAAACATAGATTCACCAAAACTCATGGAAAATGTCAATTTAAACCCCTAAGGCTATGTTGGTGATCTGTTTTAGTCATTTATACAAGGTATATTAACGGTTCATGATTGACATTAACTACCGTCAACAAACTCCCCCACACTTAGACTTTTACTCGCCCTCGATAAAAGGATGGATTACTTAAGACATAACCTTAGAACAAGTCATCATCATAAAATCATTCCTAGTCATGCATGCTCTGCAGGATTCATAGTGTCTACCATGGAACTTTGAGCGGTTGAAGAATGGAACAACTTGAAACAGATCACCATCTTCCTTCAGTCAAGTCAATTGGAGAAACATTTTAAGATTTTTGAAAACAAAACAAGAGCTTACCTTCTCAGTTCATGGTACTCTCAAATCACTCATTGTATGTAGTATTTTTGGATCCTTACCAAGGCATAGGTAACTTTTTCCTTCTTTTTACCTACTTCTAAAGGCTTATGAGGCACTCAGGTAGGAATGAATATAAGAACATACTTGCTTTACATATATTGTAAAGTCAAAACAAGGATCCGAGAAGAAAAATATCATACTCTTAGATCAAGATGTGCATGAGTGTGGATATGTATATGGTGGCTAACCTAATTCTACTATGCTCCTTGAAACATATCTCTCTTTTTCTGAAACTTTGAAACACTTATGTAAGAAAACATGGGTTGTCTTATTCATCTCTTTCTTTTTTAGGTAAGCATCTAAGTACCCATTGTTTTAGATATCTTGGACACTTGTATATTTTTTAATTTTTTTCCTTTTATGAATAACTTTTTGTCACACCCCAAAATTTCTAATTTTAGGTTGTGCATAGAAAACACTAAATAAAATAAATGTTTTAATATTCGGATAAAATTTCCTAAGTTTAGTTTATGATAGTATCAATTAGTTATAAAAAAATGAAAAAAAATAATAATCTTTAAATTTTTCTAAACTAATTTGACGGGCTATTGTTTGATGTGATGTTTGCTCATTAACTCTTGTATGTTAAGAGCCAACAAAGTCTTTCAAAATACGTTTAGTGGATCGATCTTTCTTCTCCGGCACGTCTTTATCTTTTTCTGCAATTAATGTTCCTTGTTTCTTATCTTAAGTTCTCGTTGGAAGTTTCCTAAAATATTTTCTTTATAACGCAAATTATTTCTTTCAGTTCCTCATGTGTCAATCAATCTCAATGAACTCTTCGGAAATTGTTCTAACTTTTTCTGGAGCTAGTTCACGCTTTTCTACGAGCGTTATCTAATTTTTAGATGCTCCAAAATATCTTGTCATGAGCTCCAAATACTTTATTTTGGTTCCTTATGTTCTATAATGTCTTTGAGAATTTTTCCTAAATTTTTGGAGCTTTCGGAGTATTTTTCATGGCTTAAATAATAATTTTAGACTTTTCTAGAATTATTTTATCCATGAAATTAATTAATTCCGAAAATAAATAAATATCTCATTTTTCTCAATGCTCAAAGGCTATGTGCAATAATCATAAAGGCATATGTCTTTATTTACTAATGGGCCTTAATGTCTATTTAGGCCTATTAGTGGAGGTGGATGGTGCAATATCAATTAGTACCATATTGCTAGTTGATGTGAAGGTAGAGAGTTTTCCTCCCTATAAGTATGTACCTACCCTATGGACAAAGAATACAAAAACTACCGTAAGAGGAGCCCCTAGTTTGGGAAATCTCTCGTGTAGTAAATTAGATATTTGTCCTCCTTCTTGTGTCGCCCCCAGGCCGAGGCTCTCAAGATGGATGGAGGTAAAAGATGAAGTATTTGCGGTTCTGCCACTGGTTCGTAATATCTTTGTCGTTTCTTCGTTTTAATTTTGTTTTGCTCCGTTTCAGTTGCGTTAGTTTCGTATAGTTGCGCTCTATGTAGTAGTGCTGACGTATATCGTGTCACCCAATTATGAATTTATTGATTTACTGCAATATTTATTTAATGCACTTTTAACTGAAAGCAGCCTAGTGTAGTGTAGTAACTCGTTCCTGTGATTTTGCGATCATGCCAACCGAAGCTACATGGTATCGGCGTAGACGTGTTACATGCTAGTCATATATAAATTAAATATTAATTTAATTAACATGCAATTAGTTCTATGATTAAAAACAATCTAGGTTTGTAAATCTGTTCTTGTTGTGATAGTTTCGTAGCGTCGCGCTTTATACAGCAGCGATAATTTTTGTGATGTCACTCAACTATGAATTTATATGTTTAAATGCAATTGATTAATATTTATTTAACAGCTTTCTAACTAAAAGCAACATAGGGGTATAATTTCGTTCTTGTTGCTTCGTGACTATGCTCGCGTAAGAGACGCATCAGTAACGTTGTTTACCATGTCACATTTTGTGTTTACAAATTAAATTATGTTTATTTGATTAATGTTTATGTCATGCTCTTTTAAATTAGAAGCGACTTAGGTTCATACATATAACATTTTTAAATAAATGTTAACTTGATTAATATTAACTTAAATGTTTCTTAATCATAATTAGTTTAGTTAAACATGAAGCATGTAGTTAATTTAACTAATATTTAGCTACTGTCTTTTCAAATTAAAAGAAACTTTGGTTTATAATTTGTCTTTTATAAATAATCAAATGCTATCATGATTAATAAGAACTTAAGTGTTTCTTAAATAGAACTTGTTTAGTTTATGCAAGAAAGATATAATGATTCGATTAGCTGTTATCACCTTCTTTATGCTTTCTAATTTATAAATGTTTAAATGACTTAAACACTAAATAAATATTTATAAATAAAATATGAATAAGGTTAACTTCATCTTTTATAATTCAATGTAAATTGGTTAATTCAACTTTAGAATAATTCTCTAGAAGTCTATCACCTTAATTCATTAACTAAAATAAATCAAACGTATAGTTTGTCTTCTTCGATTTGTTGTAAATTCCTCGATAGTCGCGTGTCCTCTTTGATGGTAGCTCTGTTATCCGTTGGTCTTACGTTTTCGCGATCATAGCATCATGTCATTTTGTTAGTACGTTCTCTTTTAAAGCGTCTCTTTTGTTTGGTGTGTTGTTCTTAGTTGTGTTTATTGTCTGTTTGTTCTACTTGATTGCTGCGAGTAGAAGAAGTATGGTTAATTAGCGCTGAAGACGAGAAGCTGAGGACCGACAATCGAAGCAGAAGTTGGAGACCAAAAGATAGTAGTTGAAGATTTCTGAGCAGCTTAACTTTGGGAAAAGGCATGTATAATATGGGATTTCCTTGGTGTCCTATTCACTTTAATCACATAAAATCATATTGCATGTGTCTGTATTGAATTGCCATTAAGGATTTTCTTAGTTTTTGATCTATACCTTGTCACCTATGGGATTTTGCATTGGGTAGCTTTTGCTAGCGCTGAACATAAACTATGATCTTGTAATATGATTAATGGAATATGCAACAACACTAAAAGATGACATTTTGATTACTGTTTAAAGAGGGCTAGAGCATGATGCTATTTTTCTTGGTGCTCTAGTTTCTCTCTATAAGGACTCATCTGTAAGCAAACATCCAGGACTTACAGTACAACTGTGAGGGCTATATGGCTCTGGCTTTAGTCAAGTATGAGGATCTTTTCTAACTTGTTAGTGGTAACCTTCATGGCGTAAGAATGGCTTGATGAATCGGGTATAGTGTGGCCTCTGTCCTTATGTGTATAGGCTGCGCGTCATTGTGCCATTTAGAAGGGGGGCTCTACATTTGTTTGCCGAGTGAATCTAATGGCCCTAACTTGTTAGATGAACCTTTGAAAGACTTCATAGTGAACCTTGCCGACCTTCCTTGGTAGTGGGTCAAGAGGCTGATCACCTCGGGCGAAAGGGTAAATCACGACGCACAGTGAAAGTGTACAACCTCTGCAGAGTGTAAAACTGTTATAATAGCCATGCTCACGGTCATGAGTGGCCTTGGACCCTTATGGAATAGATGATCACTAATGACTATAAATATGTTTTTGCTATTCATTATTCATCTTTACATTGATCATATGTTTATTGTGGGATAAATGAAAACCTGATGCTACTCATATGATAAAACTGTGATAATTAAAAGCTAAATGCAGTAAACCAGTGTCTATCTTTTTTAGCCTCATGAACCCCATATTATATTTGTTGAGTACGACATGTGCTCACCCTTGCTATTTCCCTACACTCCAGTGTGTAGTGAGGTGCTGCTTAGAAGAAGGATGAAAGTGTAGTGGAGTTTCTAGAAGTCTTTTCGAAGTGCTTGGCATACGGAGCCCCCAGTCAGCCATCCCTGAGAAGAATGGAGCCCGAGCAGAAGCTTAGCCACCGTTCTGCGATACTCTGATAGTTGTAAGTGTTAATATAGTAAGTATTCTCCTTTATATAAACATTGTTTTGATATCTCTATTCTGTTGTTGTATGTGTGGACTTCCTGGGCACACATATAATGAGTGCTTGGTCTTCTTTGGAAAACCAGGCGTGACACTTTGCATAGCCCATGGCTCTTTTTTCTGCAATTGAAACTTTTTAAGAGAGATATTTACAAGAACTTGGAGCATTTATTGGAGCATTTATCCTAACAAGTATATTTTTGTGTCTAATCCCAATGTAGGAGTAGAACATTTTTGGGTGGATGGAAAACATGTTTGTGCATACCCTCAGTGTAAGAGTAGAAGATATATGTGGAGTGTACGTGATCTTGATCTTGAGAGCATGATAAGTTTCTCAACAAGGGTCACAAGGTTTGACCAAACTCAATACAATGACAAGCAGTATATGTAGTAGGTTTTCCTAATCTAACATATCATCTATGGCTTTGGTAGGACATTGCTTTTACCACAAAGGAGGTGTAGCTATTTTTTAGAGTTTTGAAATAAAATTCTTCAATAACGAGACATCAAGAAACAAGTTCTCATTATTCTACTATATCTCATTCCATAACAACTTAAGTAACATGGGGTCCCTATAATAAGTTCCCAATAGTAGAAAGACTCCAGGAAAAGTGTTATGTGAGTCTATCCTTAAGTCATGATTGAAATAATCTTTCCTTATGTTTAAAGTTGTTGATCAAAGGATTTTCAATTTAGTTCGAAATAGAAAGCGAGAGAGGTAAAAATAGAACATACGGGACTCAAACCTGACCATGGACGAAGCGTGAGGCAAGGCAGAGCTAGGCTGGGCCGAACGACCCATAGGGATGGCCGGGCGGCCCACTCTTGTGCCCATTCGGGTCCATCTTTGGCGAGCATGGTTCTTGTTCTATTGCTTTCTGAATTTTGTGATTTTCACGATCAGATCTTGTTTCATTGTCACGGTGTGCTTCCCCCACACTTGTTTCCTATTTACCTTTATGCACAACATGTGGAGACAAACACATATACAAAAGAATAGAGAGCAGATAATGGCAATAGGATTTCATTGATATCATAAGGCACTTTGTTACAATCTAAGCTAAACAATCTTACACAACTTTAACCAACCTAATAATTTAGCTAAGAAAATGACCTAAATAATCGACCTAAATGTGCCTTGTTGATCAACAACCTAACTCTCAATTCTTAAATTTGTCCTGATTCACAACATAGCGGCTAAGCTTATATTCTAGGTTCCTATGATGATGTGCTCTGTATCAATCCTATGCTGCAAAAGCATGGGTATAATTAGTGAGGGTTTTGATCTTGTCATGTAGCATAGCAACGGTCATTTGTTGACGCTTCTCATTCTCTTGGGTAGTGGGTGGCGTCCTCTTCTTCTTCTCCTTCGGCGGCACGATCTTGACTTGCTTAGGTGCAGCACGAACGCCATCTATGGCCACACATGGTGTGACCGACTTATACTTCACGTAGGTGACATCCCCAAACTTGTTAGTCTTCACCCCTATCAGCGTCTCATTCGGCCTTGGCAGAAGGAGGTTGATCTCCTTAGGCACCTTGATCATCGATGCCTCCGGCTAGCATGACTTGTCTTGAAGAAGTAGACGTGGCGGCGGTGGAGCGATTGCAGGATGATGGATAACTTGGGTGAAGTAGGATTGGCTAGGGACATGAGCTATCTCTTGTGGTGGGATGTTGCTTAGTGCTAGAGCGTCGGGCTTCTTGTTCAGATCAATTCTGTTGGGGACGATCTCTTTTCCAGCCATTGAAACTTGAGAGGAGGAGAGCTTGGTTGCTGCTGGAGATGGAAGGCTTTGTTGGAATGGCTATGGAGGCAGGCAGGGGCTTGTTTATATAGGGGGGATAGATGGCATCAGGGATCAAGATCTATCTATTAGGAGTCTCGTAACAAGAAAAAACCAAATGGCTCTGAAAGTTGGATATTCTCACAAGAATACTCTGGAAGGTTCGTGAGCAAATCGAGCAGGGGTGAGGAGACAGGCAGGTGGGCCAGCCGGCCTATAGATGGGGCCGGCCAACCCCACATGTCACCACCTTACGAAGATTTTTTGCATGATGATTTCTAATGTTTACGTAATCCCAAAAATATATTACCACATTACGAATCGTAAGGTGGAGGGCAGAGATGAAATTCTATGGTAAATAATAAAATTCATTTCATCCAAATCCTCCAGTGGTTTTTTTGGTTATAGAAAGATCTTGAGATGATGACCATTTATCTTGAATAACATACCTTCATCATTTTGAAGTGTTACCGCTCCATGAGATGAAGTACTTATAACCTTGAATGGTCCTTCCCATTTGCTCCTAAGTTTTCCGTGCCCGAATAATTTTACCCTAGAATTAAAAAGTAATACCTTATCTCCTGGGGCGAACTCCTTCTTCTTGACCCTCTTATCGTGCCATCTCTTTGTTCTCTCCTTGTATATCTTGGCGTTGTGATATGCTTTTTCGCGCCATTTATCGAGCTTAGAGAGTTGCATCTTCCTCCTGGTTCCTACAGCTTCCAAGTCCATATTCCAATGTTTGATAGCCCAGTGAGCCTTGAATTCTAGCTCAACAGGTAGATGATAGGTCATCCCATAGATGAGCTGGTATGGTGACATCCCAAGTGGTGTTTTATAGGCTGTTTTGTATGCCCATAGTGCATCGGGTAGTCTATCCTTCCATGCAGTCCCCATCTCATTAACCACCTTCTGCAGAATGTTCCTAATTTATTTTTTCGATGTTTCTACTTGGCCACTTGTCTAAGGGTGGTATGGAGTAGCGACATTGTAATGGATCCCATGTTTTGACAAGTACTTGCGAAAGTTCTTGTCAATGAAGTGAGTGCCTCCATCACTAATCACCATTCTCGGAACTCAAAAACGTGGAAATATTATTTCTTCAAACATCTTAGAGTTCTTTGCATCAGCAGCTCAACATGGCATGGCTTCAACCCACTTGGAGACATAGTCAACTACCACCAAGATGTATTCACAGTGCTTTGACTTTAGAAATGGTCCCATGTAGTCGATTCCCTAAATGTCGAAGAGCTTGATCTGGAGGTTGTTGGTGAGTAGCATGGCATCTCTTGAATTGATGCTTTCGTGCCTCTGACATGATCCACACCTCCCGATGAAGTCCCTCGTGTCTTCATACATGGTTGGTCAAAAGAATCCACTTTGCCTGATCTTTGAATGGGTGCGAAATGCACCATAATATCCTCCATATGGTGATGAGCGGCATCGTTCGATCATCTTGATGCCTTCTTTTGCCAGTACACACCTCCTAAGTAGGCTATCAGAGCAAACTCTGAAGAGGTACAACTCATCCCATATGTGGAGACGACTTTCATAAATGAGCTTCCTTTTGTTTTCCCCTAGTGGTACATAACCTGCAACCATAAAATTGACAATATTTGCGAACTAGGGGGTCAGATTTTGTGATCTTAAAGAGCATGTCGTTCGGTAGAGAATCATTGATGGGTAGTTCCTGCAGATTTTCAAACTGCATTCTGGACAAGTGATCGACAACAGAATTTTGTACTCCATTTTTATCTTTTATTTCTAAGTCAAATTATTTGAGTAGCAAAATCCATCTTATAAGTTGAGTTTTAGAATCTTTCTTAGTAAGTTGGTATTTTAAAGCAGCATGGTTAGTGTAAACAATCACCTTAGCTCCTACTAAATAAGATCTAAACTTGTCAATAGCAAAAACAATAGCCAGGAGTTCTTTTTCAGTTGTTGCAAAATTAAGTTGAGGTCCTGTCAGAGTTTTGCTAGCATAAGCAATTGCATGATGCTTCTTATCTTTTGTTTGTCCCACAGCATAATCACTAGCATTACACATAATTTCAAAAGGTAGCAACTAATCAGGGAGTTGAATGATTGGTGCAGATATGAGTGCTTTCTTAAGAATTTCAAAAGATTTCAAGCATGCTTTATCAAATTCAAAGGGAACATCCTTGGCCAAAAGATTTGTAAGTGGTCTAGCAATGTGTGAAAAATCTTTTATAAAGCGGCGGTAAAACCCCGCATGACCAAAAAAACTGCGGATCCCTCTGATATTTATGGAAAGTTTAATTACTTTAATTTTAGCTCTATCTATCTCAATCCCTTGTTTGAACACCAAGTGTCTAAGCACTATGCCTTCTCTAACCATGAAATGACATTTTTCCAATTAAGGACTAAGTTCTTTTCTTCACATCATTGCAAAACCTTGTCTAAATTTTCAAGACAATCATCAAAAGTTTTTTCATAAATAAAAAAATAATCCATGAAAACTTTCATGATTTCTCCAGTCATATCAAAAAATATAGACATCATGCATCTTTGAAAAGAAGCTGGAGCATTACATAATCCAAAATACATTCTATGATAAGTATAAGTTCCATATGGACATGTAAAGGTGGTTTTGCTTTGGTCATCAAGATGGATCCGAATTTGGTGATAACCTGAATATCCATCAAGAAAATAGAAGAAGAGTGATTTGCCAGTTGCTCCAACATTTCATCAATGAAGGGCAACGAAAAATGATCTTTCTTTGTTGCCTTGTTATGTTTTTGATAATATGTGCACATCTGCCATCTAGTGATGGTTCTTTGGGGGATTAATTCATTCTTTTTATTTTTAACAACAGTCATGCCTCCCTTATTAGGAACAACTTGCACAGGGCTTACCCACTCACTGTATGGAACAGGATAGATGATCCCACGTGCAAGTGTTTCAAAACCTCTTTCTTAATAACCTCTCTCATCGCATTATTAAGTCTATGTTGTGGCTCCCTAGAAGGTATAGAATCTGGGTCTGTAGGGATGCGATGGGTGCAAAGAGCAGAGCTGATTCCCTTAAGGTCTTGGAGCACAGAACGTTGCTTTTCTAAGACAGTTATCAAGCGAGGGTTTCTTGCTGAGAACGTTTATCACTTATGATCATAGGAGAATCTTGATCATTATCGAGAAAAGCATATCTAAGACTAGAAAGTAGGGGTTTAAGCTCAATCATGGGCTTAGGTGGTTCCAGCAATTCATCTAGAGGTTCAGGCTCTATGGGATTTTTGTCTTCCTCTTCAATGGAGAACTAGGCATCCTCTTTAGAGTTGGGTTCGATCAAGTCATCAAGAGATGTAATCTTAACCTCTTCTATTGAGTCTTGCTCGGGAATTGGCTCAGTCTCCGCATTTAGAGAGTGGGTGATAGGTAGAGAAAGTTTAAAGTACTTCCTATTGGCATTTCTTAGCGCAATCACTAGGATTGGTGTTTCCTAGCAATGGCACCAGAAATGCCATGATGGTATTTCTAAACACTTGTAAAAATATTCTGCAAGTGCACGGATATATTGTTGTAGTATTTCACCCGGAAGTATTCGGGTATTGTTCATTTATATTTTCCCAAATGAAGGTGTGGTGTAAAAGTCTCTCATAAGGATATGGACAAGATTGACTGCATAGTAGACCAAAGTCCATAACAGGGGTAATCCAAGATAGATATTGGATAGTGTGACACACACACTCAAGCCAATCTCAAGGATAAAGATAAAAGAAAGAATAAAGAATAAGAAAATAAATCTAAACTAGAGCAGGCTTATCTTGTATAGCTATGCTAAGATGAGCAGAAGATCATACAAATACATGAATTTCTAAGGGTAGAGATTCTAAGATAAGATAGTCTCGATCCCTATAAACTTACTTCAGGCACCGGCTTATGCTTGGTCTACCAGGCGATACTGGCCTCCAGCTCTACATCGTATCCGAATGTGGGGGATTACGAAGGACGGATAGGGCTATCACCACCTGCTGCCTACCCCTCAACTAGAGGATACGAGGCAAACGAATGTAACTTCTAACATAGACACCACGTCTATGCTATTGGTTACTACTCTAGCGGTAGCTAGGAACTTTTGTCTTTATCAGGAGTCCTCTTACTAGAGCATCCGCCATGGGAACGGATGACGAACCTGCAAGAATATAATGACCAAAACTAACTTAAAGTAGAACCTACTACCTCAATTTAGTTCTTGGTCTAAACATGTATGTATGAAAGATTAAGCATAAAGTTCTATATGCTAAATGAATAACATAAGAACTTCACCCTAATTCATAAGCATAGCTATATTGATTAATATTAGGGCAAGAACATAAGAGAAATCTTCATATTATTCATACTAAGAAAACTCCAAGGTTCAAGCTCTCCAATGAAGCTTCTTGCCTAACTCCAACTAAACTACTAAAAAGAGTAAAACAGAATACAAGTGTGGAGGAAGAGAGACTCTTGTGTGGTTTGTGTTCATGTGAGAGCTCCTCCCCTCTATTTATAGCCTTAGAATGGTTGGTTTGGCATTGGAAAAATAGGAAACTATCCTACACCACCTTTGCATGCCACCATGCAACCATTAGAGAAGAGAGAGGCCTAGTGGGCGTGCCCAGACGGCCTGCCTCACCACCGCCTTGTGCAGGTGGGCTCCTGGCTAGGTCTGGGGTCCTTGCCACTTTAGTGCCTGGCCTAGATTTACAAGGTACATGGGTCTTTCTTCTATTTCCTTTGAGCATATCTGCATTACAGTTTCTCTGATGGCGTGCTTTGACTATAATTCCACTGTATTCTTGTATATGTCCTGCAAAACATTGATCTTCCAATATATGTGGAAATATGTCAATATGAATAATATAAGTGAGTGCCTTTGTTTGTGTCTTAATTGGTGATCGAATATGGTCGTTAAGGACCACCGACAAGATCCCCCAAGCTTACCCCTTGCTCATCCGGAGCAAGAGCTAAGACATTGGTTGTTGATCAGAAGTTGCTACTATGCTGGTTACATTTTAAAGGTGTCATGTTGTTGACGGTAGTTATCACCTATCACAAACCGTCAACTTTGTGCAAGAAAATGATCACCAATAGAAACATAGGAGGTGATTACTGACAATTTCCATGAGTTTTGGTGAATTACTATTTTCTGTAGGGATTATTCAGAGAGAAAGAAAACAAGGATTAAATTGACAAAACGCCATGAAACTTGATCGTGATGAAAGGACACACCAGAAGACTCTAGAAGGCACGAGAAGGCACGGGACCGAGGCGGAGACCGAGATGCCACTAGAGGAGGCCGCCCAGCCCCCCTTAGGCCGGTCAGCCTGGCCCAGAGGCCAACCACCTTTCCCTTCGCGTGACGCAATCCAACCGACCTCTACGTCGTATTTTGACCCTTGATTCAAGTCGGTTTGATCCGAGGGCTGTGATTCATCCTACCGGACTATATAACCAGACCTAGACCCCCCTGAGGCATCCATCATCATAAGGTCAAGACAAGATTAGAATTAGGGTTTCCAGAGAGAGATTAGAGCTCTACTTCAAGTTTAGGGTTTAGATCTAGCTAGATATAAGAAAAGTTGGGCATTGCTCAGGATTTCGGATCGGCATCGGGAGATTTGGTAATTATATTGTAATCTCGTTATTCAACTTTGTGCTACTTCAATAATATCATTATGTTTCTATTTATTTCGTTCTTAGTTTATTCTACTTGTATATTTGATATAGTCATGATTAGTAATGATTTTATGCATATGTTCACAAAGCACTTAGTTCAATTCCGGATTGGATTAGGTGGTAGATATGATGTAGGTGTGGTGCTTGTATTAAATTTACCAACGAATGCACCCTATATTCCATGACATCAAGTGGTAGATCACGGGTGTGATATTCCTGTTGAGTCCTATATAGCCCACTCCCCGAATATAGGCCAAGTAGAACCTAGTTATGAGGAAAGGATTGCTTTGTTCTTTATATTCCTTAGTAATGTTCCTTATGCATAGATGAAGGATTGATTATGCTATAAATGATAGTGTATATACTAGAGTGAACAAAAGACTTGGTAAATATGAAATAACTTAGGATTCTTACCTCTTAACTTATCTCCTGATTAGCTCTACTCGATTTATGATCTCTCTCTCATTCTGGAATACCCATTGTTATCTTTCATTTATCTATTGTCTTACCCCTGTAAAGATAAGAGTGGTTATTTGATCTTTATCATGAGTATGTATATTTGATATTCTTTCTAGCCATATCATTCTTTCATCTTAAACCCTGTTAGGTTCCCAGTGGTAAAGTATAAATAACGATACCTGGAACATTCCTGGGTGAAATGCTACAACGGGTGTATTTTATCTGTGCGCTTGCGGATAACCTTTATTCTATATTTTATGTAAGTGTCATGATTATAAGTACAACCACATTTCTAGTATCATGTTAGGGATGACAACTTAACTCAAGTGAAGCGAAGAAATGTCAACAAGCATTTCTGGCGCCGTTGCCGGGGAGCTTCAGGAAATTTTTAATGGCTATCAGAAAGATTAATCAAATAGATACTTATAGATAAAAATCATAACCAGTACCTCTATCTTAGTAGGCTTACCCTTGTTTTGTTTTTTTTTCATATCTTATACAGGGTAATATAGGTTTGGTTGTGACTCATCAATTTTCAATCACAAATCAAGCCAACCAAGGA
This sequence comes from Saccharum spontaneum, assembly GCA_022457205.1. NCBI lineage: Eukaryota > Viridiplantae > Streptophyta > Magnoliopsida > Poales > Poaceae > Saccharum > Saccharum spontaneum. Next base: position 11,370,415 of record CM039601.1, read on the forward strand.
GGATCAATACCAGTAGTGAAGCTATAGCGGAAAAGACTTTACTAGAGTTCTCTGCTCCAAGTATTGGGAATATTCATACTGGACCAAAACCCCTGATAAACAACCTCAAGTTTGAGCTCAAGCCAAGCCTTATCAACATGGTTCAAGCCACTACATTCAGTGGAAAGGCACAAGAAGATGCTAATGCTCATCTACAGGATTTCCTAGAGATTGGAAGCACCGTCATCATCAAAAACGTTGACCAAGATATCATACTCCTTCGTCTATTTCCATTCTCATTGGAGGGAAGAGCGAAGCAGTGGTTCTACACCAACAAAAACAACATGGACACTTGGGACGACTGTTTGAAGGCCTTTCTACTAAGATTTTTCCCTGTAGGAAAAACCAATTCCTTAAGAAGAACGATTTGGCATGAGATTAGAAGGATTTTAGTCAAACAAGGATAAAAGAGTTTGACTATGATTTTAAAGATTATATCTAAATTACTTTTTCAAAGACCTCTAAAACTCAAACTATTTTTGAAGATCTTTATAAAACAAAATTTAAACTTTATTAATTTTTAAATAAATAGAGCAAAACCTATTCAAGGCTTTACTGATTTTTCTAAATTCATTTTTCAGCCAAGAAAATTTATGCAAAGGCATGAAATGCAACAAACAAGTTATATTAAATTATAAAAGTTTTATAAAATTATTTTTCTTTCACCCTTTAGATTGACAACAAGCTAACTTAAGCTTGGAAAATTTTAGAAAAATACTAAATCATATATTTTATTAAGTGTTTTCTATTCACATCCCAAAATAAAAATTTTGGGGTGTGACACCTAGTATTACTACTAAGTATATATCTTTTTATTTCATGTGACTAGAAAAAAATATAAAGATATGAATGAAAGGATTCTACAAGCGGACAAATAATTATACCATTGTAGCACTTCACCCGAGAGTATTCCAGGTATCGTTATTTATATTTTACCACAAGGAAGGTGTAGCGTTGGACATATATTGATAACTTATAACATTGATGAAGAAACAAACCACAACCAATCACTATACTCATAATAGAGGTAACTCACAAGATAAGATATATATATAATAAGCATTGATCAAGTATAATGATAAATTACTCAGAGCACTCCTATTTATAGCATTAGCATGGTCAGGTAGAATATTAGAGGAATAATTCCTAAGTCATTCTTAATTACAAGTCAAAGCATACATTGATTAGTGCAATTCCTAAGATCACCGTTATATCTATACATAAGGGGCATTACTTAGGGAAGTTTAAGAACAGAGCTTGCCCTTCCTTCGTAACCAGGCCCTACTTCTATGACCTATGTTCGGGGAATGGACTATAAAGAACTCAACGGTAGTATCACACCCGCGATCTACCACATGACCCGGAATATAGAGTGTATTTGCAGGTAAATAGCATATAAGCACCACACTTACATGATCTCTACCACCCACCTCATGTACATTGGAGTAAGTGCCATACAAACTTATGTATAAACATAATAATAAACTAGCTATACTAAGTATATAATCAAAGTAGACGATGAACATTGCAACCTTGAACATGAATAAGATGAATACTAATATTATCATAACAATTGTAGCAAGCATATAAAAGTAATGGAGATACAATGAGAGAGGGGTACAAAGATTATACTAACCCACGCTCTTGACAATGTCGAGAATCCAAGCGAAGATCTGCTTGCCTCCCTCTAGACCTAGCCTAACTAGCTATGCCCTAGAAACTAGAGGAGCTCTAAGGATAATTAGGGTTTTTGTCTTCTCAAATGACTTATGCCTCAAGGGAGGCTGGGGTCTGCTTATATTGCCCAAAGCTTGCAACGTGAGCCCTTGGACCAAACCGATATATGGAACATCATAGAGCAACCTTGGAGTCGGTGGGGAACCACCATAGCAATTAGGAGACTGATGGAGGGGGCCACAGGGTAGCCGACCTGCAGGTGGGGCCGGTCAGCCCCACATGTCACCCCCTCACGGTCCTCTTCAGTGGAGAGCCTCCTGGAGTCTTCCATAACCTTCTCATGTAGGTTTTGTGGTGGAATTATTTATTACTTCTGACATGTAGGTTTGCCTTGACGGTTGTCTAAATAAACCCTAAAGAAATCATAGATTCACCAAAACTTACAAAATTTGTTAGTTTAAGTCCTTAGACCTATGTTGGTGATCTCAGTTACGCCCTTGTACATGTTATGTTGACAGTTTAATATGGTTGTTAACTACCATCAACAATTACCTCTGGCATGATATTGACACTTGCTCTGAAGTCACAGATAGCTTCCTAGAAAATGTGAGGTCCAATGGCGATAGGGATGACAGGTCTCCCTGGATCGCTCTTCTTTTCTAGCAAGGTATGATCTATCCACCTTTCCATTGATGGCTCTGTGTAGCAGTAAGCTACATTATGAATATCGACAAGATTTGTAGTTTCTAGATCTTTTGGCTTCCTCGGAATCTTACCTTTATTGGACGGAGGAACAGCAGTCGCCAGCTGAGCTTTTTGTGATTCTATCATTTTATTAAAGCTATGTTGGTTCTTAATGGTAGAAGCAAAGCTATCCATTCGATTATTTATATTTTCTAGAATCTTATCATTGGTAGCTACTTTTCTAGATAATTGATCCATAAGTTTGGATTGGCCAAAAATTAACTCTCTCAAGGGTGGTTGATTAAAATTATTATAATTATTACCTTGAGGGTTACCTTAATAGTTACCTTGGTAGTTCGACCTTTGTTGCTGATTCCATCCTTGATTCTATTGAGGACGATAGTAGTTGTTATTGTCGACAAAGTTCACATCCTCACGAATTTCAGGGCAGTTGTTCCCTAAGTGCCTAGTGTCTCCACACTCTTCACATGTCATGCGGGAATCATGAATGTGCATGACTTCTTTCTTCTCATTGGCTCGGTCTTGGAGCTTCTTCATCAATAGGTCCATATTGGCAGACAGCATGTCTACTTCTTTGAGTTGATGCATACCTCCTCCTCTCTTATGAGGTTGAACACGTTCTTCATTCAGTCTTTGTTGGAAGCCATCTTCTCCACAAGAGTGGTCACAACTAGAAGTGTAAGTGACAAGAATGCACCTCCAGCAGCAGCATCCATAGTCTCACGGGTACTAGTGGTCAACCCGTAGTAGAACATCTGCATGAGTAGCCAATTCTCCATCCCATGATGAGAACATTCTGATATGTAATCTTGAAAGCGTTCCTATACCTTAGGGACAGATTCATCGTGTTGCTACTGAAAACTTAAAATTCTCCCACGCAGAGCATTGGTCTTGCCTATGAGAAAAAAACTTTGATAGGAAGGCAGTGGAGTAGTTATTCCATGTAGTGTTTCTATGTTTATTAGCATAGAACCACTGCTTCGCCATCCCTAAGAGTGAGAATGGAAAGAGACGGAGTAGAATGACATCTTTGGAAACTCCCTTGATGGTGAAAGTGCTGCAGATCTCTAGGAAGTGTTGGAGATGTGCACTCGCATCTTCATGTGTCTTCCCACAAAACTAGCTAGCTTGCACCATGTTTATGAGAGCCGGCTTGAGCTTGAATCCATTGTCTCCTACATTGGTTTCTGGTCCAGTACAAATGTTGGTGGTGGTTGGAGCAGAGAATTCACGAAGAGTATTGTCAGCCATGGCTTCAAATTCTGGTGTTAATCTTCGCCTTATCTGGTTGTCTTCCGACTCTAAAGTTGAGACTTTCTTGAGTTTAGCTTTAGTCCTCCTGATTAATGCTTCTGGATCTTCAACATAGTTTGTCGGAATGTTAAAACCGATCATACATTACCCTACATAAGATACACAAGTAGACAAAACAAAGGTAAGCCTATTTGAGTAGAGGTCAATGGTTATTTCAGTCACATCAAATAATATAAGTTTATCAATACTTCCTTTGCTAGCTACCTTCCTCGGCAATGGCGCCAGAAATGCTTGTTGGTATTTATTAACTTGTTAGTTATTTTAGTAGCCACTTATTAATTACCTACATCTCTTAGCATTACTTGTACTAGGTTGTCATTCCTAGTAATGGTGCTAGAGATGTTTGTTGGTTCTACTTAGTTTTACTACTGAGCAATTCTTTATTATTCCATGTGACTAATAAGAATATAAAGATAGAAAGGAATTTGCAAGCGTACAGATAATTATACCATTGTAGCACTTCACCCAAGAGTATTCTAGGTATCATTATTTATATTTTATCATAGGGAAGGTGTAGCATGGACATGTATTGATAACTTATAGTATTGATGGAGAAATAAAACATAATCATTATTCTACTCATAACAGGGGGTAAGTCATAAGATAAGATATATATATATATGATAAGTTTTGATCAAGTATAATGATAAATCACTTAGAGCACTCCTATCTATGGCATTAGCATGGTCAGGGTCAAAGTATACATTGATTAGTGCAATTACACCTAGTAGTCTTGGCTAAGATCATCTTCATATCTATGCATAAGGGGTATTACTAAAGGAAGATTAAGAACAGAGCTTGCTCTACCTTCGTAACCGGACCCTACTTCTATGGCCCATATTCGGGGAGTGGACTACAAATGACTCAACGGGAGTGTCACATCCGCGATCTACCACATGACCCGGAATATAGAGTGTATTTGTAGGCAAACAGTATATAAGCACCATGCTTACATAATCTCAACCACTCACCCTGTGTACATTAGGGTAAGCGCTATACGAACTTATGCATAAACACAATGATAAACTATCTATACTAAGTATATAATCAAAGTAGATGACGAACATTGCAACTAAGAATATGAATATGATGAATACTGATATTGTCATAACAATTGTAGCAAGCATATAAAAGTAATGGAGATACAACGAGAGAGGGGTACAAAGATTATACCAAACCATGCTCTTGATAATGTCGAGAATCCAAGCAAAGCCTACTTGCCTCCCTCTAGACCAAGCCTAACTAGCTATGCTCTAGAATATAGAGGAGCTCTGAGGATGATTAGGGTTTCTGTCTTCTCAAACGACTTGATGCCTCAGGGAGGGCAGGGTCTAGTTATATAGCCCTGAGCTTGCAATGAGCCCTTGGATCAAACTGACTTAAGGAACGGCAGAGATGTAACCTAGGAGACGGTAGAAAACCGACATAGCAATGAGAGGCTAACAGGTGACCCCTAGGGGCTAGATGGCCTATAGGTGGGGCCAGCCAGCCCCACATGGCAGCCTCTGCCTCTCTGCCTCGGCATGGTGTCATCTGGAGTCCTCTAGAACCTTCCTACATAGGTTTCACGGTGTAATTTTGTTATTCCTTCTGACACGTAGGTCTGCCTTGATGGTTTTCTAGATATACCCTACAGAAATCGTAAATTCACCAAAACTCATGGAATTCATTAGTTTAAACCCAAAACCTTTGTTGGCGATCTCATTTGTGCCCTTATACATGTTATATTGACGGTTTATAATGGTTGTTAACTAATGTCAACACTCCGCCTTTGGGATATCTAAGTGAGCAGCAGAAGCAGTCTTCCCAAACTCTTCATTAAGGCTCCCATGAGTAGGTTTCATGAAAAGCATTTCAAAAGGGCAGCCTATGAGAAGATCAAAATCAAGGATGGCATAGATATGGAAGTCTAGGTGAACCTCGGTTTCATTAATTATGATTGGCACGTCCCTGGCGATCCCATAACACTTGAAAAATAGTCCTAAAGAACTTTTGAAGTGTTTGTTCATCGGTACTAGCGGCATGTTGCCCAAAAGACTTTTCATAAGGAATTCTGACATGATACTAGTCCCAACTGTGGGGTTGTGCATGGCTTCTATGTTTGTTCCCCTTAATGAACAAGGCATGGTCATGGAAGGTGAAAGAATCCGAATTGCTTCGGAAGAACGTTTCACTTCCATTATCCATTCCTTTGATGGTACTTTGGGGGAAGCTTCCTCGGGAGGTAGTGCAAGCTTTTCATGCCTAAAGAGTTTTGATGTATTTCCATAATCCATGAATTCGATAGGAAACTCTAAAGGATAGATCACTCTTTCCTTTGGTGTGTTCATGCTTTCGGTGAGGGCTCATTAGTCGAGTTAAGGATGCTATGGGTTTGGATTTTACTAATGAAGACTCCTCAACACTCGACATGACTTTTGCCTGGAGGGTTTTATTTCTCATTACGGGGGAAGTGTAGCTTTCTAGGAAGTTTTCAAGAAATTTAACTTGTTCCTTCATGGGTTTGTGTGTAAAACGGCCTCCAGCAGTCGCGTCTAGGCATAGGTCAGCTTTTATGTCAATACGCAAACAAAAGAGACGCAACAAAATGTTGTTGGGTAAAGATGAGTCTAGGTCAGTGTGTATTAACAATGAAAACCTAGCCTAGGCTGCACCTATAGACTTCTTGCGCTGCTCAAAGTCAAGGATTGCCCTTGGTAGAGAGTCGATACGGGACATAGGGAAGAAGCAAGGTGAAACTTGCCTTTAAGTTCATCCCAGTCCCCATTTGTACTTTCTACGGCATATGTGTACCATTGCCTCGCCTTCTCTGTGAGAGAGAAGGGAACAGTGTCCACCTTAGTGTTTCTTATGTCATGTCTGAGATGCTCACGCATGAACACATCTCCTCAAACTCATGCAAGTGATGGCCGGGGTTTTCATTGTATTGCCCTGAGAAGGATTGTGCCTGAACCATGTCTATAAAACTAGGGTGGAGCCCACTATCAGATGAATGGTTTAGTTTTGGTGGTGGCTTAGCAAACTCACCCCTTGAAGTGGAAGGGTTTTGGATAGGAGTGGATTTCATGTTAAAAATATATTTTTTTGTGTTTTTTAGATAAATTACAAGGATAAACTAGGCTCGAAGAAAATACAACAACCATTGCCCGGCAATGGCACCAGAAATCTTGTTGGTATTTCTTAACACAAACAGAAAGATTCCGCAAGCGCACAGATTTACCGTTGTAGCTTTCACCAAGAAGTATTCAGGGTATCATATTTTTCACAGGGAACGAAGGCATTTCTTCTATCTAGTTCATCCAAGGACAACACCATGGTAGAGTAGGTAGAGGTTGGCATGGATTCCTAAGGTTTTCGGTCTAAGGATAGATAAAATTTACTTCTACTCGCTTACTTCGGCCACCGGAGCACAGCTAGTCTGCCAGCTGATATCGACTTATAGCTGGCATCGAACCCGAACGCGGGGGAAGACGAGGGATGGACAGGGCTGTCACCACATGTCGTCTACCCCTCAACCATAGGGAATGAGACAAATGAAGGTAGCCTCTAGCCTAGACACCACATCTACGCTATCGACTACTACTTGAGCGTTGCGTAGGGTTATCCGTCTATATCAGGGCCCTCTACTAGAGTATCTGCCACAGGGGTGGATGACGAACCCACACACATGTATGAGTAAAGATTAACTAATCAAAAGACTTGTAGCCAAAAGAACCATGAACACTCACTTAGCAGGAAAACCCATTGAAGTGAAAATGCTCGTCAAGGTACAAGCTTGGGGAGACACCGACAATCCCGGCGCTTCCCCCTACTTTTCGTTACATCTCTCCCCACTAACTCTACAAGCTATCTAGGGCCTAAGCCCTTGGAATGATGAACAAGTGTGGTGCTCTTGCTCCTTTGTGTGGTGTGTTGAATGAGAGGCAGTGAGGGGGTATTTATAGATTGAGAGGAGGAGGAGAGGCCACTCAATGTGCCATGTCAGCGATCCGCATGCCTCTTCATCATAGCCCTTGGATTAAACAATCATAGGATGGATGGTAGAGATGGAGTGGAGTTGTGCTTCCTTGCATGCTTCCCTATCTTGAGCAAACTGCCATCCTCCGTACCGCGTCTTTCGTGAAGCACATGCAACCGACGTTTGGGAGGCAGTAAGAGGCAGCCCACGAAGTTTGGGCCTAATCGGGCTAGAAAAGGGAGCGGCCATACCCAAGGAGTGGCCACTCCCCTACTGGGGCCAAATTGGCCCATTTTCAGTGGGTGACCTCCTTTGGGCTTCTAGAGTGGGCCTACGCAGTGCTTTCACTGAGAAGAAGTGATTTGATTTGGGTTTGTCCTTGTTCTCCTCTCTTTCAGGCCCTGATTCTGCTAGTAAGTGGGCAATCTCCCCCTGGGCTCATGTCAGTCAGCTATAATGTTGTATTTCTTGTGTACTTTAGGCTCATTTTCTGTGTAATTTTGACATGTCCTCCTTTAAATGAATAATCACCAAAAGTTGTGGAATTGATTAGTTATAAGTCCTAATTCTAAGTCTGGTGTTTATTTGAGCAAATTTTATGTGTCAGTTGGTGGATGGAAATATGAGTTAAGGACCGCCAACACCAACTACGACAATCTATCTAGAGGCCTACCTGTATCCACAGGTAATCTATAGCCTAAGCACATCGCTTAATCTATAGGCTTACTACTTCGATCCGAGCTCCGATGAAATGAGATCAAAGTGCCCTAACTAGATGGTGAAACCAGTACTAACGAAAGGCTACTAATTAAGAGATAACCTATGCTACTAATGCCAAGTAACAAGCACCTAGGCTCACTAATGATGAACAATAATGAACTAGAACTTGAACTAAGCAGAGCAATAATACTAAATAAAGTACTAAATAAAGTAAATGCTAAATGAAAGAATTACAAAGGAGCTATACCAAACCTAGAAGACTCTTTCAGACTCTGAGAGAAGCTCCGCTCTTGCTCTACTTCCATTACTAGACTACTACTCTAAAGCTAAGCTAAACTAGAGAGCTTGAAGAAGCTTGGAGAACTTGGAAATGAATGTGGCCCTTCTACACTGAGCTCCACACCCCCTATTTATAGTGTAGAGTGACAGGGGTTATTTGTAGCTAGCAAGAGGTCAGTTGGGTGCCTTGGGCACAGGGCGGCGCAAGGGGGCGCCAACCGGCCCTTCATTCCACCATCTCTTGATCCTACGGTGCTGGTTGGCTCCCAATGGTGGTTGTAGAGGTAGCACGTGCGAAGATTTAGACAGGAGGTCAGTTTGGAGGTCAGTTAGAAGCCTCCAAGCCTATGACAGTGGGTTGGTGGATCCTTGGCCTCTCCATCTTGACCATCAATGCAAACTAACTTAAGATCATTGCATGGGAAGGCTTCTGGAGCAGCTCCCACGGATCGGTGACATGGCAGGGGCCATGGTGGCACTGGGTAGTGCTCTTGTGGGGCCAGCCGGTGTGGCATGTGGGCTCCTGTAACAGAACCGCCCAATTTATAAGAGATTAAGTAAAGAAATTAACCACCAAGGCGATTAATCACCGTACTTAACCTCTGATAAACCTGGTAGTCCATGAAATCTCGAAGGATTTCAAACATTTTCCACAATACAGCCAAGATCGTAATAGTTTAGCGGTCGCCATTCACATACATACATCCATTCGAACATAGTTTAAAACAACATCATCGGATTGCGAAATTTAAGAGTTATTACAGACCATAGTTTTAAAATGAAATAGTTGCGGAAGTCTTTAACAAAGTTCAGATACACTTAGTTCAAATACTTGCGCTAACATAACAGTCATCTCCAACAAAAGCAATGGATGAGATAAGGATTGATCGTGCCCACGATCTACACATCTTCCCTAGCGGGGTAGAGGCAATTGATACAGTAACCAAACAGGACCTGGCCATCTGCAAAACAACATGGGAATGGAACCCTGAGTACGAGAAGGTACTCAGCTAGACTTACCCATCAAAACTTAAAATAAAATGACTCCAAGGATCATGAAGGCTTTATAGTGAACTAGCTAGCATTTTGCCCAAAATTGCATTATTACCATTCATTTAAACAGTAGCATTTGCATACACCTTTTTAGATTATTATCCTATTTGTCTACATTGTAAACTATCTTACAACATTCATTTAAAATAGGACAAGTGATTCATCCTTTCTTTTGCTTGCCTCATTCAAATAGACACATCAACCATTCCAATTATAAACTTTGTAGTGATGTCATAACCCATGTTAAGTGCTCACTAACCAGGAGCGATGGCGATTCGAATGGGATTCCTACTCAGCTGAGGGGGTATTCCCTACACAAACCACACTCGTATAGACCAGATGTCGGTCACCGAAAACACTATTCGGGTCAAGTCGTACAATGGATAGAGCCACCATTGCCCAAGAGCCACCAAATGCCAGGCCAGCGGAAGGACTTAATGTCGGGCTCTCATTCCGTTCCCCGCCACGCTTCGGCAAGGTGCGATGAATCCATACCCGGCCCGAATAGACACCGGCTTCACGGTCGGAACGACTTATCCTTCCAGTTAAGTGTAGGGCATTGTTCAAAATGACATGAGGTACCACTTTAACAAATGATTATAAGAGCACCAGACGACAACACTCCGTCTGGTCCCCGGTGTATTAGCAACAGGGTTGACCCGATAAAATCATCAGGCCAAAGAAGTGATATCCACCTAATTCTCGCAGGTGATAGGAAATCACCCGACTTCTATCGGTCTAAGCCAACTAAGCATTGCCTGACTCGTACTCAATAGGATATATCTGGCAGGATTATGGAGCAAGGTAACACAAAGGTATAATGCATCAACGGTTTCACCCAACTCCTAGTACTTAATGCATCAGGTAATAAAGCAATAAATAAGTTAGTTAATTAGCAAACTGGTGGGATGCTCCGGGGCTTGCCTTTCTCAAAAGTGCTAGGAACGTGATTCGAACACTCGGGAAGCTATTCCTCCTCAGCACCTTCCTCCTGGTTCACCTCTGGAAGTACTTGCTCTGGCTCCTCTTGATGAACCTCCAAAGTCTCCTCCAGCGATTCTATATGATGCATATCTATAAATAGTAGGAATACATATGGAATGATGACAGGATGATGATGAATGCTTTCATATGCATGAACATGGTTAACTTCATTCTACCGAGTAGGTGCATCTCTTCTCTAGTTAACAATTCTCATCAAACAAAGTCATGACATCACATATAAGCATATACATACACACATACTTCATCAAGAAGCAATTACTGCATAAAAGGTACTCCCAAATGAACTACAGCAATCATACCAACAGAGCATGCACATTCCAAGGGCACAAAAAGGTAGCATGTGATGATAGAATTCATTTATTAAAGCCCTAGTATTCCATTCATAAAAGTAGGACAGAACTGCAACATATATTTTGACAGCTCAAAAAATTCTACAAAAATTACAGGATCTTAAACATGCTAACTGGAGTCTACCATAAAAATTTCAGCTCAAAACAGTAAGCACTTTATGCTACACAAAAATGACAAGGCAGTACATTTAAATGGGCCTAAAATACTTTGTACAATGAAAGGTGTTAAACAACAGATTTCATATTTTTCTTAGACACTTCATGACACAATAACAGTACATAAAAATTTCCAAGTATTTATTCCACATATATGATTTACCATGATTTTCTAATCATACTAGCAAATAAAGCACCAAAAATAAAAAGAGCAATCTTTACACACGACATGGCAACTAAACATTTTTCACAGATCAAGCATGTCATAAGAAGACTAACAAAACTGGAATCACATTTTTCTGACTTTTCTACAATTAGTTATGAATTAAACAAGGTATCAAGTATTTAACATAAATAAATCAATTTAAATAAAGATATACAGAAAAGTATCACAAAAATGCAATCTTATAATTTTAACATGTAGATCTGCTCATGAGAAACCTAACAAAATTTGGTTCACTCGATTTGGACATAAAATGACCAAGTTACGATTTTCCAAAGATTCAAAACAAAATCTGAAAATCTATTTTCTTTAAAAACCCGAACCCTAAATGCTACGGGTACCCAGATCCGCGTACCCAGACACACCAGCAACCAAACCTAAAATGCTAGGTCTACCCGAACACGTGAAGACCGGATCTGAACCCCATAAGCTAACAAGCGGGACCTAGGGTCAACCCGACCCCACCTGTCATGCCCACAGTGACAGGGGAGCGGTTTGACCGCCAAAAACTCGCCGGCGGCGAGGCGGCTGGCGGCGAGGTCAGCACTGCTGGGCTCGTCTCGACGAGGCGAGTCCAGGGAGCTACAAAAAGCAAGCTATCATGGCTCCGAGTAGGGCGGCGGCAACCATGGCGCACGACGGCCTGACGGTGGCGACGTGCCGGCCGTTTTCGGCCATAGCGCGGCGAGGCGAGGTATGCCACTGGAACAGGGCCGGCGACGGTGAGCCAAAGCTCCATGCCATGGTGGCCATGGCCGGCGACGGAAAACCTGGCCGATTGGCCCTAACCTGAGCTCGGCTGCCTAGGACGCTCGGTGGCGAAGCTAGGAAAGGTGATGGCGGAGTCGTGGGCGAGCAGAATCAGACGGAGGTGTGGTGGCAAGGGCGAACGGTGGTTGCGATGCTGCTGCTGCTGTGTGGTGCGAGGAAGAAGAAGAGGGAGCGAAGGGCGAGGCAGAGCGAGGGAGGAAGGAATGGCGAGCGAGGGGGGAGAGCGGACAGCGTTGGGCAGAGGAAGGAGGGCGTGTGGAGGCGTTGGCAGGGCACGGGCGCCGCGTGGCGGCTGATTCCTGGCGCCGATCGGCCACGCTCGCGACGGAGGAGGAGAAGAAACGGGCAGGGGCCGACAGGTGGGTCCTACTGGTGAGGTTTAAAAATTGCATTTTCTATTAAATTCAAAAACTCAAAAGCCGTGCCGAATCTGAAGATGGTCCAAAAATATGAAACATGTCTTTTGAAGAGAGGAACATTTCATCTTCAAGGACCACAAGCTAATTCAGCACCGATTTTGAAAATGTAGTTCAAATTCAAATCTGCCTTTTTAAATAAAAGGAAAAGCTGATTTTGAACTGATTTCAACTGTTTTGCAATTTTTGAGCACGTTCTAGCCATTTTCATGAGATGACCTTTAAATAAAGTTTGTTCCTTATAAAATTCCACACACTTTTTATTAAGGGCCCACCAGCATGCAAAAGTCTCTAGCAAGCACTTTCTAAAAGGTCAAACAAAGTCACTCCTAGGGTCAAATTGGTCAACTATGCAAACAAAGCTCAATTAGCCAAAGTCATTAACATAAACATGACTTCCAATTGCACCCTAAAAATTTATAAGTGGTTACTAGGGATCATTAGCACACAATTACATTAGTTCATGAACCAATTAGCATCCAGGGCAATCAAATCAAACAAGGCAAATAATGACCATGTTAAGTAGATGAATTACTATGCAATGACATGCTTATGCTCATGAAATGTTAATGATGCATGCTTAACACCATGGGTGTTATAGCTCTTGGCCCCACTGGCACGTCCACTTGCTTCCTTTGTCCATTTTTATCACCATTTTGCATATTTTTGCTATATTTTCCTGCATACAAATAATTTTATAAGCACAAGTGGAAATAGGTGAATTATAAACAAAATGCAACATCTGTGATGATGATTTACCTCACTTTATCATGATATTGGGTGGAATCTTGATGGTCAAAATAGCTGTTAATGACCGTCAACAGACGTTCTTAGAACCATGAACCGTTGGTGACCAACGGTTTTAATGATACTGGCGGTGATAGAGGCGTTGGTGATAGGTCAATCTATAGTAGTGCAAGGTGGCCAGAAGACTGATTGTGGTTGGCTAACACTTTAGGACATCGATAAGCAAGTACATGTGAAGGAGTAGACCATGTTGATCAAGTCAAGGAGAGGCGCTAAAGGACTTGATGGTCGAGCAATCAAGAACAGACAGTTACACGCATTGAAATCGTGGAGGAGGTGTAGCGAATACACTTCTCCAGAGGGGTTTGGTGGTTTGTCCCTTAAAACCACTAGTGGTCATATTTCAGCTTTGGCCTCAAAACCTAGTTGGAGTTCTAGTAGGAACGGGAGGTAGCACACGTGGCATTATCGCAAAGCTTTCATTGAGGCAAAGCAAAGTCATGACGAGCTCGTAGGAGTTGGATGCATTGATCTCAAGTTGGACCATTTTGCCCCTAGGTTAAGTGGTTTATCCAAAATATCTAAGGGCTTGTTGGGAATGCGTAATAGTCCTAAGTAAGATAGGATGCTGCCCCAACCAGCTATCTCTTCAGTTTTCATTTCTTAGCCTAAGACTCTAGTTTTCCTAAGTGTTTCCTCTATAAGAGCTAGACCTGGTTGATCTTTAGCAATAAAGAAATCATGTCCTCTGAGATCTAAGTCTCTGTTCTTGCTTTGTGTCGGATTTGTTTTTCCCTTCTCTTTCTCCCATCTCTTCACCATTTTGTGAGATCTTGAGTTCCTGAGGTTTTGGGGATGGTTTGATTGAAAGAATTGGTGCAAGGACCCTTGATGAACATATTTTTTTGAATGTCACCGGGGGGATTACTCCTCACCTAAATATGTATTGATATAGCCCAAAATGGCTCATTTTATATTTTTACAACCATTGGGAAGAAAGAAAAAACAACAACAACAGCAAGATACCCCAACACCAGGGCGAAAAGTGGCAGAACCACAAATACAAAACATTAGTGAAAATGTAGAGACTACAACACCACTGCAATGAGCTCTTCGATGATACCTCCTGTAACACCCCTGGTGTTAGTTAGCCTCATAATGCATTCATAATGCATGATCATGGCATCCTAGTCTCTTATCATGAGCATAGCATCATGTTTGACTAGTAAAAGTGTTGAAACATTCATTTGCAACATTTGAAACATAAGTATGCAACATACTCAATTATGCTTGTTTCATAAATTGTGTTTATAAAAAAAATGGTTAGTGCAGCATGTAGATGCAACATGTGTTTTTCATACCTTGAAACATATCATTATTGTTAGTGTAACATGACAAGCTTAAGTTGTGTAACAAGGTCATGAAACAGGTGAAACATGGTTTTGAAACAATTGCAACATTTGTGGTTTTCTATGTGTTTCCTTTATGTGTTGCTAGGGTTTTTGTGTAGATGACACTTGTGATGCTCTTACATGATCCCTAGTAGCTTAACTATGCTCCTCTGCACGAGCGCTCGCCGTGGTCCCACCTCTCCATAGCACCTCCGTGCGTGTGCTAGCACACACCGAAGTCGCCTAGACACCGTGTAGCTGGAGAGCCCCTCACCGGTGACCGGCACGCCCTCTACCAGCCAGCACACTGCCGCCAGTTGGCCGTCGCCGCCATTAACGCCGGCGAGCTCACTCCGGTGAGCTAGCGCCCCGGCCACATACACCACTAAGTGCGGGATGTGATGGAGTTCATGTTGGTGTGGTCGGTTTCCCCGGCGACCTCACCGCCGGCGTGAAATCCGTCGTCGTCCTCCCTCCCCTGCTTCTGTCCCCATGACGGGTGGGACCCGCGTGTCAGCGCCCCCTCCCCTGTCTTGGCTCGGTTGAGCCAGCGAGCTGGGCCAAGCCGCGCGTTGGGCCGAGCCGCGTGCTGGGCTGAGCAGCGTGCGAGGTCAAGCGGTTAAGCCGGGCCGGCCCAGTTAGGTTTAGGAAGTGGTTTTTGTTTTTATTTATTTCACAGATTTGATGCTAGATTCAAAAATTCATATCTCTTGATTGGTAGCTCCAAATGATATGGTTCAAAATATGTAGTGCTCTTTATGAATTCTAGTTTATTTAGAAAATATATTTTGTGTCATGTTTATTAATGTTTTCTGAGGTTTGCAATTAATTTTGCTATGCCTATATTTAACTAAGTGCTTTTTGTAAATTTTGTATCTCACTGTGTAGTGATCCTTTTGCCATGAAATTATTGTGAGATGCTAAGTAGGGTATAAAGATGCTCTAGTTAAATTTTTAGCCTTTTTGAAGGTCATTTGCTCCAGTTATAAAAATTTCTGTGTTATAGGCTTTATTAGCACTTATCTTTTTGTTATTTTGATATATCCATATATTCTTGTCAAAATAAGGTGAAATGTTTATGGTAGCCTCTTGGTAGCATGTATTTGCCTCTGTAATTTTATTAGAATTTTCTAGTTACATTTTATATGTGATGCCATTTATGCTTATGCACTCTAAATAAATAGAAAAGGGGGATTAGATAAATGATTATGCTAGTTCCATGACTTGATTTGGTGTTACTTAAACATGAGCTAACTGTTAGTAAAGTTGGGTAGGTCATTGGTGATGTTCTCAACATCACTTAATATTTAATTGTACCAATTTACCTTTTCTGGACAGATTTGGTGGTTAAGTAAGTTAGGCTATGTTAATGTGGTTTTCATGCTTGGTGATCTATATCAAAGTTGTTGAGGATTTCATGAACTAGTTTCTGGTAAATTTTGGTAGCATTTGGACTTATAGTTTAGAAATGGCAGCTGTTCCAAGCTGGGTTCAGTTTTGGAAGTGCTCTCTGTCTTTTAGAACAGATTCTGTACATGTGCTATTTTAACTTGGTAAATGATGAAATCATGCTTAGATGTTTATAAATGAAATATAGAAAATTTCATAAGCTTTCCAGAATGTCCTCTTGCAAGTCATTTGGATTGGTAGAACTCCAGTTGTGAGTTTTCTTAGCTACTGTTGATAATATGTTGTAAATACTAAATTTCTGGAATCTTGTTATGTGCGTGTTTAGTCTTAACTTTGTGATACTTAATGGTTTCTTAGAGATGTTCAAACATGTTAATACCAGAGAGGAAATTTGCACCTAAGTTTGAAGTGATTTGAATAGAGCACCACATAACTTGGTTTTGTGCTTACGATGTTGCTATGTCATTACACCCATCTTCACATCATTCATGCATATTCATAAATCATCATGTCATCCTTGGTGCATACATGAAATTCATTGGGTGCATATACATGCAATAGGTGTGCCGAGAATCGTGTCTCGAGCGAAGTCTCGCTGGGCGTGAAACCCGAAGTTGAAGTCCGTTCAGGAGCCGGAGGTCCAGTCCGACGAAGCCGGAAAAGACGTGGGAACTGTTCTTGAAGCCGACCCTTGATCTATCTTCTTTCGGTTAAGGCAAGCCCTGGAGCATTATAAGCCTCCTACTTTCAAAGAAATTATCTATCTCTACATGTTATATGTATTGTCGCATTACGTTATAGGAGTTGATTGAAAACCCTTGCTGCATTGATAACACTCCTTGTCCAGCAATTCGAACCTTGAATCCTAAGTAGACAGGATCATATCTATGCTTAGCCCTGCTAAATTAGACCGGTAGAAGTCGGGTGATTTCCTGTCACCTACGAGATATAGGGATTTATCAGGTCACGTTTGGCTATATTTGCTATCGTGGAAAAGAACCATGTGTTAATGAAATGAAATGAGACCGGACGGGATGACGATAGTGAAGCAGCAAGGCATGGAGGTCTTGGGTGTAGATCTATCCCCGTCTGTGTCAATTAAGGACCGAGACCTGGAGCCTTCTATGTCATTTTGAACGCATGCCTGACATTTAGTTGGCCGGCCTGAGGTTGCCGACCGCGAAGCCTAGTACCTCAACTCAGGCTGCGAAGTCGAAAAGTGAAAGTCGCCTCGGAAGGGAGCCAGAGTGTCCAAGGGCAGGTGAGTTAAAAGTCCTGAGCATCCTGGCCACTGGTATCCCCGAGAATGTGGCGCTGTTCGGACCCACCCTGAGTTGTACCAAAGGTTATCTACGGCTGCCTTTAGCGGGGTTTGCCGGGTGAGTGTCAGGAATACCCCCTCAGCTGAGTTGGAATCGATTCGAGTCGCCGTCTCTCCCGGTTAGTGAGAAACTTGACTGGTTATCTCCAGCGTAGATACACTAATTATAATGATGGTTCAGAATTGATGATAATGATGATGATAGCCTTATTACACATGCTATGGTTAATATTGTTTGATCCTAATAAAGTGAGTGTGCTTTAGTACAGGTGCTAATCTAGTTATCAGGTTAATGATGATCAACTTGATACTTAAGCATATATTGGTTACTTATCTGTATTAAGCTTTTCTGCAAATGAGTCAAGCTAGCCCACTCTATAAAGCCTTGCATAATCCTTAGTGTCACCTTTATTTCTGGTTTTTGACAGATAAGTCTAGCTGAGTACCTTCTCGTACTCAGGGTTTATTCCCACCTGTTGCAGGTAGCATATTCGTACTTGTTGCCGCGAGTATTGTCTTCGCCATGTGGGCGTGAAGACTAGACCATATGGGCATGGTCTCTATAGTATCTCTTCTAGTATGCTTTTGCAGGATGTGACTATGTACTGGCAGTATTTGACTTCAAATGGTTTCAGAAATTATGTTGCTTCCGCTAATCTTTTCTTTGGTTTTGTAATAAATTATTTGTACTCCGATGTCTGAGATTACTTTTGAACTATTGTAACAAGTGTTATGTTATGTTGAATCACTATGATCTTGGTTGCTCTCGGTTTGCTTTGAAATCCCTCATGATTTCGTGGACTACCAGGGTTATATGGGCTCTAGTTTGAGAATTTGATCGTTTCGGCGATTGTTTTTGAACTTGTGCTCTTATAATTTGAACGGTTCTGTGACACCTCCTGCGAGGTAAATGACATCAAAACATAATCATCGTCAGCCAAGCAAGAGCTTAGCAAGTCTTCGCCCGAGCCTTCTGTCGAGGTAACTGCATTGATCAGGCCGATTGAAGGGAAGCAGCAGCAATAGGTTCTTCAGTGATAGGTACATGGCAACAATGTCGTGCATGGCTGACCTAGGGAAGAGGGAGGGGCACTATCCACCGCCACACGCGGATGGCGGGTACAGGCACGAGTACCCACGACAAAGGATGCCACATGGGGATGGCCGGTAGAGCTCAACGCCGGTGGGTCGACACAAGAGAGCTCCATGACGTGGGGGAGCACCAGGGAGGAGGGCTAGCGCTGGACCATGCAGAGTCGGGCATCGCCGGGTTGACGCACGAGAAACCCGCTGGGCTGGCTGTCGCGCATAGGAAATGAGATGGGAGAGGGGGGCTCAGGAGCTCGCCCACACATGGACACAACAAATCCTATCATGGGGAAGCCGAATCTGCCCACACCGGCGCCAGTCTCACCGCCGGCGGGCTCCCCCGTGATGGCACCAAGTCCTACTGCAGGAGCTCCATGGGATAGAGAGGGAGCTCCCACGCTTGTAGGAGATGGTAGATCAGGGCGTGGGGAAGCCGAATCCTCCCTTACCGGCACCGGTTGCGCCACCGGCCGGCTTCCCCACGATGGTGTCGAGACTACCCGTAGAAGCTCCATGAGAGAGAGGGAGGGAGGAAGACAACCCAGCCGTTGTCGTCCTTGCCATCCATCGGACCTCTGGTGTCGAGCGCCAGTGGCTGCCGGGCCGAGGAGGCGCGTGGCTGGGCCCTATGCCAATGGCGGAGAGGAAGCCACCCAAGTCTCCCCCGAGGGAAAGCGGCGTGGGGGCATGTTTTGCCGTGTCAGCGATGCCATTAGGTAACCTCTTGATGAACAAATCTACCAATTGAAGGGGCCAGATTCATCATGAGCACGATTTTTCACCCTTGGGTGGATTTCTTGAGAAAACCCCTACCCTTTGATGGATTCTCATATCTTCTTGGTTTTTGGTGGTTTTAGGCCTTGATTATTTGCGAATTGAAGGGACTGGTTTTTGATCAAGTTTCGGACCTCTGCAAAGTTTGGGAATTTTTGGCGGTGTTTTGATCAAGTTTTGGAATTTTGGGGAGGGGAGCTCTCGGGGACCTGGCCGCTAGAACTGGCCAGGCCGGCTATCCGAACCGGCCAAGCCAGTCTGCCTCCATCAGCTAGCCAGCCCCCTTCGGCAGCGGCCAAGCCGCCTCACCGGCCAGCCCAGCTAGGCCCCGACCGGCCAGGCCGATCCAGCAGCTAGCCAAGTCGGCCTGCCAGCAGCCCAGCTCAAGAACCAGCCAGGCTGGGTGAGTAGTCAGCCAAGTGGCTTAGCTGTTTGTGCAGCGGTGCCGTTTGTGTAGTCTGGTGTTTCGTTGCTCCGCGAGCTGCACCGCTCCAGTGTTTGGTTCACTGGTTGGCATAAGTGTATTCATTTTGGTGTTTTGAGTTTTTGGGTGTGATTTAGGACAGCGGCAAAAGCTTCGGAAGAAATATTCTTGGCTGCCATTCATCCCCTCTGGTACTCGTTCTCGGTCCTTCACCCGTATAAATTTTGTATTTGAATCTGTTATGGATAACATGTCCACATAATCAGCCGGTCAGAAAAATACAGATAATTGGCATGCCATGCAGGGACTCACGCACTTGGATCTAGGCCTGTACATGGTCCCCTCTGTACGGTTTGAAACCCGTGGGCAAAAATCAACCCAATCCATCGAAATAGTAGTTCCAGCGGTTTGAAACCCGTCGGTAAAACTGTTGCCACGGGCTGGACAAAATGTACTAGCGCACAAGTAGGCAAGCTGCAGCCAGCCATGGCGACCATGTTCCACGGCAAGAATGGCAGCGACTGCATAGCGAGCACCCACGGCGAGGTTGACAGCCGACGGTGACCGTGGAGCGAGCCCCCATGGCGAGATCGGCGGCGCTCACATTGCGATGCAAGTAACATTGCCTGAGGAAACTCTGCACGGAGTAACACATTGCGCGCTATGCGGGAGAAGAATCGCGAGCTCGCTCGTGCCATGCCGTCGAATGCCGCCAGCATGGATGGCTCCTCGCTAGTGGCTGTGTCGCCGCTGTTCTCGCGCCGCTCGTTGGCGTGATGTGGGGAAGCATGTTCTCCGAGGACCTAGACCAGCCACCACACGTGACCTCAGGGACATGGTGCGGGAGGCCATGGTCACTACTAGAATAATCTTTATGGAGACGGGCGTTTTGGGTTTTTAGAGATGGGCAAAGCAACTGCCTCCATTGAAAAGTCACGGTTAATGCGCAGACCATAGAGTGTGTTGATGGTCACTAACACCCATTTTGACCATCAACATTTCAACCAAAAGCAAGATAAAGTGAGTAAATCATCATCATACATTTTGCATTTTGTTTATAATTCACCTAGTTCCACTTGTGCTTATAGAATTATTTGTATGCAAGAAAATATAGCAAAAATATGCAAACAGGTGACAAATATGGACCAAGGGAGCAAGTGAACCTGGCACGTGGGCCAACGGCCCACATGCCACGCCGGCCAGCCCCACAAGGGCGCCGCCCAGTGCCACCTTAGCACTGGCCATGTCACCGATCCGTGGGAGCTGCTCCACAAGCTCTCCCATGCATTGATTTAAGTCAGTTTACACCAATGGTCACGATGGAGAGGCCATGGATCCCTGGGTCCACTGTCATAGACTTGGGAGGCTCCAACCGACCTTGGAACCGCCTTACCGGCCAAAACTTGGCACGTGCTGGTTTCATAACCGCCATTGAGGAGGAACCAGCACCAGAGGATCAAGAGACAGTGCATCCAAGGGCCGGGCGGCACCCCCTTGCCGCCACCCGGTGCCCCTGGTGGCCACCGACCTCGCCTAGCTACCTACAAGTACCCCCTCACTCTACACTATAAATAGAGGGTGTGGAGCTCAGTGGAGAAGTGCCCCATTCATTTCCAAGCTCTACAAGCTTTCTAGCTTAGCTTAGCTTTAGAGTAGTAGTCTAGTAGTGGAAGTAGAGTAAGAGTGGAGCTTCTCTCGAAGTCTAGAAGAGTCTTCTGGGTCTGGTATAGCTCTTTTGTAATTCTTTCATTTACTATTTACTTTATTCGGTACTTTATTTCTAGTACTTTATTTTAGTATTATTGCTTTGCTTTACTTAAGTACTTGTTCATTATTGTTCATCACTAGTGAGCTTAGGTGCTTATTGTTTCGCATTAGTAACATAGGTTATCTCATTATTAGTAGTCTTTCGTTAGTATCGGTTTCACCATCTGGTCAGGGTACTTTGATCCCATTTTATCGGAGCTCAGATCAAAGTAGTAAGCATATAGATTAAGCGAGGTGCTTAGGCTCTAGATTACATGTGGATACGGCTAGGCCTCCGGATAGATTATGGTAGGTGGCAAGTGGTGACAGCCTTATCCATCCTCTGTATTCCACCACGTTAGGTCTAGTTATTAAATCGTAGGACTCGTGGCAGACCTTGTCTAGTTGGTAGGCGGGCTGTGCCCCGAAGTACTAGCGCATTTCTCCTAGTCATTAGTTTACCCTTAGTTACTGAAAGATAAATCGCTCGCTCTCCCACCTGACTATCTCTAGTGTATCTTGTTTAGTAGTTTAGCATGTAGTTCACACACAACCCATTCATTATCGTTACTTACCTAGGATACACTTAGGCTTCGCCTTAGCAATCCTAACTAAAACTATAAGTTCTAGCCTTCCGTCTTCCTGTGGGAAAAATATAAATTTGACACTCGGTACTCACCGAGCGAAGTGCTATACGATACTTCTATGCACTTGCGGAATTCCTCCACTAGTCGTTAAGAAGTATCAACAGAATGCCCGCCTCACTTAATCAATTAGAAAAAACGAAAAAAAAGAAAATCCTGTTGACGAGCCCCCGAGCCCATCCACGGGCCCTGGAGCCTATCCACGTGCCGCCACCGCCACTTGCCTATGCCTGCATCCTCGCCAGACCGTGCGCAGCACTAGGATCCAGCCTCCCTCCACTGGGATCCGGCTACACACCACCAGATTGGGCCGCCCGCCGCCGCATCTACCTCGATCTGCCTCGACCCTCCTTGCTCCGCCTTGATCCATCGTCGGAGCTCGCGGAGCCCGCCTCGATTCGCCAGAATCCGCCTTGATCCACTAGAATCCGCCTCGATCCGCCACTAAGTCACACAACCTCCGCCGCTGGAGGGAGAGGGAGGTCACGAGGAGAGGGAGAGGGAGGTCGCAAGGAGAGAAAGGTCCCAGAGGGAGAGGGAGGGAGAAGGGGTGCCATTGGGGCTTGGTCTTGGAGGAGAGGGAGGTTGCGAGGAGGGAGAGGGAGGGGCGCCTCTTGGGCTCGGTGTCGGAGAAGAAGGAGTCGCAACGCGTGAGGGGAAGGGCGCTGCTCGAGCTCGGTCTCAGAAAGAGGAGTAGTGAATGAGAAGCCCTAAGTTGATATATTTATATTCGAAGACGGTTATCGGGCCTCGCCTGGGCCTATTAGGCCTCGGCCTTTTTGGAGGCGGGCATTATAGTGTGCCCGCCTCCGGAAATGGATTTATGGCGCCTTAGAAAATAGATTATTTTCAGAGACGGTTGCCATAAGATGATTGCCTCTGTAAATCAACTTTTGGAGGCGGGCATTTTTTTACCGCCTCCGTAAATTGATTTTATGAGACGGGCAAAAGTGGCCGCCTCCGTAAATGAAAATGCCCGTCTCTGTCAATCACCCACTATTTTCCGAGACGGTTGAATTTTGTGACCGTTTCTGTTAATTAAAGTGCAACGCCATGCAAAATCAATCATGTAGTAGTGGGTGGTGGCCATGGCACTGAACCCGTGCGACTGCTTCCCGGTGCTTGCGGCCATCGACGTCCTCAGCGTGAGGCTTAGGGTGAAGAAGCTCCCTACGTGATCTTGCTGGTTACGTTTTGTTGAATCGAAAGAATGAAGCAGATTGAGCAGAGGCCAAATGGGAATAGAGACAGGACCGTGTACAGGGCTACTTGTTGGATCCAGCTGAACATGATGTGTTTGTTCAATAACAACTTGGTCATCCATTTTGCTCTAGGCTAGGCAATCAGCTTCGTCAAAATAGACTTGACCGTCGACTCGGTGGAGCAGTTGGCCCTCGCCGTCACCTTTGCCAAGGACTAGGCTTTCTGATTTTGGAGCCTATACTTTGTTGCCAACAAGCTCGGCAAACTCCACCTCCGCAACACAGCTCGAAGCCAGTCGTTGAAGATCATGTCACAGCCGCCGTCTCTCAGACTCCCATTCAGTCAGGTTTGGGTGGAATGTGGCATCCAGCATCTGGCTAGTCAGCGGTCACCCGTTAAATCTGCTGCTTAACACGAATCTCCACCCATCGAATCTGGATTCGAGCTGCTCGGTATGATCGAGGATATATTCCATCCTGTCCTCCCCATCATGGAGCCTAACTCGCTCTCACGACGAGAGTTTGCTAGCGATCATGATCTGAGATGATGATCAATTTGTTAACGTGTGCAACATGTATCTATAGCTACATATGATTCGTATAACAGCATAAGATTGAGAATATACCCTATTATTAACCATGGCCTAGGAGGCTATTCCCGGTTTCAACAAACGCTAGCTGGGGAAGCCAAAACGAAGTCAAACACAGGAAGATCCATGTCTCATCAGTAAAAAACAACGGGAATCCCCCACCCACACCCCCCTAGCAAAAGGTCATCTGGGGGCGGAGTTGTTAACAAGGTAAATGCTTTCACGTGTGCGCAAACATTAGCTTGGAACATCATTCAGATAAAACGAAGCTCACGCCCACTTAGGGCTCGTTCGGTTGGAGAGGATTCCACGACCTTCTCTCTAACCAACAACTCGACTAGCCAGAAAACAGTTTAACCACCATACATCGACACTACTACTTCTTAACAAGCACTTGACGAGATCAGATTGATTATATCATCCATTGTGGGTCTCAGCTTCGTTTTCAGCAGGGGGCGCCAAGTCTTGATCAGCATATCAAGGTCTTATAAATTATCACCATCGGAGAAGACAGCACCTTCTCGTTGAACACCACGTCGTTCCTGGTTTCTCCATGTCCACAACGCGCCTGCAAATATAAAAAATGTTACCTTTTGTTTTTTTCCACGACAAGCATCAACAAACTCCACTAGAAATTCAGCACAGCTGGTTGGCCCATCTATTTGTTAACGTGCAACATGTATCTACAGCTAACTATTATATGTGTTAGCTTTTAAATTTACTATACATATGATTCGTAAAAGCATAAGATTAATTAAGAATAGACCTTATTATTAACCATGGCCTAGGAGGCTATTCCCGGTTTCAACAAACGCTAGCTAGCGAAGCCAAAACGAAGTCAAACACAGGAGGAAGCTCCGTGTCAGTAAGAAACAACGGGAATCCCTATAGCAAAAAGTCATCTGTGATTCTGGGGGCGTTGTTGTAAACAGGGTAACTGCTTGCACGTGTGCGCAAACATTAGCTTGGAACATCATTCAACCAGGTAAGGTCTAGTGATAAAAATGAACTTCCACTTACTAGTTTAATTACTCAAGCTCCATCCATCAACGACACAACTATTAATGCATAGTTCAATCGATCATATATATAGCTTAAATTAATTAACCAGGAAATCGTCTATATATCTACATAAAAACATCGAGTTCTCGGTTTGGTCTACGTTTAAGTTCCTTATAAATAACAATATTCGGCTTACTAGCATCTGGTTGGAGGTGACATATAAAAATACTTTCAAAGATTGATATCTTCATATGGAATCCCCCGGAGGAGCTATATGTATATCCAATGTATGTCAGGTCTATATATAGATAGCAGTGCGGTGCGGCATTCATCAGATCAGGTGGCAGAATCAGCACACAGGCAGGCAGGCAGCATGGCTTGGCAGAGATTGCTGCTCCTGGCCGCGGCCGTTGCTCTCACCGTCACCGCCGCCGGCGCCGCGTTCCAGTTCGAAGAGGCCACCCTCGACAGCATCCAGGACGGCTTCAAGAACGGCAGCCTGACGTCGACGGCGCTGGTCCGCTACTACCTGGACCAGATCGCGCGGCTGAATCCTCAGCTCCACGACGTCATCGAGGTGAACCCGGACGCGCTCCGCGACGCGGCCCGCGCCGACGCCGAGCGGGCGTCCGGCGACGACTACCACCGAGCATCGTCGTCCAGCGGCGGGCTCCTCCACGGCGTCCCCGTGCTGGTCAAGGACCTCATCGCGACGCGCGACCGGCTGAACACGACGGCCGGGTCGTTCGCGCTGCTCGGCTCCGTGGCCAGGCGCGACGCCGGCGTGGTGGCCAGGCTGCGGCGCGCTGGCGCCATCGTGCTCGGCAAGTCCAACCTCCCCGAGTGGGGCAACATGCGCAGCGCCAGGGGGCTCCACGGCTGGAGCGCGCGAGGCGGACAAGCCATGGTATGAGAATGGCTAGCTTCTTCCTCAATCACCAATTCGCCATGCATGGTATTTACGTCGTCGTGTGTCGCAGAACCCTTACGTGCTGGAAATGGATCCATGCGAAGCAAGCACCGGTTCCGCCATCGCCGCGGCGGCCAACATGGCAGCCGTGACACTCGGGACCGAAACCATAGCTTCCATACTCTGCCCGGCGTCGGTGAATGCAGTGGTCGGGATCAAGCCAACAGTTGGCCTGACCAGTCGCTCCGGCGTCATCCCCTTCACGCTTAGGCAGGACCAGGGACGAAGCCACGAAAAAGTTTAGGTCGGGCTGAACAAAAGTCCGTGGCGACTTAACTCTACTATGACCTCTCATAATAGATAAATATATAATAGCTTGAATCAATCTTATATTGAAAATATCAACTAACGACGAAATTCACAATATACATCATGAAAAAAAAGGATGCAGTTCATTCATACCAAAAGGATGGAGTTCATTCATACCAAAATGCCCAATTGCCAAACTAAGAAACAGTGCATGACGTTGCCCCCGCATTATTCCTCCGAAGTAGCAACCTACACAAATCGATATAATTAATTAGTCAAACATATATGGACATCCAAATTATGAATTTAGAAGAGAATAGAGCGTACCACTACTTTTTTAGGCAATAACATATGACGCTTTTTCATCTCTTGAAACCGCTTTTTGATCTTTTCATTATCAATCTTTTTAAATATCTCCTTCTCATTATAGCATATCATTAAGTCATTGAGCCATTCATCACCCATTTTATTACACAAATCTGTCTTTATAATGTTCAAGGCTGAAAATATCCTCTCAACTGAAGCTGTTGCCACTGGTAGTATCAAGATTAGCTCAATGAGACGATACACCAATTTATAAGATGTGTGCATCTTAGTGTTGACCATAATTTCAGCAACTTTTCCAAGCTTAGTGCATCCAAGAAAGTCTAGAGTTCTTCTAGCACGGCTGACAAACTGTCTAAGTTGAGTTGGCAAAACAGCAAGGTCACCAATATTAAAATCCTCAGCATAAATTTCAGCGAGCCTCACAAGTTTATCCACATCAAAATTAGAGGAGTTCCTTGGGTTAAAAGCAGCCATACATACTAATAACTCTGAACTAATTTCACTAAACCGGTGATTCATCTCAGTCAAGATGGCATCAATGGCGACTAGAAAAAGCTCAACATGATAGTAATGCATGTTTGTTACCTTTCGCTGCGTTGCGTCCTACGTGCTGCGTGCTGCGGCCGCCGGCGCCTGCTCGCAGCTCGCTACTCGCCCGACCACCTCACGTCCTCACCTTGCGGCTGGCTGGCCCCCGCCGCTGTCCAGGAGCCGCGCCGCTGCGGCGACTGGCCGCCAGCGCCTGCCTACCCGCTGCCGCTCAGGTCGCCTGGCCGCTGCTCGCTGCCGCCGTCCAGGAGCCACGGTCGCGCTGCCCACGTCTGGCGACCCGCGCGAACAGGAAGCCACCGCCGCCGCCGCTCGGGAGTCGTCGAGTCGAGATGGGGAAGAAAGTTGGGGCGTCGGCGTCTGGCGTCGAGCGACTCGCAAAGTCGAATATAAGCCTGAACGGTTACGGCTGGGATGTGCCTGATAGCCGATAGGGTTTGTTTCCACAATTCCACTTGGGCCAAAATTGATGGCAGCATGGCCCAATAAGTGAAATAGTTTTGTTTCAATCTCTAATAAAGCTTAGCCCCTCCTAATCTCTATAGGAAACGACTAATGCACGCCCGTGCATGCGTTAAACAGGCCGCACGCACAGTCCATATTAGGAAATCCAATAGATTCCCTTTCCGTTTCTGTTCCTGGTCGGGAAGAAGCAGCAGAGAGCGCGCGCACCAAGCGCTACGGCAAGCGCGCTTCCTGGACAAGGCCCACCAGAGGCTAGGCCCATGCCCCCGCCTGGAAGCTTCTTCCCCCCATGCCCTGATTTGCTTTACCCTTTCAACACGCAAAGCGGAGGTCTCCAGGGCGCCGCCGCCACCATCGGGGGGCCGGCAAATTCATCTAAAAAAGGCAGGCAAATACATAGAAACATCAGGTATGTACAATTTTGCAAGATCAGAATCACTAGAAGCAATTCAATTCTTCTCATACACTAGAAGCAAAACCAAAACCAGATCAAAGAAAGAAGCAATTCAATTCTTTTCCATCTGCATCACCTGATATCAAAATAGCACTGCTGTTTGTACTGCATAAAGCAGATCTGATCCAAACAGATAAGCAATTCACTACTTCTGCGTAAGCAATTTAATTGTTTTACTTAAGCAATCCAGTTGTCTTGCATCACAAAAAGTACTGCAGTTCCTACTGCATTAGCAGATCTGAACCTAACTTGGACATGTAAATGACTAATGTTCTTACTGCACATCTAACTACCAGACGGTGTATGCACCACTCCTATAGATATACATTTTGATGCATTAAACCTTCTTGTGCAAGCTGCTGCACATGGATACTCCTATGCATTGAACTTTCTTGTGTTAGCTACTGCGTATGATTGCTGCACATGTTCATTCTGATGCTTCATGGCCTCACACCTGCAATTAAATAGAAAGTACATGATAAGCACATAGATGAAAGTGAGAACTGCGAAAAAATGTTTAGACGAGCAAGCCTTAGAATTGAACTTTCTGCAAAAAGGGGAAACACAAAGAACAGTAGATTCATTAACTTGAATTGCCTAATGATTTCTTGCAAACTAAGAACACAAAAAACAAAGAAAAAGACTGAAACTTAACATTACAGCAGGTAGTATTCAGGTATCAAGTATCAAGTAGTAGCATTCAGGTATCAGGTAACTGGAATAAAACTAAAACTAAGACACATCAACACAATAACTAGTAGCATTCAGGTATCAGGTAGATCACAACATCAGGTAGTTCGCGTTCAGAAATGCATTGCAACATGAGGCACACAATTTGCATAAACTTGTGGTTTTTTGGCTAATTCATTACAATATTATTGCTTAATGAGTTTGACTAAGTTGCATACAATTCATGATATAGCAGCACACATCTATTGCTTTGCATGCAAAATAAAAACTGATAGCCTAAGTTGCCTAACACAAACCTATGCTTGTTGTGCATGCAGTTCTCAAATATGGATCCTAACAGGTTACCATCAGATTTGGATGAAGATTCCTTGGATGCATTTGGTTTGGATTATGTGACCGGCAATCCCACCTTCTGTACTCAAGTGCCTGCAATTTCTGGAATTCCTCAGCCTAATGATGAGCATGTGAACCAGCGGATTTTGCATGTAGTTTCAGAACAGGTTCTTCCTACCGTTTCTGAGATCAGACTGTCATTTGAACAGGCAAGAATAGAGGACGGGAACGAAGGTTCTAGTGCTAATCCTGTAGCTGTTGATAATGAATCAAATGGTCCTGAAAATGAAGTAGCAGAAGAGAATGAAGAGGTGTGGTCTACTCCTCCAATGCCACACAATGGCATGTCTTTTGCATCATTGGACGAAGCAAAAGGGTACTACAACTCTTATGCAAAGAGAAGTGGATTCTCGGTTAGAACAAACACATCATACCGTTCTGCAATCACAAGAGAAATTCAGAAGGTCCAGTTCGTGTGCAATAAAGAAGGCTTTGGCAGGAAAAGGAGAGTTGCTGCTCAGCTTGTTGATGCTATCACTTGCTACTCAGACAATGATGAAGCTGAAGAGGAGGATAGCGTACAAGAGGAAGAGGATGATCAAGGAGAGAAGAGGAAGAAGCTTGATGGATGTAAGAAAAGGAAGAGGGAGAAAATGGTATATACAAACTGCAAGGCTAGGATGGTGGTCAAAATGATTGGCTCTAGGTGGCAAGTCATCTATTTTCTAGCTGAGCACAACCACGATCTTGTGGTGAAGCCGTCGCTCAAGAAGTTCCTAAGGTCACACAAAGGGATACCAAAGCCAGAAAAGGATTTTATCATTTTGCTGCATGGATGCAACTTGAGCACGGGGAGAATCATGCAGTTGATGAGTGAGTTCTATGGCTCGGCACAGCTAGTGCCATACGAGGGCAAGCAAGTTTCGAACTTTCGCTCCACCATCCACAAGACAGAAAAATTCAAAGATATGCAGGAAACTTTGGATTACTTCAGAGCTCTGAAAGAAGAAGACCCTGATTTCTTTTACAAGATAAAGCTCGATGACAACCATAGGGTTGAGAACCTGTTTTGGGTTGATTCAGCTGCAAGGCGAGCTTACAAAGAGGCATATAGTGACTGCATCTCATTTGATGCTACCTATATGACCAACATCTATGAGATGCCTTTCACGCCGTTCATTGGAATCAACAGACATTGCCAAACTTTTCAGCTAGGATGTGCCTTTATAAGGAATGAGAAGACAACTACCTATGAATGGTTGTTTGTCACTTTTCTGGAGGCAATGGATGGAAAGGCACCCCTAAACATAATCACCGATTAGGACGCTGCGATGAGAGCTGCAATTTGCACCGTTTTTCCAAACACGACCCACAGGAATTGCAGGTGGCATATCATGGACAAGTTTTCGGGCACAATTGGACCAATTCTTGCTAAAAATGAAGAACTAAATGAGGAGTTCGTGGATTGCTTGAACCACACCGTAAGTCCTGAAGATTTTGAGTCAAGGTGGGCTGCTATGGTTGAGAAACACGGTTTGCAGGGGAATGAGCATTTTCAGCACCTATACCACATCAGGCAAAGCTTCATTCCAGCCTACTATATGCATAGCTTCTTCCCGTTCCTCCAGTCGACTCAAAGAAGTGAGGGGTTCAATGCATTGCTCAAAAAGTATGTGAACCCGAACTTGTCCGTGCTACAGTTTGTGAGACAGTACCAGAAAATACAAGAGAAGTGTTTGGTAGCACAGGATGGGCAAGACTTTAGGACCGATGAGAATGAGCGAAGACGCTGGTCAAGGCATCCGCTTGAGAAGCATGCTTCCACTGTGTACACAAAGAACATGTTCTACAAGTTCTCCAAAGAGTTTGAGAAAACTGCAGAATATGATGTGAGGCCTGTAGGGCAGTTCCAATATTGGGTGGAGCCCAATAACAGTTTTGTTTATGGGTATGGAAAAAGGAACTACCTTGTTACAGCAATAGAAGAGGAGGAAAGCTACTGCTGTGAGTGCAGCAAGTTTGACAGGGATGGAATCATTTGCTGCCACATTATGAGGGTTATGGTCAGGATGGGGGTGAAATTGATACCAGAAAGTTACATCCTTAAAAGGTGGACGCAGCAAGCAATTACTAGTGATACAGATCAGGTCCAAAATGTGTACGCACCGGTGGAACTTGTAGCCCGTGGGATGCCATTGACCGGCCAGAAAACTCTGAGATTCACCAACGCATCCACCGCATTTGCAGCACTAGCAGTTGAGGGCTGTACAAGTGATGAAAACTATGATGTTTTGGAGAAGCACATCAAGGAGATGCGATCTGAATTTGAAGAAATCAAGAAAAGGAAGATGGCGAATAGGCAGAACAATGGTGCTACAAAAGGTGGTGCCACAGAAGGTGCACAAGACCCTGGTGCTACACTGGTGCTACAGAACACTGGTCCAGGTGCTTCTACTTCAACTGGACCTTCACTGCGAACTACAGGTTTAAAAACTAGACCCTGTGTTTTGCTTTACTTCATCCTAGTACAACTATACTTGATTACTTAGTTGCTGACATTGCATTTCACCATGTAGATGTAGTGGCTGGTCCAAGCTCATCAAATGTAGGGAGCCCCCCAAAGTCAAAAGCCAAAGGGCGTAGGAAGAGAAGGCGCACAAAAAGGGGATGAATGGTCAGGCGAAGAGGAAGAATAGGTGTAGCGTTTGTAGATCATATGATCACAATGCACAGAGATGTCCAGACAAGCCCGGAAGAGAAGTTCAAAACCAAGAAACAGTTTAAATTAAGAAATAGTGTTATTGAAATGTACTCGAATGTGTTTGTGTGAAAATTTTGTGTTGGTACACCCATTGTACATCTTATATGTTAAGACTCAAATGTTAATGTGCATTGCCTTTCCTATTTACTAAGTTCAGAGTTTAGCCCATTGCTTGATTTTTTAAACAAAAAAATAAATACATTACAAAATTTTGATTCATCCTATACTTCATCCTTTTTTTCTGTGTAGTTTCTTCCGCGCCTACTTTTGACTTTGTGTAGTAGTATGTTGATTCATCCTTTTTCCTAGAGTTCAGCTTAGCTTTTCATGAATCCCGTGATGGCCTTGCCTTTTCATGAATCCCGTGTTCTTAGTATCCCCATTTTAGCATCTTCGCATTTTCTTAGGCAATTTAAGTGTCATTCGTTAGGCAACACTGTCTTCCTGAATAGGCAATTTAGCCTATTCTTACTAGTAAAAAAGGTCATCCCTTTTGTTGCTTATATGGTTGCTTAACTCTACTTGTTCCCCCCATTCGTGGCCTGAAAAACACAAGCTTGTATGAATCTTGTGGAGGCCCATTCCACTTGTTCACTTTCACTCCTTTTTTTGGGTTTTGTCCAAAATTTGTGTGCGTGGTTTCATTCCATTACTTACACCTGTTTTTTCCTCTTCTTTTGTCCTTTGCAGAAAAAAAGTACGCTCAACACTGCTGTTAGCCAGTTCTGCTCTGGTTTCACAGAGCTTCTTGGCACAATTTTTGGTGTTGCCGTGTTGGACACACATAATTGCTACCAGAATACTAATAACTTGCCTGGCTAATGATATTAAATTGCTTACCAGACTACCAATAAAATTACCTGACCCATAACTTGCCTCACACACATAATAAGTAGTGCCTGATCTCAGCCTGGTATGGACCAGCTGTAGCTAGTAGTGGCTATAGTACTAGATGTAGTTAGGTATAGCTGTCTAGAGTTGTAATATTAGGCTTTACAGTTTTTTGGAAACATTGCAGCATAGGCATTAATTATAGGAAACCATTACAAAAATGTTTACAGGCTTTACCTCTTATAAATGCAGCCTGTCTTTCCAATTCTGCACAACATTATCTTTGTGAGTTAGCCACTTATGTAGTAGAAGCTTGCGTATATTAGGGATGTCACTCTCCTTGAAATATTGCATTGAACGTCCATCCCAATGTTCAGCATGCATCAACATATGGAAACCACAATCATGACTACTGTTGACGGTCCTTAAGTATCAATTATAACTATCAAATAAATAGAGAAAAGGATCCAAATGAAATCAACACCTAGACTTAGGGTTTTATCTGACAGAATTCCACGAGTTTTGCTGTTTATCTATTTCTGCAGGGGGTTATCAGGAAATACGGAAGAAAGGCCCACATGTCGGATTAATGATGGGATATTAACCGAACACGTAATTATCTTACATCTAGAAGAGTCCAGAAGCCACGAGAACGAACGGGAGGCGTAACGGAGCCGGACACAGGGCGCCCGCCCTGGTCCTTAGGGCGCCCGCCCTGGCCCCGGAGCCAATCAGGCTCCGCCTCGAGGATTATGCTCCACCGACCTAGAGGATCAAGGAAAACCGTCTGTTCAATGTCGGTTTGATCCGATGGCCCAGATTCATCCGAAAGGGCTATATAAGCAAGGCCCCTGCCCCTGGAGGAGAGGCCCCTCGTCTCATACTTCAAACCCTAATTCAGGAGGAGAGCCTCTGATCAAGCCCTAGAGCCACCACATCAACTAGATCTCTAGTTAGCATAGCTACATAGGATTAGAACTAGAAGGAGTCAATCTTCGATTGGTTCCCGGATCTGTCAAGAGGATTCTTGGTAATTCCTCTCTTGTTCTTCAATTGTTCATCATTGTTCTTCAATATTATGAATATGACTTTGTTCTATTTCAATATATTGATTATGACTTTGCTCTACTTGATTATATTTGCAATTATATTATTCTTAGTTTATCATAGTTATATGCTTGGCTTAGTTAGATTGGAATTATATACATGCCTAGGATCGTATAGCGTTTATCCATGTGTACAGTGGGTGAATGATAACTATTGTGTAGACGTGGTGTCTATACCGTATTTATCTGCGATTGCACCCTATATGCCGGATTGTGGGGTAGTTCGCGATAGTGACAGCTTCGTTGATTCTTATATAGTCCCCCTCTCGTGTATAGGACAGGCAGAGCAACACTATTACAGGGGAGTGATTGCTATGTTCTTCATCTTCCTTGCTAATATTCACTATGCATGGATATAGTCTTTTCTCACCATGATTGCCAAGTATAATTGCACTATGATATGCTAGACTTTATAGTTAATAATAACTTAGGGAATATCTTTGTAGTTCATCCTAATTCCATGCTAATGACTTGCTAGAATATCTGTTGAGGTGCTTATCATTATTATATGTGGCTAGCTGATCAGATTAATTATCTTTGTCACCATTATCACTTTACCTTTACTTTATGTGACATTTATCCCTGTATAAAGAGATTGATAAATACTCTCGGTTATACATGCAATGATGTGTACTCAGTTCCATATTCTCATTCCATTATCAACCATGATACTTAGAAATCCCTTCCCAGTGGTAAAAATATAAATAACGATACCTGGAATACTTCCCGGTTAAAATGCTACATCGGTATTAATCTGTGCGCTTGCAGATCCCTTTTATTATTTATTTTGATGAGCAATTGCATATTTCAATAACGTGTCTCTCGTGTCATGCTGGGGATGACAACTTGGCTTAAGTGGCATGAGGGATAGGTTTGGCATTTTTTGGCGCCGTTATCAGAATTAGAAAACTAAGTCTACTTTTGGTAGTGACGTTAAGAATGCCCAACAAGCATTTTTGGCGCCGTTGCCGGGGAAGGTTGATTACTAAGTAGGAATGAATACGGAACTTTGAGTCATCATTTGCATCACTAATCTGATCGAGCTTATCAATTCTCTTATACAGTTTTACCCCTGTATTTTCCATTTTGATTATTTATTGTGGGGTGATGCTTGAATAGAAGACATCTTCCAGACAACTTTGTTGACGATCCCGAAGCCTTATTCAGAAGAACAAGAGCCAAGCTCAAGAAGACATCGTCAACACTTCAGCACAAAGCTTCATCCAAATCCGAAGACCGCTGAAGTTTCATCCGGAATTTGTCGACTGAATTCGAAGCCATGGCGAACAAGTCGATCCGCGAGTTCTCAGCTCCCACTACGGACAACATCCGCACTGGACCTGCTGGGGAGATCGACCGCAACTTCGAGCTCAAGCCTGGGCTCATCAACATGGTGCAAGCTAACCAGTTCTGTGGGAAGCCACATGAAGACGCTAGTGCTCATCTTCAACACTTCCTGGAGATCTGCAGCACTTTCACCATGGTTGAAGTCCCCAGAGACGCCATACTACTTCGCCTTTTCCCATTCTCACTGTTGGGGAGAGCGAAGCAGTGGTTCTACGCTACAAAGGAGAAGAACACTACGTGGGCACTCTGCTCTACGAACTTTCTGGCCAAATTCTTTCCCATGGGCAAGACCAATGCTCTCCGTGGGAAGATTACAAGTTTTCAGCAACAACATGATGAATCCGTTCCAGAAGCATGGGAGCGTTTCCAAGACTACATCCTAGAATGTCCCCATCATGGAATGGAAAGCTGGCTGTTGATGCAGATATTTTATCATGGGCTCATTAACAGTGCCCATGAAACCATGGATGCTGCAGCTGGAGGAGCATTCCTATCACTCACCATACCTCAAGCCACAGCTCTTGTGGAGAAGATGGCATCCAACCAAGGTTGGAATGAAGAGAGAACTCAGACACGCAAGAGAGGTGGAGGTATGCACCAGCTCAAGGAGGTAGACATGCTGTCTGCCAAGCTAGACCTACTCATGAAGAAGCTCGATGATCGAGCTGGAGAAAAGAAAGAAGTCATGCACGTCTACGACTCCCACATGACTTGTGAGGAGTGTGGAGGTACTGGACACTCGGGCAATCACTGTCCTGAGTTGCTGGAGGACGTGAACTACATCAACAATAACAACAACAACTACTACAACCGTCCTCAGCAGAATCAAGGTTGGAATCAACAGAGGCCTAACTACTCAGGTAATTACCAAGGTAACAATTCTTTCAATAATAATAATAATAATTATCCACCTTTGAGAGAGTTAGTGTCCAACCAAGGAAAGCTAATGGATAACCTGTCTAAGAAATTGGCATCTAATGATAAAATACTAGAAAATATAAATAATAGAATGGATAATTTCTCTACTGCCATCAAGAACCAGATTAGCTTTAATAAAATGATTGAATCTCAGTTGAATCAAATAGCTGCTGCTGTTCCTGCTACTAACCCCGGTATACCATCACAACCGGAAGGACTAGAATCTGCAAATCTTGTAGACATGTTTGATGCAGGAGATTACTGGAGTAACCCTATCGTGGAAGTAAGTACTGACCGTCTGCCGGTCAAGAGAGGCGATCCAGGACGCCCCGTCATCCCGATCTCCATCGGCATGCGAGACTTCCCAGAAGCACTCTGTGACTTTGGCTCCAGCGTCAACATCATGCCCAGGGTACTCTATGAAAAACTCTTTTCACAACCATTATTAGAAACAACCATGTGTTTGCAGCTTGCAGATAGGACACTGAGTTTCCCGAGAGGAATATTGAAGAACATCTGTGTCCGAGTGGGTTCCTCGTACGCTCCAGCAGACTTCGTAGTGATAGAGACCGATTCTGATGAGAGGGCTCCCGTCATCCTAGGGAGACCATTCCTGAACACCGCGGGAGCTGTCATCTATGCTAGTGCTGCCAAGATCAGTTTCTACATCAAGGGGAGGAAGGAAACGTTTTCCTTCAAGAACAAGACCGCACAAATCCCAGAGCAACCCCAATATGAACCAAGGAAGAGGACCAACAGGAGGAACAAGAGCAAGAAGCAAGTGTGGGCCGAGACAGCTAAGATGGTCACTGCCGTGCACAAAGGTCAAGATCGCCAACTCAAGTCACCGTTCTTGCCTAAGAAGGACGAACCAGGTATGCCAAGCATTTATTGCTCCATTAATGGGTCCCACTTCTACAAGACACTTTGCGACACTGGGTCAGGCGTCAACATAATGGCCAAGGTCACCTATGAACTTCTGTTCGGAACCATGCCCTTAAACCCAACATATATTCAGCTCCAGATGGCAGATCAGACATTCCGACAGGTCAAAGGTACAGTAACTGACGTCCCTGTCAAGATAGACGATCACTTTGTCCATACAGACTTTCAGGTTATTGACATGGGAGAAGATGAATACGATCCACCCATCATCCTTGGAAGACCATTCCTTAGTACTGTCAAAGCAATCATTTACATTGGAACTGGAGAAGTCCACATGCACTTCCCCTCTGAGAAGGTACGTCTTTACTTTACTGACCCTAACTATGTATTTGAAGAATCCAAGCAGGTCAGGACAAGAAGAAGGCGGCGTAACCACAATCAAAAGCAACAGGTCATCAAGGACGGATGGGCAGATTATGAAGGAGAAGTGGTAAGATCTGAAGACATACCACTCAACCAACACTATCCTGAGGAGACCAAAGCACCGAGACAGGTATGGAAAGAAAAGATAGTTGTACATGAAGAAGAGGCGCTGCCGAAAACACCGACTACGCCATCCACCAAGTCCCAGGACGACTGAACGAATAAGAGTCCCGTTCGGAGGACTTAAAAACACCGAACGCCTTGCCAAGAGGTAACTTGGTAGTTATCCTTTCCTTTTAATTATTTACTTTATCTTAAATAGTTTGCTTAGTTAATCATATTCATACTATCTTAAAAAGAAAATAAAAATGTTAAAAACCCTAAAGCCCCATGTGAGTATGCGAGTGGCATAAAACCCATAAGTACATTCACTGTGGTGGCATAAAAAATATATATATATATAATAAATACATAAATATTTTCTTCTGCTTTATAAAAGAAAAAAAACAACATAAAAAAATCAAGGAGGCTCAGCATGATAAAAGCTAGATATTTATGCTAACACTTAATCAGTTCCACAAAGCTTTGTTGTCTATTTGAGCTTCACAGAATTCAAGGAGACTAGCAGACGGAGGACATTCTAATCGCTGTCAGGGTGCTGCCGACTTTCAAATACACCTCCGCCATCTGCTAGCTACATCAGAAGAGATTATGTCAAGATCCAGCTTGGGGGAGAGCACCCCCATTATCTTGCTAAGTATTTCTATCTTTATCTTTATATTTATATATACTTCTACCCTATAAAAATAAAAATATACATAACTATGAAAAAAAACCAAATAAAGATTTTGTGCTTATATATATATACCTATATCTTTTGCTTAGTGTGTTTTAATAAATAAATAAAGTGGCTATGCTAAACTGAATCTAGATAATAATAAAACTCTAGCATGGATATGATGAATAGTTGCTTTGCCTAACTTTCAAATTTGAAGTCCTCTCTCTAAGTTTAGACATAACTGTTATCATTTAAAGCTTGCTCTAAACCTGAACTTGTGGGAAGAGAACTTGATCTAAAGTCTAAGTTGTTAACGGATATGATATGGGAAGGTTGAGCTGCTGTTTATCTATTCCTAGAGATGCTAGAATTCTGGAGAATTTTATCTTTGAAAATCTTAAAATGCTACATGATGAGTTCCTGTATGATGAGAGTTTAAGTTCCTACCACAGCCATACATACATGCTTTCTAGACTTTAAGCCATACCTTTACTTTTTACTGCTTATGAGCATTGAGTGTAGTCAAGCTGTGTAGACCCTTAGGAGCTTGTCATGCGGTTAAAATCAAGATTCACTTGCACGATCACTCATACATGCTGCTTCTACTCCGGAAGTACGCATCCACATATATCCACTCATTCTCATCTCCAGATCCACATAAAATTATTCTACTCCTAATCCGGGAGAGAATAGCCAAAAATATTTTCCCATTCTTGTTATCCCCTGTGAAATAAATGCTCAAGCTATTTTGGTTACTACCACTTGCTATATTGTTCTAAGGAGATGAGTGCTCTATACGAGGAAATAAAAAGGGGCAAGTGCCCGGAACCTCGAAAAGAAAAAGATACGAGGAAATAAAAAGGAGCAAGTGCTCGGAACCTCGATGAAAAAAAAAAGAAAAAGTGTGAGAAGAGAGCTAAAAATGGACAAGTGTCCGACAGTAGAATTAGGGGTACAAGATACCCACCTGAGAGAAAAAAAAGAAAAAAAGAAAATATAGAGCACCTCATTCTCCTCAAGAGCTTTAAAAGTAAGAAAGGTACGTATCCCCTCAAAAAAGAGCAAAAGTAGAATTAGACTTTCATCATTGTTATCATCACTACCACCATACACCATTTATTCGCCACACATGCACATCTTGATTTGACTTATTAGCTTGTTTCTCTGGATCCATGGTTTGACTATGCAATAAATGTCTTGTAAGTATGTATACTTTATCTCCCACCGATGAGCTCCAGATATCAAAAGCCTTATTAGAATAGGATGAGAGAGAAGGCAATGTCACTCTGCCTTATACCACAAATACTACATACTTTGCTTTGAGAGAAGGCAGACATCATTACTGCCTTGGTGAGGATCCAGAAATACCACAAAAGAGAGACCTGAGAGAGTCATACAAGGAATCTCTGAGTTTTATTTGAAAATCTACAAAAAAACTCCAAGAGCTATAGCTAATCAAGAATAAGAGACATGGCGCTTGACTAGACTGTTCTATCTTTTAACCGCTCAAGACAAAGGTGACGGTTGCAAGCCCCATGGTGAAAGGTATAATGAGTAAGTTTTAAGTCTTGACAGTTTACTTTAACTCAGAGATGAGACTCTATTTGAAAGCATGTGTACCATCAAAATTCAAAGGCATTTCAGCAACTACTGAGTCTCTCCTTGCTCAGGGACGAGCAAGAGGTAAGCTTGGGGGAGTTTGTTGACGGTCCTTAAGTATCAATTATAACTATCAAATAAATAGAGAAAATGATCCAAATGAAATCAACACCTAGACTTAGGGCTTTATCTGACATAATTCCACGAGTTTTGCTGTTTATCTATTTCTGCAGGGGGTTATCAGGAAATACGGAAGAAAGGCCCACATGTCGGATTAATGACGGGATATTAACCGAACACGTAATTATCTTACATCTAGAAGAGTCCAGAAGCCACGAGAACGAACGGGAGGCGTAACGGAGCCGGACACAGGGCGCCCGCCCTGGTCCTTAGGGCGCCCGCCCTGGCCCCGGAGCCAATCAGGCTCCGCCTCGAGGATTATGCTCCACCGACCTAGAGGATCAAGGAAAACCGTCTGTTCAATGTCGGTTTGATCCGACGGCCCAGATTCATCCGAAAGGGCTATATAAGCAAGGCCCCTGCCCCTGGAGGAGAGGCCCCTCGTCTCATACTTCAAACCCTAATTCAGGAGGAGAGCCTCTGATCAAGCCCTAGAGCCACCACATCAACTAGATCTCTAGTTAGCATAGCTACATAGGATTAGAACTAGAAGGAGTCAATCTTCGATTGATTCCCGGATCTGTCAAGAGGATTCTTGGTAATTCCTCTCTTGTTCTTCAATTGTTCATCATTGTTCTTCAATATTATGAATATGACTTTGTTCTATTTCAATATATTGATTATGACTTTGCTCTACTTGATTATATTTGCAATTATATTGTTCTTAGTTTATCATAGTTATATGCTTGGCTTAGTTAGATTGGAATTATATACATGCCTAGGATCGTATAGCGTTTATCCATGTGTACAGTGGGTGAATGATAACTATTGTGTAGACGTGGTGTCTATACCGTATTTATCTGCGATTGCACCCTATATGCCGGATTGTGGGGTAGTTCGCGATAGTGACAGCTTCGTTGATTCTTATATAGTCCCCCTCTCGTGTATAGGGCAGGCAGAGCAACACTATTACAGGGGAGTGATTGCTATGTTCTTCATCTTCCTTGCTAATATTCACTATGCATGGATATAGTCTTTTCTCACCATGATTGCCAAGTATAATTGCACTAACTATGATATGCTAGACTTTATAGTTAATAATAACTTAGGGAATATCTTTGTAGTTCATCCTAATTCCATGCTAATGACTTGCTAGAATATCTGTTGAGGTGCTTATCATTATTATATGTGGCTAGCTGATCAGATTAATTATCTTTGTCACCATTATCACTTTACCTTTACTTTATGTGACATTTATCCCTGTATAAAGAGATTGATAAATACTCTCGGTTATACATGCAATGATGTGTACTCAGTTCCATATTCTCATTCCATTATCAACCATGATACTTAGAAATCCCTTCCCAGTGGTAAAAATATAAATAACGATACCTGGAATACTTCCCGGTTAAAATGCTACATCGGTATTAATCTGTGCGCTTGCAGATCCCTTTTATTATTTATTTTGATGAGCAATTGCATATTTCAATACCGCGTCTCTCGTGTCATGCTGGGGATGACAACTTGGCTTAAGTGGCATGAGGGATAGGTTTGGCATTTTTTGGTGCCGTTATCAGAATTAGAAAACTAAGTCTACTTTTGGTAGTGACGTTAAGAATGCCCAACAACTACAGGGACAAAACAAACAATATAGAACTCAGTGTAGATAACAAATCTGACTGTATGCAGAAAGGTAACATTAGTTAGACCAGAAAAACTACTTA
This sequence comes from Saccharum spontaneum, assembly GCA_022457205.1. Taxonomy (NCBI): domain Eukaryota; kingdom Viridiplantae; phylum Streptophyta; class Magnoliopsida; order Poales; family Poaceae; genus Saccharum; species Saccharum spontaneum. The sequence goes on from CM039601.1 coordinate 11,411,950, forward strand.
CTTGTTGGACTGCATTGGAACACCAATATCAACAAGTTCATAATTGTATATAGGCTTCTTTGCCTCATAACCATGTTTGGTCCAAAGTTCTCTGATCGCACCTATCAAGGTGTTGCAGCACTTGAAGAGAGCTTCATCTTCCAGAGTTCGCATTGAGTCTAACACCTCAAACCTCTTGTTTCGTAGGTTCAGGACAACCAAAAAGTAGTGTCCTACTTGTGATGCAGATTTTCCATCTCCAAGTGATTGAAGCACATGGAACATCACCTATGTTGGGTTGGTTATTATCAATGAATGTCATTGAGGAAGAAAAAATCATGTATGACGAAACCAAAATGCATGTGAAGATATGAAAATACCATTTGACGATGGTCTAGATGGTTATCTAGATGCCAGAATTCACGTGAGACCTGTGTCGTAGTTAGGTTGCCCTGCTGCATGAAAGTCTACGAAAAAACAGCAGCAAAACTGCCTTAACAAATTAAGAAAATTGCTAATTAAAACATGAAAAATTACTTGATACTAAAAGAAGAATTGCTTCTGTACAGATTCACTAGAATTCATATATTAGTTTAATCCAACTTGGAGCACGACTTGTAAGTTCAGTGTTGCAGATAATGCCATTCAGCAATTTCAGCACTTTGCATACAGGCTAGTACCTCTAGGCTTAAATTTAATGGACGAAAAATATGAACTAACCGAGACTCGTAAAGGTAGAACACGTTTGACAGTCTTTCTACTGGTGTCGTCAATTGTGTAGATTGCAATTTCAGCAACTGAGCTCATTAGCTTCCCACCAGGCTTAACAGATAGAGCAAGATGATCTAGCGTCACACAAAAGCTCCAGAAACTGATTATGACCACGCTGCACACATAAAAGAAGCAAGTGAAAATAAATCATTGATAACATGATGATCAACATTTTTAAAATAATGAAGGAAGACATGGTTATGGGCATACGCACTCTTGAGCTTTTTTAGATATATTAGACCTTGCATTTCCATGTGCACACACAGCAGCATATAAATCACAAACATCCTTGCTGCAATGGAAAGTCCTCTTTGTAACAAAGTCAATATAAGGCGATTGGAGAGCAGCTGGCCTTTTCTGAATCCTTCTTGGATGAGGTTCATAGGCAGGTGTAACTGAAGAATTGCCACTAGCAGGATCCTTAGATATGGATGGAGGAGGTAAAGGATCATATGCCTGAAACGCAACTGCTGGTTTCACCTTTTTCTTCTCAAACTCAATAAGAGCATCATTTTCCAACTTAGCAAGTTCCTCTTCTGGTATATTTGACAGTGAGAATTGAGAACCAGCTGGTATGGAAGTTGTTTGAACTTCAATAGGTGTTGTTGAAGTAGCACTTGCAGAGTTGCTGGGTCCACCCTGTGAATCTACAAATTTCATGATGTTGATATCTGGGGGTGTAAAATCCAAAGGACAGCTTCTGGTACAACGTGAGTCACCTGTGTTGGGTTCATTATCAGTCTAAGCAATAAAGGAAATAACATGTATGATGATGAAACATATCCCATTGTCAAGATGTGAAGTTACCATGTGAGGGGAGCCTAAGCTTTTCCTTCTTTCTTTGTGCATTGGATTTGGGATTGATGGTAGGTTCTGCAGGAATAATCTCCAGTGGTTGAGGTTCACTACAAGTTGATGTATCCTCCTTATCTTTAACTTTCAAAGCTTGCAACCTTTCTAAACGGACCTTCAGTGGGACAAGATCTTCACTGTCATCAACTTGAGCTTCAACACGGGTGGATGAATCTACAGGTGGCTGCACATTACATTGCTTGTCAACTCTAGTTGCATCCAACTTAGATTCTTCCAAAGAAGCAGTATCATCCTCCTCTTGCTTTTCAATGCCTTCGTCTTCCTCCTCCAGTTCAGGGGGCAGATTTTCATTGCCATCATCATCAAACGCAGTCTCATGATCTGAATCGGAATCTTCATCCTCAGAATCTTCATCCTCTTCATCTTGATCAGTGTCACCATCTTCATTTTCATCACTCAGCAAATCCTCTTCGGATTCTTCGCACAAAGATTCATTTTCAGCAACATGTCCTCTTCTACTCATTGCCCTGGTCTGCCTTTGTGCACAGGAAGGTACAGCTTGTTTCAATTTGGAACGCTTTGGTCTATTGTGTCTCTGTGCAAAGGAAGGTTCACCTTCAGAATGATTTGCCCTTGGACGCTTGGAACTGCCCACATGCTGTGATGCAGGAGATTCAACTTCAGAAACTTTTTCCAAAAATGTGCCGAGAAGCTCTGTGAAACCAGAGCAGAACTGGCTAACAGCAGTGTTGAGCGTACTTTTTTTCTGCAAAGGACAAAAGAAGAGGAAAAAACAGGTGTAAGTAATGGAATGAAACCACGCACACAAATTTTGGACAAAACCCAAAAAAAGGAGTGAAAGTGAACAAGTGGAATGGGCCTCCACAAGATTCATACAAGCTTGTGTTTTTCAGGCCACGAATGGGGGGAACAAGTAGAGTTAAGCAACCATATAAGCAACAAAAGGGATGGCCTTTTTTACTAGTAAGAATAGGCTAAATTGCCTATTCAGGAAGACAGTGTTGCCTAACGAATGACACTTAAATTGCCTAAGAAAATGCGAAGATGCTAAAATGGGGATACTAAGAACACGGGATTCATGAAAAGGCAAGGCCATCACGGGATTCATGAAAAGCTAAGCTGAACTCTAGGAAAAAGGATGAATCAACATACTACTACACAAAGTCAAAAGTAGGCGCGGAAGAAACTACACAGAAAAAAGGATGAAGTATAGGATGAATCAAAATTTTGTAATTTATTTATTTTTTTGTTTAAAAAATCAAGCAATGGGCTAAACTCTGAACTTAGTAAATAGGAAAGGCAATGCACATTAACATTTGAGTCTTAACATATAAGATGTACAACGGGTGTACCAACACAAAATTTTCACACAAACACATTCGAGTATATTTAACAAAAATTAGTAGTCGTAAGAACATCACTAGAGAAGAAACCATGTACAAACCTGATCTGAAATGCCACTGGGAACCTTCGAGGAGACAAATCTTCTTATATCATCCATGTGGAACAATGAAGGCTGTGGAGTAGAATAGCTTGATCCTTTCAACTGGACACATAAACATGTACATGCAAAGTTATAATATGGAGATGGGGATACTTTAGCGACAAAAGGAAAGCCGCATTGACCTATTGATAGATACCTTAAGCTTCCCAAATGAGCCATCACGGTTGGTGTCTAACTTGATGACCTGATCTAACAATTTTCTTGACCATGCTGCAACTCTAGGCATGGTCGAAGGGATTTGTACATTGTCAACCAGAAGCGAGTCTACATACAGAATCTGCAAAGATGAAAAATCAATGAAGGCATCAAAACATAAGAAGAAAGAATGAAGCAGTAGAAACATATATGGCTGAGATCAGTAGTGCTTGCTGCAGCAGCACTCACCAAACACTGGACCATAGAACAAGACGTGAAGCAACTTACCACAAGGACAAGAAGACAACCCTTAAAAGATCTTCTTTTGCCCATTTTGGCTGCTGTGTCTTTAAGCTGGTCAACAACAAACTGGCACCAATTCAACTTCTTGACGCAAGAAAGATCCACAATGGCTGGATAACACCTTGGGCTAATAGCTAAGCCGGTTGGAGGACATAGGAATGTTGAAATTGCTATCATCAGCCAGGACCTTAGGAAATCATCATTGCTTGTCTTATTCTCCTTCAACCTTTCCAATATAGAGTCAATAGTAGGTGTTGTCCCTTCATCAATACCGTACTCACCATTGATGAAGTTGATCGCACCAACATCAAGCTCATACTTAACTTCATCACCATTGTTTGGAAGACCAAAAACACGGCACACTGAATCAGCATTGACTGAAACCCTTCCCCTGCCAGGAAACACCAGCTCCGATGAATCAGCATCATAGCACTCAGCCATCAACCAGTCTGCAAAACCTGCAGGAAGGGTCTTAGAAGCAATCTTCAGGAGACCACCAAAACCTATCGCCTGTATTCTTTTCTTCTGAGATTGGGTCAAATCATTGTAGAGCTTCACGAGCCTCGATGGGGAAGCCCGCTGTCTTCGAGGCTGATAATAGGAGATGAATTGCAAAAGGTTAGAAGATAGCGGCAACTAAAAATTGAGTGCACAAAATAGGTGAATACAAAAAACAGAGCAAACGGATTGGGTGCACATACCTTAGGAACCGTTGAAGACGACGAAGCAGCAGCTTGGTTTTGCTGTCCTCTACCCATTGCCTAACACAAGCAACACCTAAGACACCATGTTGGATGAAGGGTTTAGCTCACTTGGCATACATCTCCCCATGCCCCCTCCCATACCCACAAATACACCAGTAATATAGAAAATCAATTCATCCATAACAGCAAATAGGTCCAACTCACCTACAGTCAACGATAGGGCTGCGCTCTTGCCACAGGATAGGGGCACCACTGCAAGGTACGTGATAGGTGTTGACGGTTCTTAAGTATCAATTATAACCATCAAATAAATAAAGAAAAGGACCTATATGCAATCAACACCTAGAATTAGGGTTTGATCTAACAGAATTCCACGAGTTTTGCTGTTTATCTATTTCTGCAGGGGGTTATCAGGAAATACGGAAGAAAGGCCCACATGTCAGAATAATGATGGGATATTAACCAAACACGCAATTATCTTACATCTAGAAGATTCCAGAAGCTATGGGAACGAACGGGAGCCGTAACGGGGCCGGACACAGGACGCCCGCCCTGTGCCCTAGGGCGCCCGCCCTACCCCCGGGACCAATCAGGTCAAGTCTCGCGGATTATGCTCCACCGCCTTTGAGGATCAAGGAAAACCGTAGGATGAAGGTCGGTTTGATCCGACGGTCCAGATTCATCCAAAAGGGCTATATAAGCAAGGCCCCTGACCCCTGGTGGAGAAGACCCCAATTCATTATTTAGTTGCATATCTCTAGTTAGGGTTTAGAGAGAGAGGTTCCCTCTAGGGTTCCCACCTCTTAGGGCTTAGCATCCAATGTGAAAGTAGAATTAGTTCTACTAGATTGAGAGAGATAGAGTGGAGGTGTAGATCGGAGGAAGCCGGCCTGTCGGTGTCTACTCCGAGGTTGTACCTGCGGGATCAAGTTCTCCTAACCCGAGGCTTGTTCTCAGGATTCTTCAGTATTTCAACTTCTAAATTCTAGTAAGTTCTTTGTTTTATTGTTCTTTGGTTTATGAGTTTACTTTGATCTCTTCGCGTAGAGTTTAGAGTAATCATCTCTAGCGTAAACGTGGTGTTTAAGCTAGGATACTCATAGATATCCCCTCGTCTAGCCGGACCGTGTAGTAGCGAGGAACGTGACAATTCCGAGTTACCTTTGTATTCCATATCCCGTTAGCAGGATCGATAGGGTTTATAGGTGCGGGTTGAACATCCTTTGTGGTGTCTAGATTCCGTAAACCTCCCCAATAGAACAATAGATCATCCTTACCAAGGTTAGAAGAAGAGTGTGGTTGTAGTCTTCTCTATACATCACTCACATCGAATCATAGTGGTTGTAGCTTAAAGGTTAGTAGTAATAGATTTGGTTAGTCAGATGCACTCTTTCTCCTAGTGGTAAAAATATAAATACGATACCCAGGATAACATCTCGGGTGAAGTGCTCACCGATATCCGTGCGCTTGCGGATCCTATTTCCTAATTGCGTTACCAAATATCAACAAGCATTTCTGGCGCCGTTGCCGGGGAGAAAGACGGTTTGCTGAGATAACCTTGAGTCTTACTACTAGCTTGTATTCATACTTTTTATTTTCTTATCTTTTTCATTCTTTCTTTTTCTTTTTACCAAAAATGGAAAACCAAGATTCTAAATCAATCTATCAATTTGCAACACCTTCGGAAACTGACCTTTTACCATGGGAGTCATCACAGCCTATCCAAACATCCCAGTATAAGTTAAGTTCAAGGTTAATTGCGATGATTCAAAATTTATCTTTTTCGGGAAAGGAAGACGAAAACCCTTACCTTCATATTAGAGATTTTGAGCAGACATACGATTGTCTTCGCATTGATGGCATCTCTGATAAGACTTTACGTTGGAAGCTTTTTCCTTTTTCTTTAAGAGGAGAAGCTAGACGATGGTATAGTCAGAAGGTAAGTCAACAGCAAGGTGAATGGGGAGTTTTAAGAGCCAACTTTTGTCTAGATTTTTATTCCCTTGACCGTACTGGTGACCTTAGACTCGAAGTCCTATCTTTTAAACAAAAAGATAATGAAACTTTGGGGAAATCCTGGAAACGTTTTTCTGATCTTTTAGAATCTGGTCCAAAACTTTTGCTTGAAGACACTGTTCTTTTATTTCACTTTTTTCGAGGTCTTCAGAAAGATAATAAACAAATGCTGCATACTATGGCTAGAGGTTCTTTCTTTCGTATCCCTACTGATGAAGCTAAGGGGATCTTGAATAGAATCCTAGAAGCTGAGATGGATAATGCCCTCCATGATAAAACCTACGAAGCCGAAGTAGACACTCTGCCAAATTTTTCATCTACTTTAGCTATCCCAGGTTCTAAGCCACAAAAGGAAGAAATTCTACCATCTGATTTCATGCTAGACATAGAATCCGATCTCTTTGCCGATTTTGGAAACATTTCAAACTACCATTCTATAGACCGACCCCAAAACGGCCAATTTAGCATTTGTTTACCAAGTGAACGTCAATTGAGAGATCTTATCTCGGTTATGAGTAGCGAATGGTTAGAGGAGTCAGAGCTTTCCTCTGAAGTAATCCGAGTGGACACACCCTCTATAACTATACGCTGTGCTTATAATTATGATCAATTTAACGCTCTCTATAATCCTGTTGTGGGGATCAATATTATGTCCGAAGCTTTTGCACTTAATTTATTTGGGAAACTTGTTTTAACCCCCACAATAAAGGTCATAAAGGAATCTTCGGGACGATTAGTCCCCAGTCTTGGAATTATTAATGTCCTACCCTTTATGGTAGAAGGCTCCATGGTTCATTTGAACTTTTATATCTTTGATATATCGGGTTTCGACCTATTGATTGGACAACCTTTTAGAAGACTCCTTTATGAAGGTCAAACTAGAAAGCTCTACATTTCTTTGGGAAAGGATTTTAAACTTCCAATTACAATAACTCACTCCTTGAATAATAAGACCGAGCCATATCTTTTGCCTGATCCTATGGAGGAGGTAAAGGCTGCATCTCTAGAACTTTTAGATGATCCAGACTTAGAAGTGGAAGCCCCCTTCTTCACTGAAGAAGAGGCCGAACCTTCTGAACCTGAACCCTTAGATGAGTTTGCAGAAACACCTAGACCCCCCATAGAACTCAAAACTTTACCACCCGGTCTTACCTATGCTTTCCTAAACAATAATCCAGAGTTTCCTGTGATCGTTAGTAATAAACTCACTCAGGAGCAAACTCTGCGATTAATGACCATTCTTGAAAAACACCACTCTGTTTTCGGCTACTCACTTCAAGATCTCACAGGAATCAGTCATATGATTTGTACCCATCGTATTCCGACAGATCCTTCTGTTACACCCTCTCGAGAGCCTCAACGTAGACTTAACAACGCGATGAGAGAGGTAGTTAAAAAAGAAGTTATAAAGTTGCTGCATGCAGGGATTATATATCCTGTGCCGCATAGTGAGTGGGTAAGCCCTGTTCAAGTTGTGCCTAAAAAGGGAGGCATGACTGTTGTTACTAATGATAAGAATGAGCTAATTCCGCAACGCACCGTCACTGGGTGGCGGATGTGCATAGACTATAGAAAACTTAATAAAGCCACGAAAAAGGATCATTTTCCTTTGCCTTTTATAGATGAGATGTTTGAGCGGTTAGCAAAACACTCGTTTTTCTGTTTTCTAGATGGATATTCAGGGTATCACCAGATCCCTATCCATCCTGATGATCAAAGCAAAACCACTTTTACATGCCCATATGGAACGTATGCTTATCGTAGAATGTCTTTTGGGTTATGTAATGCACCAGCTTCTTTTCAAAGATGTATGATGTCTATATTTTCTTATATGATTGAAGAGATTATGGAAGTTTTCATGGATGATTTCTCAGTTTATGGAAAAACTTTTGATAGTTGTCTTGAGAACTTAGATAAGGTTTTGCAAAGATGTGAAGAAAAGCACTTAATCCTTAATTGGGAAAAATGTCATTTTATGGTTAGAGAAGGAATAGTGCTAGGACACCTAGTGTCTGAAAGAGGTATTGAGGTAGATAGAGCTAAAATTGAAGTAATTGAACAACTACCTCCACCTGTGAATATAAAAGGAATTCGAAGTTTTCTTGGCCATGCTGGTTTTTATCGCAGATTTATAAAAGACTTTTCATTTATTGCGAGACCATTTACTCTTTTGCTAGCCAAGGATGCTCCTTTCGAATTTGATGATGCATGTCTAAATTCTTTCAATTTATTAAAGCAAGCGCTCATCTCTGCACCAATCATTCAACCCCTTGATTGGTCGTTGCCTTTTGAAATTATGTGTGATGCTAGTGATTATGCTGTGGGGGCAGTTTTGGGACAAACTAAAGATAAAAAGCATCATGCAATTGCTTATGCAAGTAAAACTTTGACAGGAGCTCAACTTAATTATGCAACCACTGAAAAAGAGCTTCTGGCTGTTGTTTTTGCCATTGATAAATTTAGATCTTATTTAGTTGGAGCTAAGATAATTGTTTACACTGATCATGCTGCACTAAAATATTTGCTCACTAAGAAAGATGCTAAACCTCGCTTAATCAGATTGATTTTATTACTCCAAGAATTTGACTTAGAAATAAAAGATAAAAAGGGAGTAGAAAATTCTGTTGCTGATCACTTGTCTAGAATGTACTTTAAGAATTCACAGGAACCCCCCATTAATGACTCACTCCGGGATGACATGCTTTACGGGATTAACAGATCTGACCCCTGGTATGCAGATATTGTTAATTTTATGGTTTCAGGTTATGTACCACCCGGAGCAAACAAGAAGAAGCTTATTCAGGAAAGTCGTTCACATATATGGGATGAGCCATATCTCTTCCGAGTATGCGCTGGTGGCCTACTTAGAAGATGTGTGACCACTGAGGAAGGATTGAAGATCATCGACAGATGTCACTCATCACCATACGGAGGACACTATGGAGCATTCCGTACACATTCAAAGATCTGGCAATGTGGATTCTACTGGCCTACGATGTACGATGACACGAAGCAATATATCAGAAGATGTGGGCCATGTCAAAGGCACGGAAACATAAATACAAGGGATGCCATGCCACTCACCAACAACCTTCAGATTGAACTCTTTGATGTCTGGGGAATAGACTACATGGGTCCATTTCCCCCATCAAAGAAGTGTGAGTTCATCTTGGTGGCGGTTGATTACGTCTCCAAGTGGGTAGAGGCACTACCTTGCAAACATGCCGACAATATCAGTTCGAAGAGGATGTTTGAGGAAATCATATTTCCAAGATTTGGAGTCCCCAGGATAGTGATAAGTGATGGAGGATCACACTTCATTGACAAGCGCTTCGAGCACTATCTATCAAGACATGGAATCCGTCACAACGTCGCTACTCCCTATCATCCTCAGACAAGTGGCCAAGCAGAGACTTCTAACAAGCAAATCAAGAACATTCTTTAGAAGACGGTGAACGAGATGGGAACGGCATGGAAGGACAAGTTATCCGATGCACTCTGGGCTTACCGGACAGCATACAAGACCCCAATTGGAATGTCTCCATACCAATTGGTGTACGGAAAGACTTGTCACCTACCTGTTGAACTTGAGTTCAAGGCACACTGGGCCATAAAAAGATGGAATATGGACCTAGATATCGCCGGAAAACATAGAAGAATGCAATTATCGGAGTTAGAAGAATGGCGGGAGAAAGCATATCACAATTCAAAGATCTACAAAGAAAGAGTCAAGAGATGGCATGATGAGAGGATCAAGAAGAAGGAGTTCTTACCCGAAGATAAGGTATTACTTTTTAATTCCAGGGTGAAGCTTTTCGGGCATGGAAAGCTCCGGAGCAAATGGGAAGGACCATTCAAGGTAATTCATTCATCATCCCATGGAGCTATCACACTTCAAAATGATGAAGGTACGTTATTCAAGGTAAATGGTCAACGTCTTAAATTATTTTTAGAGCCCAATAAAGAATTAGAAGAAATAGACGTGATCAATTTTTACCTTCCAATTAAAAATTAAAGCCCGACGCTTTTAATTTGACGTTTTTGGGCCAAGTATATATTTTTTGGGATAAAAACATGGTGAGAAACACGCTCGAGAAAGCAGGCTTGTAGAGGAGCCGGACACAGGGCGGGCGCCCTGAGGATGAGGGCGGGCGCCCTGCCCCTGTCTCCCCTCGGCCCCAGACTTCTCCCACACGATAACCTCACCCATTGCTATCTGGAAAATTCCGTCCTCGGTTTGTTTCGCAAACATGACGGCGGGAAGAGTCCCGACCATGCACGAGAGCAGTTTTTACCCCCTATATAAACAGACCCCCAACGTCAGCTTTTAGCACCAATTCATTCAAGCCTTCTCTCCTTCCTCAAATTAGATCTTGATTAGTTCCTAGCTGCTCCAATGGCCGAGAAGTTCCACGTCGATTAGGAAGTCGTCCCCTACGACCTCAACAAGAAGCCCAAGGAGGATCCCGACGCCTACGCTCTCGTCCCGGCCAACACAGAGCGACAGCTAGAAGCCATGCCACCACGTCAACGCAGCTCTGCCCAATCCTACTTTGCTCGCCCAGTTCTTACTGCACCTACGCAGCCCCTATTGCTCGAAGGCTCGCCATCATCGTCGAAAGGGAAGGAGATCATCAAGGTACCAGCCGGAACAAAGATCCTGCCGCCAAAACCCAATGAGCGGATCATCGAAGTGAAGACCAACCGGAGCGGCGAGATCTCTAGTGTCCGCTATACCACGGAGGAGAGACCTTACTTCGAGGGTGTTAGGGCAGCTAAGGTCCGCTTCGTTCCTCCGAAGGAAGCACCCAAGCATGCTCTTAATGCTTTCGAGACACCTCCCAAGCGCCGCAGGACCATTGCAGATGTGGATGAGGAGCTATGGGTGATCAAGAACAGCATTATAGAAATTCAGAACTCCAATATCTCTATGGATCGGAGGACCTTCAACCATAACACTACGATCCTAAAGCTACGGGATGACCTTGCCGACACCAACAAGAGGATCGATGAGTTAGAGCATAGTCTTAGGAGGCGTGAGCGTCGCTGAGCTATCTAGATTAGATCTTGGGGCTATATATGTCTTAGTTATTATTAGATTCGATTAGGTTCGCTTATAATCAGTTTAGATCTATTATATTCGGTTATTATTATTATTCGGTTGTAATAAATGCCTCAAGATTAATAAAGATTATTATTAGTATGTCTTGTGTGTCTCTACTTTACTTTTGTGCAAGAAAGCAGAAAACAAGTATGGGGGAGATTCCCTGACATGTCACACACACTTCGATCGCACCACTCCATGAACCAGGTACACACTCTGCACACTTTTATTACACACTTACACACTCACCTTAGTTTGTGCAGAATTTTATCTCTCTAAACATGATAAATTAAAAGGATAAAAATGCTTATAATCATGATCAATCTCACTCTGTGATATTTCCTGGAAACCTGCAATTATTAAAATTATTTCAAAACCCTGTGTTGCTAAAAGTCATTGTGGAATAAGAGATGGTAAGGGTATGAGTACCTTATTCTTAGTATCTTTATTGCTTGGAGAATTTGTTTTAAAAATCTCAAAATTATAGCTACCATCCTCAAGTTTTATATGCCTGCTAAACATGAAAATATTAATTAAAGCTATCTGCTTTGGATTGAGTTTGTTCAAAACAAGTTAGACCCTTGTTGAGAGATTTATCATACTCCTAAGATCAAGACATTTTTATTCAGAAAGATTCACTCTTCCGAAGTATTATTGCGTTAGAGGTATGGGCTATGCAAAATTATGAATATATCGAGGAAATAAAAAGGAGCAAGTGCTCGATAACCTCGTGGAAAAAAATGGACAAGTGTCCGGCAGTAGAATTAGGGGTACCTCGGTATCCACCCAAAATGAAAAAAAATGAGATATGATAAAAAAATGATGGAAAGAAAATGATAGCACATGGTCCCTCTAATAAGCAATATGCCAGTAAGAGTGACAAGTTTTTAATTTTCAAAATCTTTGATCTAAGAGTATGGCATTCTTCTCCTCGGATCCGGTTTTGACCATACAATAAATGCAAGGTATGTATGCTTAAAGAATTATTTTTGCAAAATCAAAACAGCCTCAGAGAGAAATATAAAAGATAATGAGTGATTCTGAGGGTACCTATGAGGATAAAGGAATGCTAGGTTTTTCTTTTCAAAAATATGTAAAAACTCCAAGTGATAGGGATTAAGAAGAAGAAAGGCTCTTTACTCTGACCATATATTTCCCTGACTATAAGTGCACAGTGGATTTTTACAACACCCTGCAGGTATGAAAGAATGTTTCAACCCCAGATGTTTTATTAACCAACCTTTTCTCGAGGACGAGTAAAAGCCTAAGTATGGGGGTGTTTGTTGACGGTTCTTAAGTATCAATTATAACCATCAAATAAATAAAGAAAAGGACCTATATGCAAGCAACACCTAGAATTAGGGTTTGATCTAACAGAATTCCACGAGTTTTGCTGTTTATCTATTTCTGCAGGGGGTTATCAGGAAATACGGAAGAAAGGCCCACATGTCGGAATAATGACGGGATATTAACCAAACACGCAATTATCTTACATCTAGAAGATTCCAGAAGCCACGGGAACGAACGGGAGCCGTAACGGGGCCGGACACAGGGCGCCGGCCCTGTGCCCTAGGGCGCCCGCCCTGCCCCCGGGACCAATCAGGTCGAGTCTTGCGGATTATGCTCCACCGCCTTTGAGGATCAAGGAAAACCGTAGGATGAAGGTCGGTTTGATCCGACGGTCCAGATTCATCCAAAAGGGCTATATAAGCAAGGCCCCTGACCCCTGGTGGAGAAGACCCCAATTCATTATTCAGTTGCATATCTCTAGTTAGGGTTTAGAGAGAGAGGTTCCCTCTAGGGTTCCCACCTCTTAGGGCTTAGCATCCAATGTGAAAGTAGAATTAGTTCTACTAGATTGAGAGAGATAGAGTGGAGGTGTAGATCGGAGGAAGCCGGCCTGTCGGTGTCTACTCCGAGGTTGTACCTGCGGGATCAAGTTCTCCTAACCCGAGGCTTGTTCTCAGGATTCTTCAGTATTTCAACTTCTAAATTCTAGTAAGTTCTTTGTTTTATTGTTCTTTGGTTTATGAGTTTACTTTGATCTCTTCGCGTAGAGTTTAGAGTAATCATCTCTAGCGTAAACGTGGTGTTTAAGCTAGGATACTCATAGATATCCCCTCGTCTAGCCGGACCGTGGTAGTAGCGAGGAACGTGACAATTCCGAGTTATCTTTGTATTCCATATCCCGTTAGCAGGATCGATAGGGTTTATAGGTGCGGGTTGAACATCCTTTGTGGTGTCTAGATTCCGTAAACCTCCCCAATAGAACAGTAGATCATCCTTACCAAGGTTAGAAGAAGAGTGCGGTTGTAGTCTTCTCTATACATCACTCACATCGAATCATAGTGGTTGTAGCCTAAAGGTTAGTAGTAATAGATTTGGTTAGTCAGATGCACTCTTTCTCCTAGTGGTAAAAATATAAATACGATACCCAGGATAACATCTCGGGTGAAGTGCTCACCGATATCCGTGTGCTTACGGATCCTATTTCCTAATTGCGTTACCAAATATCAACAATAGGGGGCTGCAAGGCAGAAGGTGGTCAGGGTGAGGGTGAGGTGCAGCACGTCCGTCACCGAGAAGCCTGCAAGTGAAACAAAGCAAGTACGCCAATTCAGAGTACGAACTGGACAATCTAGTATTTGTATGTATGCTTAGAAATCAAAAACTCACATGAAGCAAATATGGTAATGTTGTAGTGGATTGCATTTTTTAGGCAATTTAAGTGGCATTAGTTAGACAACAATGTCTTCCTTAATAGGACATTTATGTATTCTAAAAAAGCAAGTATATATAGTGTCTATATTCATTTGCAACCCACAGCCCCACCCCAACCCCTAGTTTATTTGCAAAAAAACAGTTCAAACAGAGGCAAGGTGATGATGAAAACTTGATTTGCAAAGAAAAACAGTTCAACCCCTAGTTTGCCTGCAACTTGATTTGCAGTTCTGCTGCACTGTTTCAGTGTTTTCAGTTCACAACAGAAAATTAATATGCCCTCCATTTCAGGTTTCAACAGGAAATTAATATGCTGGATGCTTAGATAATATACTAGCATGATGGTGTTGGTGATCTATCATTGACCACTGGCTCATGTCAACTCTCAAAACATAGGCAAATGTCTTGAATCTAGTATCTTGATTAGGCTATTCTATTGTTTTGAATTAAGAAAGTGTACAAAAACAGTAGACTGCAGGCTGCCATTCAAGCAACTCGGTCAGGATCAATTCAAGGGGATCAAAATGGTTCATGAATGGCATACCCATAAGATGCACGATTGCTTTAATCATGAGCAGTAAAAAAACCAAATAAATTCTATATGAACAGCATAACAACCGGATTAGCTCTAAGAGAAATCACATGTAATTCCTCCTATAGAAAACAATATCAGAAAAAATGGTCTAAATTAAAAATATTAGCATATATGCCCAATAACAACCACATGCATGTCAGATTGAAGCTCTACTTGTTCTAGCAGATCCAACATATAAAGAGGGGTTGGGGGTCTATGGAAGCATGCCCACTTGAAGAAAATATAGTGCCTATATCAGATCTGGTATTTTGATTGGGCTAATATATTGGTTTGAACAAAGCAAGTATGCCCATTCAGAGTACGGGTATGTGAAATTTCAATACACTGCACGCTGCCATCCATGGGCTGTCATTTCAGGCAACTCACTCATCTATAACTATGTTTCTCCTACTTACTAATTAGCTACATCAGCTTCACTTATTTCTATGTGCAAACTGGACAGAAATTAGCAGCCTACAGTTTTATTCAGTGATCTGTGCTCACCATCCAGTTTGTGCTTTATATATGTTGGCAAGCTCACGTACATTTGGTACTATTGTTATGTATCATACTATCATTTACAGGATGCCCAAAGCCATCTAATCTTCCAAAAATCACGATCCTGCCTAGGCATGAAAAACTAACGAATGGAATCCACAGGAAACGAGTCACAGCACTGCAAAGGGGGGAAAACAGGGAGCACTGATCTGTATCTGATGCGGCAGGAGTAGGTGAATGGTGATGACTGATGAGTACATGAAGAACGGAGTAAGCAACAGGCATGGTAGAGTGGTGGTGCACGGAGAACGGAGGAGCAGGTTGCGCCAGGCGGACTTCCACCAAAAGCAAAAGGGGTAGGACTGCCGAAGTACCATTTCCTCGTTAGGACTTCTGACCAGATAGTCAATCAAACATCACGAAATCTACACTACCCAATAACATTTCAAATCGCCTGACCATCTCACCAACACTGCTAGTTTTAAACCATAACATAGGCTGAAAATCATAACCTACCAGAACCTACAGCTGCTGATAACACACAGACAGTCATCTGAAAAAGAACAAAGACAACCATGTGCATGGTAGCCCGCATAACACAAAAAATAGACAAAACAAGCTCTGCTTACTGAAAATGGATGGACTAGTATTTCTGAAACTACTTTGCAGTTTTGGAAGCAGCCATTTAGATGGTCAATCAAAAGTCAGGACAAACATATTGTAGTTACCAAATCAACACAAAATAGAACTGAATGAGATCCTTTTTGGCAAATCAGTCAGTAAATACTAGTTCTAGCTCATAACTAACAGAGCAGTAACAGATTTTTTACCTGAATGATATATCCTTTTACTATTACTGAAAGCTACCTTCCCTGATTCTTTCTCTCTAATAAGAGCAACTAATCTTGTTGCTGCCACGTGACATCAATATTACCAAAATGATAGCAAACATTCAGAATGACAGCAAACATTAAGAATGACAGAATAAAGTATCATGTTCTGGTCTTTATGCACTCATTTTTTCAACTTTCTAAAACAGAGGTTTACACAGAGAAAGTTAAATGATCTAATCCCAGGCCATGGAGCTGAATTGTCATTTAAGTAAGGAAAAAGGTACATAATGAGAGGTCAGGAGAGCAAAATAAAGATAAATGTAAATGGCCAAAGGTTGATGCAGTCATTGCTTTCTACTTTTAGTCTGTCTACTTCAACCAATCCTTTCACCTCTGATGACGGTGGATGTGCAATGCCATTGTCAGTCTTCTCCAAACAACCAAACCAAACAACATGGATGCCCATACATTAAAGAAGCGGCGGGGACTTCCTTGTCCCGATCCCTCACTAGACTATCATGATGGCAGAGAGCGGTTCTCCATCTTTTTGTTTCATGGAGGCTGACAGAGCAGAGTAGATAGGGAGCAACCGAGCAGGGGAGGGCGGGAAAACTTGCTTACCTGCAGCCGAGTAGGGGAGGCAGGGAGTGGCCGGTGCAGGAGGCTAGCCACACCGGTGGGGAGGGGGATCGACCGGCTGGAGCAACACTGCAGCGGACCGCCAGGGAGGGGACCGTGGGTTGGAGCAGCAAACCGGTGGTGATGAGCGCGACCGTGCGGGGATGAACGCGGCCGGCGAGCTAGGGTTGAACCGCACCGCACCTTGCACAACGTCCGTGAGGCCCCCCTCGCTATGTACCCGACAACACTATTGAAATGCGCCGCGCCATGGTCGAATCCAACTTCGATTCCTCACGAGCACCTTCTCTGCACAAACCCTAGGTCAAAATCCATCGAAAATCAGCGAGAATTAGAGGGGGATGAGGGGATCAGGGAGGGCAGAGGGGAGGGAGCGGGGAAGGAGAAGGGATCCGGGAGATTAATTGACGGCGACCTCTGTGCTCACCCCCGAATACGGAACAAACTCGAGTTGGATGGGGGACAAAACCAAATCCAAATCAGTCAGAGGAGGATCCAACTTACCCTGATGAGCGCCGTGCTTCCCCTAGATCCGGTTTGCCGCTGGACAGCTCCAATCGCCACCGTAGTCGCCTCGTCGCCGCGGACGCTATCTCGTCGGAGGAAGACGAAGCGAGCGGGGATGATTGCTATCGGGAAGAGAGAGAAAGCGCGAGTACCAATATTTGAACAGTTACCTCTCCCCCTCTCTATGACTAGTGGACCAGGCCGTCAGGGTTGGGTGGAAAAGCTAGAAGCAACCGGGCCCGTCGATCATGGATGGACGACGGGGGAGCGTGCGTGTGCGTTGCCAAACGCACGCACGGTGGGAATGAAGTATTTACCATCTCTATAATTATGCACAAAAAATTTAGGGGGGGCTTCGGTGGGGCTCCAGGCTCCTGGGATCCGTAGGCAGGGCTCGAGCCCGTGTTGCCCGGCCGTCAGCTCCGTCCCTGGGCAGGACACTGTCGGGTAATTAACATGACTAGCAGCAATCCGTTCATGTTTAATTTGTAATTAATTTTGAGATGAACGAACTTGCCAATTAAGTGCTTAACACGTTGATTTTGCTCCCAATTCAACCCTCCAAATGCAGACCATTGTGTCGCACCGTAGCAGACGCCGTCCACGTGCTGGATGCTATTGTCGGTTACGATGCCCTTGACGCTGAGGCCACAATGGCAGCGTCCCAGTACATCCCTAAAGGCGGGTACAAGCAGTTTCTGAAGATTGACGGGTTATGTGGCAAGAGGATTGGTATACCAAATGGCTTCTTTCACTTCGAAACTCAGACAGTGATGACCACAGTGTACAAGCAGCATATCGAAACAATGAGGTAATTTACAATAGAGTTTACTCTTTACATAAATTCATGAACAGTCAACAGGATTGGTCATCATTTCCTTTTCGATCATAAAATCAAAGCAACCTATTTATACTTAGTTACTCCTGTTTTAAGGCGATATGGAGCGATCGTGATCGAGAACCTGGACATTGCCAATCTGAGCGAGTCACGGGACAACACCAAGAGTGGATTCCTGGTTGCCGCGCCAGCAGAGTTCAAGATCAACCTAAACAACTACCTCTCTAACTTATCTGACACTCCAGTCCGCTCACTAGCTGAAATCATAGCTTTCAACGCCATCCATCCTGTCGAGGTTTGTTTTAGTCATCAGTTGTACTTTCTCAACTCTTCTTTTTCAATCTAACAATGTACTGAAATTTGGACTGCAGGAGAAGCTGATAGAGTACGATCAGCTGCTCCTGCTGTTATCTGAAAGCACCACGGGCATCGGCCCCCTGCAGAGAGCTGCGATACATCGGATGGAGGAGTTGTCGGCAAACGGGGTGGAGAAGCTGATGAAGGAACACCAGCTCGACGCGATCTTTACACCTGATTCGAGCGTCGCCACCGTCCTTGCCTACAATGGCCTCCCCGGAATCGAAGTGCCGGCTGGGTACGACGAGAACGGCGTCCCCTTTGGCGTCACCTTCGGTGGGCTTAGGGGATATGAGCCGAGGCTCATCGAGATGGCCTATGCGTTTGAGCAGGCTACCAAGGTGCGAAGGCCTCCCACCATATGAAGGCTTAGAAAGCTCCCTAGAATGCACACAACTGTTTGCAGTCCACCTCTTAATTGCCACTACTTTGTTTTTTTTTATATAAAGTATGTAATACTGTTTTTTCCTTTGTGTGTTGTCTGTATACTTTTAGTAAAAGGATTCTAAAAGCATGTTCTACTTGATGCGGGTCAATTACAATTTATCCAAAACGGAAATGTTTAGTGCTTCATCTTCATTGAGGATAACGGCGGTGTTGTGTTTTTTTTATCGAATTGTGCTTAATTATTTTAGTTAATAATTTGCATCACTTCGCTTCAACTGGAAGCATTCTTACAAAAACAAAAAAAATACATAACAAATATTGGGTTACCAAGTTGAGGTAATACTCCATGAACTACAATGGTGAACAGGGAGAAAATAATACATCCTCGGATCACAAACATAGTTTGAATCTAGTGATGCCAATTGGACACGACCAAAATTTTCTTGGGTTCCCAAGTTGTGCTCGCTTCTGCTACTGTTGCACTTGTAGCACCATCGAGCAGAGCCATGAGTCCATCTAAGCTACGTTTAAGCCAAGTCATTGTTTTCAAACTTTGGCTAATAATAATAACTATAAAAATGTCACGAATTTAAAAGAAGATCTATTTTTAAACCTAGTTTGAATCTAGTCGTGTCAATAGGACCCGACCAAACTTTTCTTGGTCTGAGCCCGGTCGTGGCCTTGACACGATCCTGGCTGTGGGCCGGGCCGACAGCCCTGCAACACACTACACACATCATAGCTATTGACATGCCAAATAAGATTGACAACTTCAGCAATTTCTCAATCGAGTGCAATTGGATGTAGAAGACCAATAGGCGACGGCAAGAGGATATCCATCAGCTCTCCTATACTCTTCCCTACCCCTTGAATAAGAGATTGAACAGCCCTAGAAAATTTTTTATCACATTTCTTATCCCTGTATTTGTTAGAGATCTCCTAAATCCATTGTTATCTACAGTGTGATGAATAAGGACTTGTTTGGTACCGCTTCACTGGCAGATTCACCTGTTGTCCAACTAAATGGTCTCCCGTCAGTCCACTTCACCCGGGAAGTTGCGGAAAACATGCTGAGAGAAGAGGGGAGTGAGAGTAGAAGCCGAAAAATGAAGTGAGCACTGGCTTTCTTCTGACACTGGTGGACCTCAACACGAGTGTGGGCAGATTTGCCCCCATGGCGAGGTGAGCGCTGGTCACCAAGGCCGGGGCAGGAGCGGAGTCACCGGGGCCGGGGTGGGAGTGGAGTCGCTAGGGCCGGGGTGGGAGCAGAGTCTTTGGGGCCAGGGCGATAGTAGAGTCGTCGGAGCTAGGGCAATAGCGGAGTCGTCGAGGCTAGGGTAGGAGCGGAGTTGCTGGGGCCAGGGCGGGGGTGCGTTCAGGAAGGCGGTGGCCGAGACTAGGGTGTGGATGGAGGACGGGCAACGCGGACGAGAAGGACGCATGAGGATGAGAAGGGTGCATGAGGAGAGGATGGTTGCCCAGATGAGATGGAAAGGGGAAAAAAAGAAGAAAACAAGGGCATTATGGTCATTTGTCCTTTTGCCTAACAGAAGAAACTGTTTAACCAAACGGCCCACCAAAAAAGACTCAACTTTACCGGTAAAACTGCTTTTAGAGCCAAAGCCAACAAAAAGCTGGTTAACTAATGTGAAGACCCCACTAAATGGGTCAATTTGGACCAGTCTGATTGGGCTGGGCCGAATGGCCAAATTACGGTAGTACAGTGGTGCCATGGTACTGTAGCATTAGGACACTGTAGCTACACGAGTTTAGTCCCATATCGGAGCCTGAGAGGGAGTTGGACTAGCTTAAAAGCCTGGACTTGGGAGGCTGTTAACTCCAGATCGATTCTTTTGTGCGAAGCGAGGATGAAAATGCAAGAGAGTTAATTAGCAGATGTGCCTTATTCAACGTGTAGAGTGGGCCTTAGCCGTCTTCCCGGGTCGGGGCGTTATAAATAGTAATCAGAGCCAACTCTCGCGGTTTCACGGACGTATGGCTCGGGAGCTCGGACAGGTTACGTATGGCTCTGCAAGAGTATGGCACTTGGATAGGAATGTGACCAAGAGAGTCATAATCAGAGCCAACTCTTGCGATTTCATGGACGTATGGCTCAGGAGCTCGAACATGTTGCGCATGGCTCTACAAGAGCATGGCACTTGGATACGAACGTGACCAAAAGAGTCGATCCTAAACATTTGTCCCGTATGGGTAAAGCTGGTTCGATAGCTCAATGAAGACGTCAAGTCCTCAAGGGTGGGTGTATGTGAGACCCCACTAAATAGGCCAATTTGGACCGGTCTGATTGGGCTAGCCGAATGGCCAAATCACTGTAGTACAGTGGTGTCCTGGTACTGTAGCATCACGTACACTGTAGCTACACGAGTTTAGTCCATATCGGAACCTGAGAGGGAGTTGGACCAGCTTAAAAGCCTAGACCTGGGAGGCTGTTAACACCGGATTGATCCTTTTGCGCGAAGCGGGGACCAAAGCACAAGAGAGTTAATCAGCAGATGTGGCTCATTCAATGTGTAGAGTGGGCCTTAGCTGTCTTCCTAGGTCAGGGTCTGATTGGGCTGGGCCGAATGGCCAAAATACTGTAGTACAGTGGTGCCACGGCACTGTAGCATCAGGACACTGCAGCTACGCTAGTTTAGTCCCATATCGGAACCTTAAAAGCCTAGACCTGGGAGACTGTTAACTTCAGATCTATCATTTTGCGTGAAACGAGGACGAAAACACAAGAAAGTTAATTAGCAGGTGTGGCTCATTCAATGTGTAAAGTGGGCCTTAGCCGTCTTTCCAGATCACGGCATTACATTTAGTGAAGCTGAGCTCATGCCATAAGAAAGGTAGTAGAGCTTATGGCGATTTAGTTGAATGGTCCATGACCTTGAATATATGAACTATAGTTTGGCTTCATTAGAATTTTAAAATTGAATCTGAATATATGCTACTACGCCTATACTAGTACCGACAATATTGCATTAGATATAGAACAATTAATAGTTCTACCTCTATTGAATGTGATGAGCTAATATTCTTGTTTGGTCCAAGGTCTATGAACAGCTCCATCGATAAAGTTGGAGTCATTTTGGTAAATCGTTTGAAAAACAGCTCTATACATAAAGCTCCTTAGAAATACTCTTATAGAACCCCATGCAAGACCTACCTGGACGAGGTAAAGCCGAGTGATGCCGCTATTTTTTGCTACACCCTCCACGTATCTTCTTTCGAAACGTCTAGCGCCCAGACGTCCGTACGGGACTAGCGTCCAGACGCCCTCGCCTACTTCATGTGGGGGCCTGTGCCACTCCATGTCCCGCACCTGCATCGTGTCCCGCACCCGCAGCGTGGCACCCCTTCCACACCCACGCGCATCCAGGCGGGCTCAACAACTGCAACAGTGCAATATCCAGATAAAGCACTTGCAACATACGTATAAAACACTTGAAACATACATGTATATACAACATCTAGATATACTTTTGCAATATCCAGATGAAACACTTGCAACATACATCCGAAACAAATAAAACATTTAGGACATACACTTGAAAACACCATTTAACATGTGCAACATCTCAATCTAATTTTGCAACATCGATATAAAACACTTGCAACATACCTCTAAAACATTTGAAATACTTGAAATAGACGTTTGCAACATGCAGTTTCAGCGCAACATCTCCTTGCTGCTCGAAAGAATGGATCCTCGTCGTTGTGTGAAGTTCTATCCCGGCCATCGCAGGCTACACGCGGGCAAGTTCCGCCCCGACCACGACGAACTGGGCAAGCGGGGGCACGAGATGTGTGTGGGTGCCCTCCTCCCGGGCTACCATGTGCTGCACACGGACGAGCTCCACACCTGACCGTAGCGAGCTAGGTAGGCGGAGGGGAAGGTCTTCCTAGCCACCGACCATGCGTCCGGCCCTCGTGGTGGAGGTGACAGCGGTCTACCTCACCATAGCGAGCGGCGCAATGTGGCCGGTGGAGCTTGTGCATACGCGGCTAGAGGCGGCGCTTGACACTAGTGCGTATGAGGAGAGCTGCGATGCTCATGCGGATGTGGGGCGCTAGCAGATCCCGTGCGTACGCGACCGAAGGGCGGGCGGTGCGGTGAAGCCGATGCGAATGGGGAAGATAAGATGTCGCTCGCTTTTCTTTTTTTAGAAACCATGTATGCCGACGAGGGGTCTAGACCTATGGGCCGGTCCACAGCCCAACTAGCTGCGTCCGATGCGGAACCCACGCCCATGGTAGAGCATTAGCGATCTTCTTTATGAAGCACGATAGGGCTCCTTGGATGAAGCTGGTTGATATTATCCTGTTTGGCATAAAAAAGTTAAACGGCTTTAGGAGCCGGTAAAGAAAGAAGCTGTGCCAAATGTACCTAAGACTGTCCGCAGTGGCATACTCTAAAGGATACTCTAAAGCTTTAGAGTATGAATATAGAGTAAAAACTGCTGCACTGGATACTCTAAAACGATACTCTATCCTTTCTCCCACTCTATATTTAGAGTAGTACAGTGTTTACTCTATAGTGCGCAGTGGCGGGCCCTACTAGCTAAACCAAGAAAAAAATATTATAACTCATAAACCAAAAATCCAAATTAAATTTCAATTGCACCATTAAATTCGTCTCAATAAATCCTTCAAAACTAGATCACTCATGGATATATTTAGATAAAGTGACAAGTGGGTCCCACAGTAGATAGAGTGGATAGAGGATGATATAGAGGATGGATGGGTGCGGGAGAATTGAGTATAGAGGAGAGAATCTTGCTGACTAGGATATATAGAGGATGAATATAGAGGACCATGAGTGCGGATAGCCTAAGGATTGCCGCCGGATGCTTTTGTAGTTGGATACCCAACTATTGGTCTGACATGGCAAGATTAGCCTCGAATGCACGTAGGCAAGACAGGAGAGGATGGGCGGGTTGGTGACGACTGCTGACTGCTGAGTCAGAAATAGTGAGAGGCTCCAACTCGCAACTCCGCAGCAGCAGCAGCAGCCAGCATAGCAGAGCAGAGCACGCAGAAAAGCTCCCCCATCAGTGCTCATCCCCACACTCCCAGTGAGAACGGAGAGAGGGGCGCCGCCACCGACATGAAGATCCTGGTCGCGGTGAAGCGGGTCGTGGACTACGCCGTCAAGGTGCGCGTGAGGCCGGACCGGACGGGCGTGGAGACAGCCAACGTCAAGATGTCGATGAACCCCTTCTGCGAGATCGCCGTCGAGGAGGCGCTCCGGCTCCGCGAGGCCGGCGCCGCCGCCGAGGTCGTCGCCGCCACCGTCGGCCCCGCCCAGTCCGCCGACACGCTCCGCACCGCGCTCGCCATGGGCGCCGACCGCGCCGTCCACGTGCTCCACGACCCGGACCCCGCGCGGCCCCTCCTCCCGCTCGCCGTCGCCAAGATCCTCCGCGCCGTCGCGCTCCAGGAGAAGCCCGGCCTCGTCATCCTCGGCAAGCAGGTGCGCGTTCGCCCTATCCTGAATTCCTTATTCGTGACTAGCAGTGCACTGCTAATTTCATTTTAAGACTCAAGAATCAGGTGTCTCATTTGTACGTTCAACAACTGTGGATTGGGGTGGGAGGAGACGATTGTTGCTTTGACGCACTAGTATACAGTGTTGCGACCATTCTCCAGTTAGACCCAATGTGCTTATCTGGATAAACCTGTGTGTGGGATTTGTTGGAGTTAGGGTGTTTGATCTTTTGCAGATTCAGATTGATTCTTCGTGCTACAAGGTGGCCTTAAATTGGCATTTGTGTGTGTGTGTGTGTGTGTGTGGGTGGGTGGGTGGGTGGGTGGGGGGGGGGGGGGAGATGTGTTGGTGCGGTGGTGAGACCGTGAGAGGCATCTTAGTATGTTCTGGAATGCAATTGGAGCAATTGAAAATTAGCTTGGTTACTCAAATCAAGGATATGTGGAAGCTTGTTAGATATTGCAGCAGTTTTAACTTTGGTGTCCATAGTTGCTTTCCTTTGGTTTCTGCTCTATTCCTCAATTTCCACCAACAATGTAAATCCTTTGCAGCTAAGGTACCATTTTTCAATATTATTCTTCTTATGCACAGCAGCTCTTAGTTTTCACTGTAGGAACTTAGGCAAATAGAATACTTACCATCCTTTGTGTGAAGTAGAAAAGTGTCTTTATACAATATCCTAGGTTTATAAGCTTTCTTCCTTGGGTCCTAGTGTTGTGCATGCTTCATAGTGCTAGCAGTAGCTAAAGTAAGTTTCAGAACTTCGGCAATTAAAACAGATAAATGTGCTTTATCTTTCTGCAAGCGCCAGTAGAGCCCTACATATCAAAAGCTCCTGCTCTGGACAGGAAAACAGCCACTTATTTGTTGTGCCACAAGACAGGTAAATAGGCACTTCATCGTGTCATAGCTCTGTCATAGCAATAAATCGTTTCCTGAGAAACATTTTTCCTTTTTGCTTTGGTTTTGTATGAAGAACTGTTTTGAGGGTTAGCTGAAGCATACCGACATCCAAACTTACACCTTTCCTCTTGACTTCTTGGTTTGACCTGATGGAAGATTAATTGTTTGTTAGCATTCTTTCAGTCTTTTGAAATTATTTCTTGGAGGAAATGTTTTCAAAGTCTTAATTGCCATTTTTTGTCACAATCACAAATAAATTAAAAGATATAATCCTCCTCTAGTCAAGGTCACCTAGTTTAACTTACTTGGGAGTATATCTGCTGATAATCTGTGTTTTTTGAGTCCTTTTCTTTTTAGTAACAGGCAATTGATGATGATTGCAACCAAACTGGACAAATGCTAGCTGGATTGCTTCAGTGGCCACAAGGAACCTTTGCCTCCAAGGTACCCTTTTTTCCCTACTCTTTTTATTAACTGGTAACACCTAAAATATAACCATGAAAAGGACTCTTGCAGTTGCATATGCTCCTCCAAATGTTATGTTCTGTTATCCAACTTATTATCTTCAATACTATTCATAATAACCTATGCAATTGCCATCAACATGCAGTTTAATTTGAACTACTAACTGTTGTACTGTCATATTTGTCTTGCATATAGATTGTTGGAAGAATATTTTAGCTCTTGGATTTTTCAAGTCTTTAATGAATCACATTTACTTTCTTGACGCATTATGCTTCCGTTTCTTGACCAACAATATGATGTGCTCTTAGTTGATAAATGAGATCGTGCCACACTAGGAAAACAAACGTTTACGAATTCTTTTCGATGGTTTACAAATAACTGAAAGTTTTTTTTGTTAATTAACTGATTTAATTGCCCCCTGTTTTACTAGTTTGCTTAATTGAAAATTTAAATAAAAGGTTCTTTTAATTTGGCAGGTTATATTGGACACAGAAAAACAAAAAGCTACTGTTGAGCGAGAAGTTGATGGTGGAATTGAAACCATCTGCCTTGATTTGCCAGCAGTGATCACGTAGGACCCATGCAACATTTCAATATACTGTTTTCATTCTATTATTCTATGTTGGAGAAAGGAAATACTCAAAGATTTGTTATATAATAAATAAATTTGTGTGAACATGTGTTAACCATTAATTTTGTCTTCGCTGCAGCACGGATTTGAGACTTAACCAGCCAAGATATGCAACTTTGCCCAACATAATGAAGGCAAAATCCAAAGCTATTAAGAAACTCGCCCCTGAAGACCTCGGTGTAGATATTAGATCAGACATGGAGGTCATTGAGGTAAATGAACCACCAAAACGGAAAGCAGGGGTGATACTTTCATCTGTCGACGAACTTCTTGACAAGTTGAAAAATGAAGCACTTGTCTTGTAACAATTTGTATACTATTCCTCACTGAATGTGGTCTGATGTTCATTTGTGTAAGTTACAATAAAAATGTCTCTCCAAAAGTTCAGACCATTTACAAATAAAATAAGTGTTTCCGTGAACTAATTAAAATTCTATTTCAGAAACTTTTACCTGCTGAATTAGCACCAAATAGTGGTTTGCTTAATTGCTTACAAGCTAAACTAGCTCTTTCTGATATTTGGAGGAATATGGCGTACATGTTAGGATTAAGGGCTAGTTTGGCAGAGTTTCACTTCCTGATTCTTTAGCTTTAGCTCCTGATTCTTCTTTGGTCGGTGATTCTGAGTGATTCTATGGTGGAAGGGATTCTGCCTTGGCTAGCTGACTGTGAAACAGAAGTTCATGTTGGACTTCTCCATAGTACCCATGTCTGTCTGATAGCTCCTGATTCTCTAGTGGGTGATTCTAAGTGATTCTCTAGTGGAAGTGAATCTGCCTTGGCTAGCTAACTGTGAAACAGAAGTTTATGTTGGACTTCTCCATAGTACCTGTGTCAGTCTGAACTGATGTGTACTCATTTATTTGATACATTGAGGCAAACTGTTTAGTACTAATGTAATGTGAAGTACATTGTAAAATCCTAGCATTGTATGGCAGCACGTCATTACAATTTCAAGCTGAATCCATTTGGGTCCAATATATTACAACCAAGTGTCCAAAAGAGAACAAAATAATCTATACTTGCAAAAAATCATGCCCTGATAGAGTAATCATCCTAGTAAGGTCATCACTGAATCTGTCCATACTCGTACAATTGGCTTATGAGCTACTAGCATCTGATGCATTTTGGGAAGGTTGCCTATATCGGCCCCGTTCGGCTGTGCTGATAAGCCGGCTGAAAAACACTGTTGGCTGATTTGTTGTGAGAGAAAAATACTGTTTTGGTTGAAAAAACAAGTTGAAAAAGACAGATTATAAGCCAGATGAACAGAGCCGATCGTAGGTACGGTTGGCACATAATCTAGGTCTCAATCGCATCTGTTGTAAAAAAAAAGGTCTCAATCGCATCTATTGAAATCCTTATCAGGAGCATGGTTTTCATGGATAAATGTAGACAAATGGGGAAAATGGTTCAAGCATGTGGTGTGTGCCCAACTTTTGATAAAAGAGAAAAAAAAGGGATAATATCTTTTGCCTAAAAAAGGAAATATTTGAAAAAACTGACATGATGTTCAAAGAGAACAGGTTCAGACATGAATTGAGCTTGGTTTTCAACCCTTAATTATTTAAACCATTCACATTTCAACGTTGGATATAAATGGCATCACGATGATGTTGCGATGTGGCCAACGACTATAATGGCATATATTTTTTTTGTTTAAATGACATAAGAAACTCTAAAGTTAAGGAGTATTTGTAACCTAAATAATTTTGTATGAGGGAAATAAAGCATAGCAAGATTACAATAAAGATAGTGCTTACAGATAAACCAAGCTATAGTTCACTCCATAAAAAGTTATTTATGTTCTGAATAATCCTCTATGCATATAAACTTGAACGTAGCTTTTTAAATCCAGTTCCTAATTTCCATAATCCGGAAGCCATTCTCTAGTGGTGTGTTTGGTTTATGGAGCCACCTCATGCTTAATGAGGTGATGCATCATGAATTCATCTCATAAATTTTAGTAAAATCAACTCATTCCTTATACATACACTCATTATTAACTTGTGAGGAATGAGGTGGTAATGGATCAACTCATTCCATTCCACAAACTAAATAAAAAAATAAGGAGTGAGAAAAAGATAGATCACCTCATTTCTCAAACCAAACACAATGCAGACGTTTCAATAATTCCCATGCTGTTAGGATGATCAGTGCCTTTCCTACGATGGTTGTCAATACATGTGCGTTCTTTCATTTTGGTTCTGTTTCTTTGTAGAGGCTCTTTATAGCCTTTTTTCTCACTCTTAATATAAAAAATACACAACTCTCTTGCCTGTTTGATGAGGGAAAAAAATACATATGACGGGATATCATTGCCAAAAACGAATGGATCATTACAAAGTATCCCCATAGAAACGATAATAGATAGCTTAAGTGACCATCTCGCTTGCTTTCTTTGATCAATATCCTCCTCAGCATAAGGCGACTTGGAAAGATTTCAGGCTAGCATTCCAAAAGATACGTTGATTGCATTTGCTCTTTTGAAATTTTCAGTTGAACCACTTCCCACCACTCTGGCTAAATCTTCATAGGCAATAGGCTGAGTCCAAAGGTGAATTTCTCCCAAACAAATTGAATCTACATTCATTCCCTTATTCCCATGTAAAGGAACAACCAGGAACGGCACTCACTCAATCATAAGGTTTCCAGTAAAAGGAACGCTCCCCGGAATGATATACATCGATAGAGAGCGGTAGCGATGGGTTAAAACATGCGTGTACGTTGACAACATTTATCCTATTTCGAAGTTCGCTATGCTCTTGTTCATACTTGACTCCATACCTGCTCGGCTAAAGGGCAGTGAATGCAAACAAGTATACAAGTCTGTGAGGAAACTAAAAAACAGAGCAAGTAAAATAGCAACAGAACGAGTAAATCAAACAACACAGGGAAGTGATTCGGATCTAGCGTGATCAAATGATATGGAAGGTACTCATCACGGTATAGACTGTTTTTTTTTCTCAAATACGCAAAAGATTTACGTATCATTGTATTTAAGAAGAAGAGTTCAATCATACAAACAATGCGCTTCTGACAAGCGACCTAGGACTAGGAGGTCTTACAGTCGTAGACCGGACCGTCCTAGCAAACAGTTTGAAGCTTCGATGTTACATAAATGGTCTACAACCGAGCTAAGAGTAGTACTACAATCTATAAGTGTGTCACCGCTGCTGGCTGCGCGACCTTCCATCATCTGAGAAGAGTGCTCTTCTGCCTACTCTGTAGTTGGTCGTTAGGAACAGCTCGTCCAGAGCTGCAACGTGGCTCGGTGTCAAGTTCCCTACGAATAGGGCGTCGTATGTTTGTTTGGACACGGATGAAACCGGTACCGCCGGTGGTTGGATGCCCATCCTCTTCAAGAGGAATACCTCACCTCGCTTGGAGGTTGGTAGTGCGCCAGCGGCTGAGCGGCAATCCGTCGGCTCTTGAGTGGCAGGGGTTACTTTTCCCCTGTTCGGCTGAGCTTATCAGCACGGCTTATCAGCCGTGGAACAGTGTTTTTCTCTCACAGCAAAACAGCCACAGCCGGCTTATAAGCCAAAAAAACAGCCTGCCGAACAGGGCCTTTGTAGTTGTCGTCTTCTGCCTTGGTGGACTGGCGATTAACGACGACTTTCGCTTGACCTGCACCGCCTCAGTGTTTTTCATAGATAGAGCATCTCAAGAGTTTCCAAAACTATTGAGTTTTTCAAGTCGCCAAAAGATATTGAGAGCGCTAAAGAAGGGTTTCTCCAACAATTTTCAAAAAAATCACTTCTAAATAAAATACCCAAAACTTGTCGCACACGAAACTTCCTTGGAAACTGCGTCATTCCTTTCGCGGGAGATCACGCGTGCGGCGTGCCGCCGCATCTGCATCGCAGCCGTCTCCTCCCATGCCGCGACCGTGCGCCTCCTTCCACGCCCCGACCGTGGTGCCGGTGGTGGCGCCTCCGGCCGTGGCCGCTTCTGCGACGCCGGCTGTGGCATACCTCGTGCTCCCGAACAGGAAAGTCTTCACGTACCCGGAGCTGACGACGCCCCGCCTCGACAGCGATGGATACCTCTGCGCCGTGTGCGACGACCAACTCCTCTTCAAGGACGACAACAGCCTTCACTCGGAAGATGGGGCGACCTTCTCATGGTCGGTGAGCGTGCAGCTCATGGTGTTCCACGCGGACCTTGCGTCGTCCCAATGGGTGGCCATGAGCCGGCTGGGCTGCGGCGAGGCGCTGTTCGTCGGCCTGCTGTGCGCGCGCCTCCGTGCCGACATGCTGTGATGGACTTCAGTGACATATCAAGCAACTGGTACGACATGCTCGGCGGGAGCGTCACCTACCTCGTCAGCTGCAGAGTCGCGGGCCAACGCCGGCGGCGCGGCTCTTCCCGAGTTGGCGTGAAGATGGCTGGCGCGAGCACATCCACAGTCGTGCAACTGCACATATTTTTCTGCGCTGGGGACTCCGTTTTCCCAAGTGCCAAAAGAAGCTGAGATTGGGAGTTGTTTGAAATGTGTTTTTTTTAATCTTGTCAAAAATTCTAGTTTGGAAGAATGTTTAGACTCTTGGAGTGCTCTAATACTACAGCTACGCACTAAGGCTATCCGCACCGCGGTGCGCTAAATCGGACTGAACGCCACCGGCAGCGTTTAAAGCCCCGCACCGCTGCACGGCAAAAGCTCCTCTATCCTACCGTTCGCTACAGGGGTACGTCATCCGTAGCGTCGCCGCAGCGGAACGCTATCCTCTGCAACGGGCCCCACGCCGCCGAAGGTGGAGAAGGGCGTGCCGGAACCACCGCCGCCGCCGAGCCGAGCCGCCACCGCCACACCGGAGTTGGGGAAGGGCGCGCCCGGTCCGCCGCCGCCGCGAGCCGAGCCGCCACCACTACGCCGAAGTTAGAGAAGGGCGCACCAGATCTGCCACCGCCGCCGAGCCGAGCCGCCACCGCCGCGCCGGAGTTGGAGTAGGGCGCTGGAGGGAGGAGGGAGAAGGGCGCCGGAGGTGGAGGAGAAGGGCGCCGCTGGTGGAGGAGAAGGGCGCCAGCAGAGCCGCCGGATCCCGCCGCCGTGCTCGGGCGGCGCGCCGCGAGAAGAAGAAGGCGGAGCGGGCGAGATAGCGTGCGGCGCGCGGCAGCTCGTCTCATCTGTACGCGTTCTGCCAAGTGGGTCCCACCCCTTTGGCGTGCGTGATGCAGATGGGGGCAGTGCAGATAGCCTAAGAGTATTAACTTCAACAAATTGACTAAAACCCATCTTCCTTCCCTATAACATAGTCATAAAGGGAACTGAGACAAAAAAACATCCTCCAGCATTCTGTTTTTAGGATACTAGCGCCCGGACGTCCGACATGCGCAGCGCGTCCGGACGCATCTCCCAATCTCCAACCAACCGAACCATGGGCTAGCGTTGTGACCCACCAACGGGACCATCTCAGCATCCCGCATAAAATAGAAAACTAAAGGGGACTGAAGCGCTTTCTGCCTGCGCAACGGAAAGGGACAGCGTGCACTCGCGTTCACGCCGCAATCCCCCAGCACACCCCCTTCGCCAGCCCTCGCTGCGCCCCCTCCGTGGTCTGAGATGAATGCAAGGCAGCAGAAGGCGAGAAAGAGACACCAAGGAGAGGCCAGAAAACAAGGAGGAAGATGCAACACCTAATCTACTTTTAAAACATCTAGATACAACATTTGCATTATATGTATAAAGACAGATGAAACATTTAAAACATACGTCTGAAGCACTTGTAAAAACACCTGGAAAAACACTTGAAAACAATTGCAGCACATACGCAACATCCAGATAAAACATTTGCAACATATGTGTGGAACATATGCAACACACACTTGCAACATACGTCTGAAAAAACAAATGAAACATTGGAACAGATGTTTGCAACATATGTGTACAACCATTGTAATATAACATCTCAATCTACTTTTGTAACATCCATACGAAAATCGTTGCAACATACCTCTGGGACATGAAACACTTGAAACATAAGCTTGCAACATGTGCTTTCAGCGTGAGCGCAATGTCACACCTTGCTATTTGGACGAATGGAGCTCGTCGTTGTGGAGCTCGATATCAGCGCGGAGCTCGATGCCACGGAGTGCGCGAAGGTCGCCGGTGCGAAGCTCATCAACGGCACAGACCTCGACAGTGGACGCGGCAGGTGGATGGAACGCAGCCGCAACGAGAGGCGCGAGTACAGGCGGGGGCGTGCGGCTCGGGTGGGGGCAGCGTCGGCGAGCGGCTTAGGCTCGGGCGGGGGCGGCGTCAATGAGCGGCTCGGACTCAAGCGGGGGCAGCGCATGCAGAATCCGTCCTGTGACTGCGAGCGGAGACGGACAACATAGAGCGGCACGAGCGACGTGGGCGAGTGGACGAGGATGAGCCATGTCCGGACGGAAAGTCACGGGACGAGCCATATCAGAATCGTTCTCTTTTCCCTGAAATTTTTTCTCAACTCCTCAGCGGATAAACACCAGTTTTTCTCAATCCGTTTTCTTTCTTGCTCTTTCACTAACGTCTCAGGCCCAGCAGCACAGGAATCACGCTGTCAACAGTGTCATCGCACCGTGCCCCATGCGGGGTGACCCGCCCCTGCCGCGACAATGCCGCCATGCCACCATGTCGTGCCTCCCCCATGCGAGTCGGGTGCCGCCATGCCTTGCATGCGAGCCCCTTGCCACCACAGGCCTCCGGCACCGAGAGTAGAGGAAGAACAGAAGAAGAGAAAGACGAGGAAATCAGGGTCCTATATATAGTTCTCAATCCCCTGTATTAGATTTTAAGTAAATGTGAAAAGGAGATTTGGTGGAGTCGCTATAAGGTTCATCTTTAATATACCCTTTAAGCAGAGGTGGTCTACTTATACCAAGCAAGAAAGCTAAGCTATATGCGAGCCATCAGATGGTGGATGTGCGTCTGCTCTCTGCTGTGTCCAGTGTAGTCGGTGAAGCGTTAAGTTCGGTGCCAGCAAACACTGAATGGAGAGCCTGACAAAGTCTCCATTGACCCGTTGCAGAGGGAGCGAGATTATCAGCTAAGTTTAAGAATTTGCACTTATTCTTCTTGCCAAACGATGCTGTTCTGATAGCGAGCAAAAATGAAAATGACAGTCACTTGGAACAAAATGTAACAGTGACAAAAGGGAAAACACAACAGAAATTAACATACTTTTCCTTGAGAACTGTTTACAGTTCAAACGGTTCTATTACTTACAATGATGTACATGCTAGAACGCCAATCTCATTAGTTTCTTGCTGTACACTCGAATCAACGATTTAATTTGAACCAAAGAAAATGCACAAATCTAATTCCCACCAGGCGACAGACCTATTCTAGGCACACGACCAAGACAACTGTGAGAACAAAAAAAAACAAAAAAAACATATCTGCACTACGCTGGAGAGCTCCCAGAAATAGAAGGAAGTCCCCTTCAGATTCAGAGATTGCATCGGGCTGATATTCAGGATAAACCAAACCATACTTTCTGCAATTCTTAGCTTGCTGCAGGTGACTACATTGCCCAGAATCTATCTGGGTCAGGGCTAAATAACGAGTAGTCCTGGATCTCCAAATTCGCAACGTGCCAGTTAACTAGTCCAGCTTGCAGTGATTTGATGAGAAAAAGGATAGTAGGTAGTATCCACCATTCATTGTCTTCTCTACTCTTGAAGCTGCACAGGTGACGTAAACAAAGATATCAATTACACATCCCTGAAAGAAAAAGTCTATAACCCACAATATGCTACACTAAATACCGTATCTAGAAATCTCTGTTTATCCTGTGACTTTTCTAAAGCACTCACTTTTGAGCACAACAATTAGCCATAGTCTGAACAATTTCATTTTTTGGACCCACAACAACAATATCACTACAATTAGTCGATTTACTTAATTTAACTAATAGATTCTATAAATAGCATAGAAAGCACAAGAAGTGCATTCTTTTTATTTGGAAACTGAATACTGGGATCCTGTTCCAATATCACCATGCAGGAATAGAAAGAATCAAACCTTTTTGTGTTGTATACTTGATGAACTGAGGACACCACCAAAGAAGAGAACCAAAAATACAAAGAGCCGTATATGATTGCTACAATCTGCAAAAAACTATCATGGTTAAAACTATCATGGCTTGTGATTCTGCAAGATATGCGAATGACCTATTTACAAAGAAATAGAGTTGAATAGCCCAACATTTTGCTTTAGAATGCAGGTCGGACTCGCCCACACATGGTGCACCCTAGTACATGTCTAACAAGATTCAAGGTCTACCCTCATGTAGCATGATATTTACCATCAGATGCACCCCGCATTTAGTACCAAACAGGAATTTAATTCCCAGGGAGCTGTGCCCAGTTCAGAAATAGTTAAACACTATATGCTGACAATTAGAGACTTGCAACAACATGCAGTAATAATTAATTGTCTTATATAATGTAACAGAATTCTGACTGATTGCAACAGGAACTAACAGAAATATGAACATGTTACTAAACAAGAAAGTTCGTGGACAAACATGTCGGAAAACTTACAATGTTTACAACAGAAGTAATGTTCCAAAGTGCAAAAATGTGTGGACAAACATGTCGGAAAGACTTACAATGTTTACAACAGAAGTAATGTTCCAAAGTGCAAAAATGCGGGTCACTGAAGATCGTTTTAGTCCTCGGCTAAAAAGTGCATTGAGACCAGCAAGAAAAGGTGAAAGCAAAGCAAGAGGAGGGATGAGCAGTATGGCAAGAAAAGCTCCGACAGATATCCAATAGTACTGTACAAGCATGAGCAGGGTGATGGAAAAATCACCCAAAAGTACAATACAAATGAGCAATTGCAATGTTTCCTGCAATATTATAGCATGGTTTCAGTCAAGGTTATCATATTCAGCATGTTGTTTTGCGCTTAAAATATGGTCAGGTAGTTACCGCATAGCCTAGAGGCCTGCAATTTTGCAATAACAATGAGAATGGGAAGAAATAGTCTCTTTTATAGTGTAGTGACTTGAGCGTCCCCTCATTTATGATCCCGCCATTCACTCCACCTGTTAATCGCTTTCTAGAAACTGTATAGCTTGTGCAAGGCTGATCCTGATTTGCCTGATTGAAATCCTGCAGTGGAACTGCAACGTTCTTCCTGTAGAATTTAAAAGCATTCCCGTAATATAAAGACTAAACAGCAAGTAATATAGGAATTAGAAAATGATACCATAGTTGGTATTTCCTTTTCAAACCTTAAACGTTCAGAAAATTCTGGGGCATGCTCATGGTGGTGGAGACTCTTGTAGAAGTTCTCATTCACAGCTACAACAATACCTAGCTGGTAATATCCAGAAGCAGTGGACTGGAACCACCCTAGCTCCACTCGAACACCATGTCTCTCAAGTTGAGGATTCCCATGACTGTTGATCCAAGAAACAACAGGGCCCAAAGTAGAACGGACGCTTCCTTGTCTTACTGTCCTTAACTGAGCATTCAAACCAGCAACTAATCTATTCCAGATCGCAGTCGATACATACTATAAAAAGAAAAAAAAATCAAAGTCATTTTACACATTTTTTAGCAGAACACCAAAATATATAATGAAATCAGCAGCATACAAGCTCAAAAAGGAATAAGTGATCCAAGCCAATTAAATTTTATAGAAAATGCTGCAAGGCTTTTTAACCCTAGTGTCCACCCCTATCCACCAAACAATTCTCATTCTGATCAATCACATTCTCCACCTCGATGACATGGGACACGATGTCGAGTCCTAATGCCATAATCAACTAGGAAATCTAGTGTACATCAGCAGCCAACAAAAATCGTTAGGACCGCACACTGTGCATCAGGATATGGTTTGGTTTGCTTGGATACTAGGTTATGCTATGGGCAATTCAGTCACCGTTATCACGGACCAGAGGTCTATATATACTGTATATGTACAAGAGAAAGGAAACAGAAATGGAATGTGGAACTTGGTTATGGTTAACAATAAATCGTATTAACATTGCAGCAAAATCTGAATTTACCTGGCCAAGAAGATTTGATAGCAATGTATCACTATGTAGGTAGTATGGGGACATATAGCTTCCATCACCACCAAAAATTAGACACATGGGAAACCTCTTCTGAATGGTGGATGCTACATCAAGCCGTTTCTCATCACCCCCGAGAAAGAAATCTATGTACGCAACCATCAAGTCTGGAGTTGAACCAACCTGCCAAGTTCAAACAATTAGCTGTGCACTACATATACCTTTGTTCATATACATACAATAAAAAGTCAATATTGTGTTTTAGTTTGATTCACAATACAGTAGTGATCATAGTGCAGGTTAACGAGCAAACAAAAAATCATTCAAAATAGTGGTAGCAATATTTTATTGCATTAATTCCAGAAGTATGTGAACAGGTTCACCACTCAGTCTTTAAGCTAGATGAGTTATCAATATTCATTAAAAATGAAACTCAGCAGATATCCACCCAACTCCAAGCTCTTCCTTTAATGACTTATGAGTTCTGGCAATAATGTTCCTTTGTCCACCTTGGGGTTTAATCAAAGAGATACTCCACAAGAACTGGTTAAGTAGTGAGCTAATTCATGTAGGTAAAGGCCTGACTAGGATGAGACGAGGTACTCAGGTCATATGCATGGACTTTGACCATGTTGCATTAACTTTTGTATTTGCTTTCCTGATTGATCTCAACCAAAATTATAATGAAGCCTTTATAGCTCAGGAGCCTAACTAAACAAGACTAATGTTATATCATAACTAAACCAACTCTTTCAACTTGCCTAGCAAACCAACTAGTAGATAACTTGCTTAATACTAGAGATTACATGCTCGTAGCACTAGGACTCCTTAAAGACCTAACTAACTTGTCAATAAGCTAGCAACTCTTCAATTGGTTAAGGACTCCTTGATATATATCTGGATTCTGTCTTGTGGCGGACTGCTGCATGCATACCTTCATGCTACATGCATCTGCATTCCATCGTACAGCTGCTACTCTTTCGATTTTTCAGGAGATAAGGAGCGACGCTGCTGATTCTTATATCAAATGGCATTTATTTTTATAGATGATAGCACATAAAAATTATGTACCATGACTACTGACCTTCAAGCCTTTATAGAGAGCCCGTGACCTGCAGGAGCGGAGACATGAATGATCGTATTCAGATTTAACATACTCCTGAAGACGATGGATTTTTTTTCTTCTGCGCCACTGCTTCCAAGACCAGGCACAAGGATACGCAAGAACAGAAAGTATACTATGTATTGATCCTTCCCACCACTCATATGCAGCCACCAAATTGATCTCATCAATAAAACGGTTGAAAGCATCTTCATAACTGAAAGGAAAAAAAACAAAGCTCAGATGTTTCTGGACTTATCTGAAGCCATTTTGTACTTAGGAAAATAATTCATTTCCTCAAGTTAGAATAGATCAATCCTGTTGAACAATGTAACAACTATGCTGAAATGATGGTAGGACAGAACTCACCCAAGGGGAAAACATCCTACACAAAGCATGGCTCTAAAAGAACATTCAAAGCTACCTAAAAAACAGGAACTAGTTTGATCGAGCTTCATGCAAATGATTAATCTCTTTCTAAACACTAGCCACAAGTAAATGAATTCAAAATTGATATAATCCTTTTACTGCAATTAACTTTTTGTGAATCACATTCAAGTGAATAAAAGTAATACGAATGTCCAATGGCACTTAGCTACTCTATACTTCTAAGATGGAAAATCTTACACAATTCCAATTATTGCATCAGGAGGCGAGTAGGGGAGATGCCAGGGCTCTCGGAAAGTATTGGGCCCCATGAAGTACATTCTGTGGACATGGCTCTGAGTTTCTTCTGCCCTGCTAGCCCCAGGTACCTACAAAGGAAGAGGAGCACACCATTTATCAGTACAAACACAACATGCAAGAGTTCATAAAGAAAAGGGCTATAAATGCCTCTTCTTCCTAGGTACACTTCAAATTATGTTTGGTTTCTAGTAGTCATTCAGGAAATTTTACTTTTTCAGACACACATTTTCATTATATTTATTGACACTCTCCATGATTGCATATCGAGGTACACATAAAGGGCCTGCTTGGATCTTTTGCCAGGCTCGCCTAGCCTCACCAAGGAAAGATAGGCATAGCAAGAAAGGGGAAGTTGTTTAGTTCTCTTGTCTAGTGCCATGCCATCCTCTTCTCTCCATTTCTTGGTGCTGGATCTGTTGGCAGGCCAAACTAGAAAAGAAAAGAAATCGATTCACATAGATGATAGAGAAACAATCAGATTCATCCAACAAGTTAGGAACAACAGAAGAAGAAATTGATAAGTCTATGAATGGATGGCCACTGTCGTGATGCACAACAGAAGAAATCCATTCAGACTTGATTTTGGAAGACCCACACAGATTTGGAGGAGCATTCGCTTAATTCTTGAGTCAGAATCTGAGGATAGTAGAGGTCGATTTCGGATGAAGAACTCAATTTGGTTGCAACCAGGTTGATCCAAGCTTGATTCAAAGGCACTTAGTTGTTGACTGGGAGTTCGCACAAGCAGATGGGCAAATCTTGCCCAAGCAGGAGAGACAAATCAGCTCTCCTGGGTGGGCAAGGATATCTTTGCCAAGGTGGGCGAGCTTGCTTGGCAAAGAAAGGGTTTATATCCCTACCAAACAGCATTCTTGTTGGTGAGGTGAGGCAAGAGGCTTGCCTGGAAACCAAGCACCCTCAAAGTCATATTTCTTGACAAATTCATTTCATTCTCTCCAACAAGGATCAACTTTAGAGTTTGAAGGCATGTGGTCCTCATGAATTTTACAAATATGAGAGTGGTAGTCACAGGATCATGTGGTTTCCAATAAATAGCTACTCTTAAAATAAAGAATATATAGAAATATCTATGGAGTAATTTGCTCAATGCACCAGATCCAGTTATCCTGCAATAGCTTTTAATAAATAAAATATGATGAATGAAATAAAAATATACCTCGGCCAAAGAAAGCAAAAAGGGGAAAGAAGAACAGCCATCATTGTGGATTGCATTTGTTGCCCGGTATGTGATATCACTCTCACCAATCTTAATTCTTACCGCACTTAAGACAAGTGCCAAAAGAATAATTGTTAAAGAAAGGATAATTGAAAAAGACCAAGGACCACCAAAAGTATACATAAGTTCCTCAAGTGGTGTGTAACAGTTTGGCATCTTGTACTTATCAGATATGCACCTATACGGGCATGGCGGCTCGGTAACACCACCTAGCAAAAGCCAAAATTAATGTTGGTTTCTAGCATTCAACATTAAGGATATTGAAGGAAACATCAATGATAAATTATAAAATCACCAAACAAGTTAAGAACCTACCTCTTACATATATAAATTCAGCACGGTTTGGAAGATTATCCACAGAACAAGGGCTGCACAGAGATGAATTGGACCCAACAACGTTTTTATATGTACCAACTGGGCATTCCTGAAATGGACTATGATCAGCTCTTTTTCAAAAAGCGGTGCTAGGCGGAGCATCATCACCTTGCCAGCACATAGGTGTTTTTCGGCTTAGAAGTGGTTTAGGACTTGATCTATGAATAAAAATGGGAAAAATGG
This sequence comes from Saccharum spontaneum, assembly GCA_022457205.1. Classification (NCBI taxonomy): domain Eukaryota; kingdom Viridiplantae; phylum Streptophyta; class Magnoliopsida; order Poales; family Poaceae; genus Saccharum; species Saccharum spontaneum. Next base: position 11,451,741 of record CM039601.1, read on the forward strand.
AGACGGGGGAAGATGAGCTAGAGCCATGGAACACATGTATGTGTGATAATGTCAAATTCTTTCTCTTAATATTGCATATCCAAGGAACTCCAACCCATCAGGAAAAAGTACAACCACCTAAGTGATGCCTAGGCAACACTAGCTTTAGGCTGAGCCTAACCGACTGCCTAGCGCCTAGCACTTTTTGGAACAATTGAAGATCAGCAATGTTTTCGAGCATCCAAATTAAAATTATGAGTTCTCAATATTTACTATATGCCCTTCCTGTATTTATAAGCCTGGTTCTAATTAACCAAATTTCAACCGCCAGCTTCAACCACAGGCCTTAGACAGAAAATCCCACAACTGTTCCACATGACATACTTTACACAACTTCAATGAAAGAAACAGGCAACTGAATATATGCACTTAAAATATCTTTGTCCTATGGTTATGTTACTGAAAAAACAGCATATGTCACATATGTCAAATTAAGTGTTAGGTGTCCATACAGTGCAGAATGTTCCATATAGACCCATGGGGCATTTCTTTCCTGTTACTGTTCCATGTTCTCCAAAATGTCCATCATTCTTACCAGATCCACCACTATAAAAAGAAAAGGCAATATGAATTGTCAGAAACATGTATTAGTTAGCTAACACTTCAACTCAAGGTAGTGCACAAGTTTCTGAAAAAAGGCATACTTGGCTAACCCTTGGAATACCAGCAATAATAGAAATTGTTGGAGTGTGAATGTATTAGGCCCATGAGGCTAGGCCCATGTGGCCCATGTATGGTACCTATATAGCTACCCTTCTAGGGTTAGCCCAAATGAATGGAATCACATTCTATAGCATGGTATCAAGCCTTTCCTCTCTTTCCTGACCCAGCCGCCAGCCGCTGGTGTGCAGCCGCCGCCGGCCATGGCAGGCCGCCCTCCCTCCCCTTCTCCTCCCTCCTACACCCCGTTTCCCCCTCTCTCCTCCCCCTGGGATCCGCTGGCGCCGCGCCCTCTCTCCTACAGCGCGGTGGCCGCCCGATCCGCCGGCCATCTTCCTCTGTCGGGGCTGCAGGCGCCGCCCGCCTCCCTCCCTCCGGCGCGACCCCGGCGGCGGCCGGCGCTCCCACAGCCGCCAGCGGCGCCGCCTCTTCCCTCCAGGGCGCGCCGCACCTCCTCTCCAGTGGCGCCGCCCCTTCCCTCCAGCGGCCCCACCTCTACAGCGCGCCCCTCTCCTCCAGCCATGGCGCCGCTGCCCTCCCAGCCGCTGCCTTCATGGTCAGCGCGGGGGGGGCACCCTGGAGGGCGCGGATGGCGTCCCTGCTGGTGTCCAGCCCCTGGAGCCGCAGCCTGAGGCCCGTGTGGCACTGCAGCAGCCAGCGGCCGCGGGCCAGCAGCCGCCCCCTCGGGTCTGCCTGGCCGCGCCGCATGGAGCCGCGCTCCCACCTCCTGGAGCCCGCCCGTTCCCTTCCCCTCGGGCCCGCCTCCCCCCTCCTGGAGCCGCGCCGCCTCCTGGCGCCAGCACCGCCCGTGCTCTTGCCGGGGCTGGAGTGAGCCGTCGCCCCTGCTCCTCTCTTCCCGACGGCAGCGGCTGGCCCAGGCACCCTGGAGCAGCAGCCGCCCCGCCGGGAGCACCCGCTCCAGCCGCCGCCCCATCTGGAGGTGCTTCCGCTCCAGTAAGCAGTGGCTGGCACGCGGGCGTGCGCCGTACCAGGGCCGGCGCCACTGCCGCTGCCTATCGTGTCACGCGCCGGGCCTTGTCGGCTCCCTACCCTCTGCCATCGGCTCCATCTCCCCCGCCGCCGCAGCCGGGCCATCTTCCTGGCGCCGCCAACACCATGGCCGCCACCGCCGGGGCCGCTGGCGGGGGGGGGGCCCGGGCGTCGCCAATCCTGGGTTTCACCCCAAATCCCTGTGGGCTACCCATTCCAGTGACTCTCCAGGCCTTGTCGGTTGGGTTCCGGCTACCGTGGCCTCCTCCTTCAGCACCACCGCCAGCCCTCCACCAGTTAGTCCTGATTGGATCGCCGACTCGGGCGCCACTTTCCACACCACGCCCGATGCGAGTCTACTTTCTTCTCTCCGTCCTCCCCACCCTTCCTGTCCCTCTTCCATCATGGTCGCCAATGGCACCTGCATTCCTATCTCCTCCGTGGGCACTGCCAGTTCCCATGGCTCCTTTCATATCCCTGATGTTCTTGTGGCTCCCGGGATGGTTCACAACCTTCTCTCTATTCGCCGTTTCACCATTGATAACTCTTGTTCGGTTGAGTTTGACCCCTCTGGCCTCACCGTGCGGGATTTGGCCTCCCGGGCTCCTCTGCTCCGGTGTAACAGCACTGGGCCTCTCTACACCCTTCGGTTTCCGGCGTCTGCTTCACCTTCTTCGCCTTCCTTAGCCGCTTTCGCCGCCACTCCTTCCTCCACCACTTGGCACCGTCGCCTCGGCCATCCTGGCCGGGATGCCCTGATGCAGCTCAGTCGTAGTTCCGACATTCGGTGCTCTCAGGCTCACGATGATCACTTGTGTCATGCGTGCCAGCTGGGCTGTCACGTTTGCCTTCCCTTTCAGTCCTCATCCTCACATGCCCTCGTGCATTTGATCTTATTCATTGCGACTTGTGGACTTCTCCTGTTCTCAGCATGTCTGGCTATAAGTACTACTTGGTGGTGGTCGATGATTTCTCCTATTATTCCTGGACCTTTCCCCTGCGGGCCAAGTCCGAGGCGTTCTCCACTCTTAACCACCTCTTTGCTTGGGTATCCACTCAGTTCAGCCTCACCATCAAGGTTGTCCAGTGCGACAATGGCCGTGAGTTCGATAACTCAACCTCCCGTGCCTTCTTCCTTTCTTCCGGTGTCCACCTGCGCATGTCTTGTCCGTATACCTCCTCTCAAAACGGCAAGGCAGAGCGCATGATCCGCACAACCAATGACATCATGCGCACTCTTCTGCTCCAGGCATCTCTACCCGCTCGCTTCTGGGCTGAGTGTCTGCACACCTCCACCTATCTCCTTAACCGCCTTCCTTCTACTGCATGCCCAGCTCCCACGCCTCACCACGCTCTATTCGGTACCCCTCCTCGGTACGACCACCTTCGAGTCTTTGGGTGTGCGTGTTACCCTAACACCGCCGCCACCACTCCCCATAAGCTGGCTCCTCGGTCGACCCTCTGTGTCTTTCTCGGATACTCTCCGGATCACAAGGGTTACCGATGCTTTGACCTTACCTCTCGCCGTGTCCTCATCTCTCGCCATGTCGTGTTTGATGAGTCGGCATTCCCTTACTCCACCTCTCCACCCACACCTCCCGCTGACCCTGCGGAGGCTTCCTTCTTTCCCACTGACCCGGCGATTCCGCCACCCTTCTCCCTCTACCCTGCAGGTACTGCTCCGGCGCACTCTCCTGGTAGTCCCGCCTCGCCGCACCAGGACCTTCCGGTGCCTGACACGGTCGAGGCAGCCCCGGAGCTTCCACCCTCGCTCCCTGTGGCTTCGCTGCCTCCCGTTGTGCCAGATGCTGCCGTTCCGATCGCGGGACCGAGCACACCGACCCCACCTCTTCCCGAGCGCTTCGGACTCGTCTACCAGCGCCGGCGGGAGCCGCGTCCTCCCTCACCTCCTCCCGGACGTTTCGGCATCGTCTACGAGCGCCGGCGTGAGCCGGCTCCGCCGCTCTCGTCACCAGCGCCGTCGTCGCCGGTGCATGCTACGCCGGCATCGCCACGCTCTCGCGCCGACCCGCCGGTGTACCACCCGTCTCTTCTTCACCGGGACCCTCGTCACACTCACCCGATGGTGACGAGGCAGGCGTCTCGCCCGCAGGCCCTCACCGCCGCTGCCTGCGAGCCGGGGATCTCTCCGGTACCCTCTTCCGTCCGCGCGGCCTTGGCGGATCCTCACTGGCGCCGCGCGATGGACGAGGAGAACGCGGCCCTCCTCGCCAACCAGACGTGGGACCTAGTGCCTCGTCCGCCGGGCTCCAACATTGTCACCGGCAAGTGGATCTAGACGCACAAGAGGCGGGCTGATGGTTCCTTGGAGCGCTACAAGGCTCGCTGGGTCCTCCGCGGCTTCACTCAGTGGCCCGACATTGACTATGCTGAGACCTTCAGTCCCGTGGTGAAGCCAGCTACAGTCCGCATCGTCCTCTCCCTAACTCTCGAGCGCTCCTGGCCTGTGCATCATCTGGATGTCAAGAATGCCTTCCTCCATGGCACTCTGACTGAGACGGTCTACTGCAGTCAGCCGGCAGGTTTCGTGGATTCTTCTCGTCCTGACTTCGTCTGCCGGCTCAACAAATCTCTCTACGGGCTCAAGCAGGCACCCCGGGCTTGGTACTCTCGATTCGCTACCTTCCTGCAGACTCTTGGGTTCACAGAGGCCAAGTCTGACACCTCCCTGTTCATATACCACTATGGGGGTGAGACTGCTTACCTGCTCCTCTATGTGGATGACATTGTTCTCACCGCCTCCAGCGAGTCTCTGCTCCACCGCATCATTGCCTCACTCCAGAAGGAATTTGCTATGAAGGATCTTGGGGTGCTCCACCACTTCCTCGGCGTCACTGTTGAGCCCCAACCTTCAGGCCTGTTCCTCCACCAGCGGCAGTTCACTTGTGACATTCTGGAGCGAGCAGGGATGACCGCCTGCCAGTCCTGCTCTACACCGGTGGACACCTAGGGCAAGCTGTCAGAGGCTGGGGGTCCGATGCTTGGGCCAGCGGACTCCACCGCCTACCGGAGTCTAGCTGGCGCGCTTCAGTACCTCACTTTCACACGGCCGGACATCACTTATGCCGTCCAGCAGCTCTGCCTCTACATGCATGCTCCGCGGGAGCCCCACCTGGCTGCTATGAAGCGGCTTCTCCGGTACCTCCGTGGCACACTTGGCTACGGGCTGCTCCTCGGCCGGTCCTCCACTGCCGAGCTGGTTGTCTACACCGACGTAGACTGGGCGGGATGCCCGGACACCCGCAGGTCCACCTCCGGCTACGCTGTCTTCCTCGGCGGCAACCTGGTCTCTTGGTTGTCCAAGCGCCAGCCGGTGGTTTCACGCTCCAGTGCCGAGGCGGAGTACCGTGCCGTGGCCAACGGCGTGGCCGAGGCCGCCTGGCTCCGCCAGCTCCTGGCTGAGCTTCACCGCCCACTCGCCAGGAGCACGCTCGTCTACTGCGACAACGTCAGCGCAGTCTACCTCTCCACCAACCCCGTGCAGCACCAGAGGACCAAGCATGTGGAGATCGATCTACACTTCGTCCGCGACCGGGGTGGCTATCGGCGACGTCCGGGTTCTTCACGTCCCGACCACCTCCCAGTTTGCGGACATCTTCACCAAAGGCCTCCCTTCCTCGACCTTCTCCGAGTTTCGCTCCAGCCTCAACGTCTCCAGTGGCTAGTTGTGGCTGCGGGGGGGTCCTGTGTGTGTTGTGCTCTTACTTGTTTTCTTTCTTGTTCAGCCTTGAACTCCGCTGCACCGGTAGTTCAGACTGCGGGGGGTGTTGGAGTGTGAATGTATTAGGCCCATGAGGCTAGGCCCATGTATGGTACCTATATAGCTACCCTTCTAGGGTTAGCCCAAATGAATGGAATCACATTCTATAGCAGAAACATAAAGACTTCTGTCACGATGCACAAAGACGGCAAAAGTTACACTGGTAAAGAATACATACATCTTGGAATTTGTTGCCACAAGGTGTCTGGAATTTATCTTGTACCAAGCATAAAGAGAGAGAATAATTTTTTATTTTGTCATAAGCATCACCGATCAAACAAGCAAAAGGTGATATCACTGCCAGGTGGTTCCACAGCTACAATTTGGATAATTGTTTTCCAATATTGTGTTGGGACTTGGTTGTGATTAACATATACTCCCTCCATCCCAAATTATAAGACGTTTGACTTTTTTGACACCAAGTTTGACCACTCGTCTTATTCAAAAAATTTTGCAAAACATCACTTCTTTTGTTGTGGCTTACTTTATTAATAATAGTTCTTTAAGAATGGCTTAAATTTGACTATATTTGCTCAAAATTTTTGAATAAGACGAGTGGTCAAACTTGGGGTCAAAAAAGTCAAACGTCTTATAATTTGGGATGGAGGAAGTACCTCATTACTTTATATTAGTACTAAAAGGATGAAAAGTTTTATCGAATGCATGGCATTGTAATTTACAATGTGGAAAAGATTAACAGTGAAAGTAACCAACAAGGAATTTCCAAAAAAAGAAAAAAATGGCAGTGATTACATAAAGTGCCATCAAATAGCAAAGTACTGAAACTGTAAACTGGAATTGCAAGAGAACTACAGCCCTTATTATACATAGCAGTTTTGCAGAAACAGGACTGTGTGTGGATTTTTTTCCTGGTACTATCCAGCAGTAGTAAAAGATGGAAAGCTGTCAAGTGCCACATGGGCCCTTTCTGCATGTCCATGTTATACAAAGAAATCCACTGCAGATAAGCGCACAACTTAAGAAAAGATCACGCCATGTAACCCTAGTAAAATAGCCAATCCCACAAGTTACAGAATAGTGCGATCATGTAAAGTACCATGACAAACAAGCAACCACCATTAGACATGAATTGCATACCTTGATGCTATTGTACCATTGACAGAAGCAATCTGAACATATTCATCTCCAGTAGCAATATTCGACCAATGAAAATGTATTCTACCACCACCACCACCTCCACCACCGTACACACCTCCATTGCCACCAGATGCTGATAATGATGAGTTTTTCTCTAGCAGAAGCCATTGAAGAAATAAAAGAATTGATCCTCCAGAACCACCACCAACTCCACCTTTAAAAGTCCCATTCGAATTTTCCAATGTCCCATTCAAATTTTCCGATGTGCCTCTACGGCTTTCCCCGTCAGAGTTCAGCGAGCCATAAACTAGCAACCTTGAAAGTGGCCATTTCATGGATCCAATTACTGGAAGTGAAAATGATCAGCAATTAGAGCAGAAAGGAAAAGGTAAATAAAAAAAGAATATTAGCTTAGTGTGGTGCATGATGCATGTCAAGCACCAAGTAAAGGATAAGAAACTGCACTGAAAAGGAAACTCAGAGGATGGTAGCAGGCCATGAGAGGACAACAACAACAACAACAACAACAACAACAACAACAACATAGCCTTTTGTCCCAAGCAAGTTGGGTAGGCTAGAGATGAAACCCAAAAGAGACGAGAAAACAGGGAGAGGAAAAAAAAAAACAAAGGGAGCCAAATGTGATATACAAGACTCTAGAACACAGATTTTATGGGATAAGATGGAACCAACCAATTAATCCACCACCGGCAGTGTTATCTGCTGACAAAGCAGAACCACCACTACCACTTCCTAGCTCACATGGAAGATCAGCATTGCCATATTCTAGGCCTCCTTCACTTTTCATTCCATTGTAAATCCCTGTGCCACCTCGTCCTCCATGCCCAGCACCACCACCAGCTCCATACTTGAGAAATTTTCCTTTTCCAATCCCTTCCTTGCAACCTATCAAAAAAATCCAAATTACAGGGTTAAATAGTCATGCCACTAAGATAGCATATTTCAGCACCTTTATAAATATTAACTATTACACCAAAACATAGAATCACCTAACTCTGAGGCACTAATTGTGCCATCCTTTGCAATAGTTACAGTCCTTGCTCTATGAATATGAATTATACTTCCCCTAACTATGCCACTGACAGTTATGTCTTCAACACGACAAATCTGCAAAATGTGAAAAAAAAATCGTAGAACAATGGTTAGAATACAAGTTAACAGCAAAGTATCTTGACACATTTCACATACACATGATTATGATAAACGGTGAACTTAGCATCGTTTTTGCATCAGCAGGGGAAGAAATATTTTTCAAAAATCAAGTTAAGCTTCATAGATAGGGACCAGCTGTATTTTCATCCTGCTGCATAGCAACAGATAGGGACCAGCTGTTGTCCATCCAACTGGAGCTCGACCACTTGTTCACTGGCTTCTAGACAGGCAAATGTGAGGCCAGCCAACTGTGTGTCGGTGCAACACACCGAATGCTAGCTTCAATGTCGAGTAGGGGGGGGGGGGATAGACAGGTGTCCCCCCGACAGTCCAACATACTATTGCCTATCATCCGACCGATTGGTTTCCTATTTGAGGTAACTGTAATTCCTGTGCGGTGTCCACTGTATGCGATAGTATCGTCCCACATTGATTGTACCCTGGTGGACAGTAGGAATATAGTGCAGACCATACCGGTTAGGTAGAACAGTGCTTTAATAGTGCACAGCATGACCGGCACTATACAGTGCTGGCATGGCCTGCACTGTAGCTTGTTCTGGTGCAGTGTTGATACTTTTCCTGTACTTCTGGGGATTAGTTGTTCACAGTACGCAGGATGAGGATCCCCATCAGCGGATCAGTTGGCTGCTCCTACACACCGAGTGTGTTCAGTTGATGAGATACCCCCAGATTGGGGCATTGGGCCCACCCTCAGACATTTGGCCCGCCCTATCCCAGGCATGGGATTCAGCTGTGGCCCTGGTCACCCAAATAGATTTATGTGCTGGTGTCAGTGTATTGTTCCGGTGCTGTGCAAGTGTGAGATGTTGTAAGGGAACAGTTCCCGAGGCTCTCCCCTCTTAAGAAATATAGGATGGCTATATGAGACAATTTTTTCTCACCTACCAGATTCTTCTACTTTTTCTATCTTTCTTCATTCACTTCCCTAAATTTCCCACATATTTATTAACTATATGATTACAAGATGGATGGATTGGAGTGTGTCTAGCTGTTACTTTCACATTCTGTCCAGGTTGTGATACAAGAAATGCTTTCTTTTTGCCTCTGCTGTGCTACATTTGGTGTCAAACTATTGTTTTCTTTTTTTTTCATTTTTGTTGTATTGGAAATGTTGTTTGAGGTCAACCTATACACAAATCAGGTTAATAAAGCCCAAATTTACAGAAATATATTCTAGAATTGTTGGACTAGTGAATTGAACCACGTTCAGGGTTCGTAAAGCAAAGATATATACCACAAACAATAAACTTGGTAAGGTGGTGTATCATGAACTGACAAACACGAATGAGGTTATCAGATTCAGATTCTCTAGTCTTGAACATTGTATTTCATGAAGACATAAGCCATGCAGTTCACCAGAGAGCTTATGTTATTGAGGAACCTTGATACCCAATACATCCCAAAACTCCTCACATAAAGGCTCCATGAAGCCTGCAACATAGCATCGACCTTGACTAAAGAAGTTTTTCCATGAACTTGCACTCTAGGTTAAAAGTTAGGACCTCTTGGATTTTATGCACCCAGCATTTCACCCAAAAGCTAAGTGTTGAGTAAAGGTGGCAATTGGTAGCATCATAGTAAACTTGGTCATTATATGGGAAAAAACATGCGAAGCTGTGAACTTTATTGCATCTTTCAGAAGAGAAGAATGTTTATCCTTACTTGCAGTGTAAATGACAAGGAGCGATTTACATGGCAATCATCAGGTGGGGTAATAAGCTCACTAGGACATGTTTTACTTTCACAGCGTGAAAGCGCATCCCTGGTTAACACAAATCTCAATCAAACGCATTGTTTAGAAGGAATTAAAGATTCTTAATTCACAGTGAGATAAAAGAACTTACAAGCTGCTTGGAACGGCCTCATCAAGTGGAGCCTGAACAAGGGAACCAGGACCAACCTGCTCACAGGTAAAGGTTGAGTCCCAAAAAAATTAGAACAAAACCCTATCACATGCAACTTTGACATGACAAAACATGAACTGGCTGGATAATAGGCCACCAAAAGGAAGCTGAATATAAATCTACAATAGCACATCACAGAACGGCCATGAAAAGCAAATTTAATTTTTATGTCTGTAAGGAAGTGGTCACCCAGTGTACCCAAATGGTTAGGGATTAAAATTGTTTCCATTTCATTTCTTTTCTCAAAAACCAAATCTGTCGGAAACGAATATGAAATCGATGTTACAGGAAAATAAAAAACATAACTATCCCATCAGAAGCACCTCATATCTATCGGGAACCATTAATCCTTAGTCGAGACACCAAACTGTAGCATGATAGCGTACATATGAATGATCAATTGATATTTCACAAGCCACATATTTAATGTTCTCTCCATCCATCAATATAAGACATTTTTGAATGAGAACCTCTTCAAACATTTCTTGCTACAAAATCAAGACAATCTCAATAATAGTTCGAATATTAATCAACTGATATACAACTTGTATACTGAACATTTGATTAATTGTTAGTCAAAATTGGTAAAAGTTTAACTTATTCAAATCAAACGGCACTTTACATTGATGAAAGGAGGGATTACCTCGTAAGAAAAATTCGATTCAAAGCATGCAACCAATTGTTGTCGTTGGGACACTAGGTTGGGTTATGTATTAAGAGAAAACAGGAATTTGGTGTTGGTAATTATTGGTGAAATACTGGAAAGCTCGGAAACGATCAGAAAGCCTAAAATTGTTTTTGTTTACACTTCCATATTTATCATTTTCGTTTCCAGTTTTGTATTTACCATTTCTATTTCCCTTTTACCTGAAAATACGATATAAGAAGCTTCTAGCGAACGGGTGGGTCTGTAGCCTAATGGTCGCAGGAACCTTAGCAGCACCTCAGGTCCTAAGGTTCAACTCCCCATGGGAGTGAATTTAAACAGGCCTGGGTTAAAAAACACCCTAACCACCTAAGTCACTTTCCACGAGATGCACATGACCGCAGGCATGTGTCCTGGGAGCTTTAGTGGGACATCCAGGACAGTCAGCGTTCCAGTGTTTCTCGACCTATGCGTGAGAAGTTTCTTCTTAATGCAATGCCACAGGGGTGGTTTTTCCCCACAGGTCAAGGGTTTTTTTTCTTTCATTTAATAAGCTTCTGTGGGTGGTGACACTCATCTGTATTATAGTGGTGTTTGCTTACTCCTTTTTGCGGAGTAAACAGTTCACAGCGCATTCAACACTGTTAGTTCACGTTTGGTTGGACCTGGCTGTAATCAGTTCACGGTGGGATCTGATCCCATGCTATTTAAGGTCAACCCGCCCATGATCGAGCGTTATGAGTTCCAGCCCAGATATTTTTCTCCCCATCGGCTCAACCGGCTGTTACAGGATAAATCAAACAAATCCTGTAAATAGCGATTCCATTCCCAATACCGCTGTAACTTGTTCCCTCTGCATATCTATTAATGGTGCTTCAACCAAACAGCACCTATATGTTAACTTTTTTGTCTCGAACACGCAGGAGAGCTGTGCATCATTATATTAAGAAGAAAAAAGGGGAAGAGCCCTTACAAACACACACACGCACAACTGGTCCAAACCAACACGCGCCTATTACAAGTAGCCCGACCATCCATGTTTTCATATCATATTATCAAGGCTAGTCGTATGACCACCGATCAGACGACTAATCACGATTAGTCGTCGATCAGGGTCGATTAGTCGGTCCTGATCGGTCTAGCCGGCTAATCGGACATTTAGTCGTCCTTGTGCCTGGATGACCTGATCGACCATGTATATACTATATATATATGATGTAAATTTATGAAATCATGTCCATAATGAATCATTACCATGGTGATTTGGCCACTTACCTGTAACTTGTGCTTGCTGCTATTTAGACAGACTCACTCAGTCACTCCTAAACCCTAATGGGCCGGCTAAAGGTGGGCTGAGTTCTCCCTTGTCCCTACATACTGGCCCAACTAGTTGTCCGGCAAGGCTTATCAGACGACTAATCATGACTAGTCGCGATTAGTCAGACGATAAGGTAACTAATCGAACAAAACTAATCGAACGCCCTTATCGTGCATGAATTTGCGATAAGGACGACTAATCGCGATTAATCGTGAGTAGTCGTCCGATATGAAAACAGGGCCGACCATGACCTAAGCTCAAACTTAGTTTGGCACCAGGGCAAAAAGGTAACTGACTTACCAGCAGATAAACAATATCAATATCAACTACAACCAGCAAGAAACAGCTTCTAGCCTCCAATCAGTTACTAGACTATTTCTGCACAAAGACCAATCCTTGACAGTGACACCATGTTTTCCATAGTTATTCACTGAATCTTTCATTTATGTCATGCATCGACACTATAAAACCAGCATTGAACTTTCAGGCCAATGTGGTTATATTATATTTCCTAGCTTAAGGTTTTTCAGCAAATATAAGCTTAAAGGTTCTCCGAATTTCCAACTTCCTCAAGAAGCCAGGCGTTGAAAAACAAGCACAACCTTGCATTACAATAACAGGCCTAAGCAATTTATTAAATTAGACCACTCACCATAATAACATGGCACTACAATAGCAAAGTACTGGATATATTATAGTATTACCTCAATGTTGTAAAATAGAGACAGAAACAGTCTCTTAGCTTTGATTCCATCACCAGGGCCACTCAAGTTAAGAAGTCCTTGTCCATAGACCATTAAATCAGCGTTGGAAGATATCACTGACCCATGCTGTTACAATGACTAAAAATATGAACACCACTGCCAAAATAAAGATTTTGGCAATACAGGTTTAAAACAACATACCCTGAGGACTACAAGGTTTCTTGCCTCAAGCATAGATGCAAGAACAACATCCTTAGCCCCGCCATCAATCTGAATATTTGAATCCCACATCAAGAGCACTTTAACATACATTCTGAAAGCTCCATAGACCTTACATAAGAGAAGAAATTAGGAATATGGAAAGAACAATGAACACAAACACGCACACACAAATTTGTTTCTGGCCTATATATGACAACAACAAAAAGGAATTGATCAGTTCATATAATGCCTTCTCATGTCCTATTCGAAGCGGATAGTGCACAGATGCAGATGCAAATAGAGATTTGTTCATATGTTCAAGTTGCCGAAATGGATTGGAGACAGGATAACATAATCAGATAATATGTGCATGCATAGAGAGCTGCTGGTTTAAAAAATCATAGACATACATGGAAGGAATAAGATTTGTAATAAACTATGTCTATGCACTGCTATGCAATTAACATATACATATTTTATATTGTAGTATATGCCAACATGAGTTATTTTTCAAAATAGTGCAGATAAACAAGAAAAAAGCAAATAAGTACAGTGAAATCAGATAATGCTATTTGTAACACGGATAATCTGCCTAAGAAGTTCAGATAATCCATATACGACGCATGATAGATAATAGCAAAACCGTATCCTATTCCGCATGTGCACCAAGTCATATATCAGATTATCCATATCCTCATGAATATCAAAATCACACTCTGTAACCTTATAAATCAGATGCAGATTGGATTGGATTCAACAATTATCCGTACTATTTTCATCCATATATGAAGCAACCATATAGTACATTGAGGATGCCAAATACAGCACACATCAAAGCATCAATGACACATATTTCAATGAGTAGTGACTTAAGATTGGACAACTTTACATCGCTAGCATGCAACATACAGAGAAAGGGACAGCTGTCAAACAAACATGACAAGTCAATGCAGCATATGATATATGATGCATTGATGTAATGGGAAGAAAATACATTTTACATGTATATTATCATGTCTGAAGTCCATATCCGATAAATACACCTTACATATATATTCCCATGCCTCCAAGTCCATATTTGGAAAATTACTTTCCACCATCACATGCCATGATGTATGCATATGAAAAATTACTTATTTACTTATGAGAACAATCAACAAACGAAAAATCTGAAAGCAATGAGGTGCACCTTTATAACAGAGTTACTCATTAAAAGTTCTTCAGCAACCAGCTCAAATTCTGATATTGGATTAATTACATATTTACTTATGAGAACCATCAACAAAAGAAAAATCTGAAGGCAATGAGCTGCACCTTTATAACAGAGTCACTCATCAAAAGTTCTTCAGCAACCAGCTCAAATTCTGATATTGGATTTTCTGATAACCCAAAGCAGATACTACCCTTGGTTAGTAATCTAATTTGACCTGTCACCTGACAATGAGAAAATAGGGATGGAAATGCTAGTATGCTGCAGAGAAAATGGTAGAAATAAATAGCTGAAATCAAGAATTAAATAAGATTTTAAAGTAGCAATTAAACAACTCTGACGATGTCTGATATCTATAGGTTTATTTGCAAGGTCAGACCTGGAAACAGTATAGTAAAACTATTCTGTATATTTAAGTGTATAATTGTTTGTTGAACCATGTAACAGAAAACCTAGAGCAGATGCGTCATGGTGGACAAGAAAGATTATGAGAATTTAATCAGTATCCAAATACTTTATTTTTTTCCACACCCAATCTAGCACAACTTTACAAGCTAATTAGCTTGCTGGAAAGAATTCATATCAAATTTGAGGTGTCAGAATCAGAAGATAGCTGCATGACTTACAGCAGAGCCACTTAATATTTAAGAAAAATTGGATACCAGTGCAGTGTATTGCAACAAAGGACTGCAGAGATCTAGAGATACATAGGCATAATGGGAAATCATCAGTATGGTGTTAATGAGGGCTCTTGTAGCAAACCTGTACTCTGGACCACAACAAGGGAACCAGCACTTTTGCATAGCACTCCACAAGCACATTGGACCAAAGTCTAGTCATTGGGAAACCAAGCAATGGAGTTTCCGTGCGTGTGGTAAAATTCCCATTGCTGACCTTTAGAGTCTGCAATGAACTATCATATATTGTACCTGCTGCACCAGCATTCTGAGCACACCCGAAACTCTGGCCACCTGATGTGTTTCACAGAATAATCATTGAAGGACAAGAAAAGGGTGAGGAATTACATTGCAAAAGGCACATTTATCAAACACAGAGAATGGATGGTGGAAATCATAAAAGTGAGATCTTAGGGTTTATTTGTATTTGAGGGGATAAAATCCCTTTGGATTCGGAAGAAAATTAACTAACTTCAGTCCCTGTCTGAAGGAATTCGACCAAATCTCTTCAAGTTCCAATCCAAAGAAAGTAGTGAATTTAGGGCAACACTTCCACAGAAATACATAATCATGATAAATTTTAGCTCAGTAGCAAAGACTTTGATTTGTTGCTATATATCGGCAACATAAGAAAAGCAACAGGAAACTAATGCTTTAGCTGAACAAAAATAAGGGTTTTAGAAATTGCATCATTCAAAACTTTCATCTCAATGATTTGTACTTGCTAAAGAAGTATGTCAATAATTCAAAAAAAAATCCTCTAAGCTTATAGCGTACATATAACAATAATAATATACAGTATAGATGTTTACGTCCTACGCTCATGTATGTTAGAATGATACTTGTGCACAAGATCAGGGTAGTTTTCATATGTAAAACAGTCCCAAGCTAGATCAGCATAAGTTAATCATCATAAATAAGAGCCTGTTTGTTTCAGCCTGTAGTTGACTTCTGGAGGCCAAAAGACGAAGCTGAAACCAACAGGCAGCTGGAGTTTGGCTGCCAAAAGCTATGTGTCTAATAAAGGCCAGAAGCTGATCTGGAGAGGCTTTTGCTGGCTTCTGGGAGGCCAAAAGACGAAGCTGAAACCAACAGGCAGCTGGCGTTTGGCTGCCAAAAGCTATGTTTGTAATAAAGGCCAGAAGCTGATCTGGAGAGGCTTTTGCTGGCTTCTGGAATGCTGTTCCAAGGGGCATTGTACTTATTATAGATTTCATTCATCCAAAACCTTATCCACAGAGACAGAATTTGAAAAGCAGGCTTTTACTAGCAACCAAGAAAGCCGTTTTTTTTTCCAAAAGCCACAACCCAAACAAACAGACTCTAAAAGTGTGCAATTTTGCATGCTGTGACCACTAACTAAACATAAGCAAACAATTTTTCTATTTTAATTAATTTATAAGTTGCATTGGCGGAGAATTTCTGCAAAAAGCATATCACCATGACACACTCTCAGTTCCTATAGTAAATTTTATAACTAATGATACTACCCATCATTAACTAATGAACGGTTACTGTTTTGGACAGTGGATACAGCACTTTGCATAAAAATTAAGGTCAGAAAAATACTAACCATGAACTGTTATTTCCAAATCTTGTTGAATGCTGTAACAGTCCAGAGATATCCTCCCACCGCCGCCGCCACCCCATCCATTACCACCAGCAGCACTTATTGTGCCATTTCCATATCTAAGAATAGCATGCCATAATAAAAGTTAGATTTCACAAGTCACAACAAAAAGGTGTAGCATAGGGTATGGGGATTGTTTCAGTGTCCTTCCAGGGTAAAAAGGTCTACAAGTCACAGAATTTCTATTTCTTTTTCCATTTCATTGGCAGTGTCCTTGATAGGGACAAGCTTGTCATTACAATAATAAACAAACTAATAATTGCTGGGTTGACCACAGGCCGTAGCTAAACCAACTCTACAAGTCACATAAATTCTCTTTTCCACTTCCTTCTTTTTCCTGAGGGATATACTGTTTCTAAAGAATGTGAAGTTCCGACCAAATTCTGCAGTGGCATGGTTGTTCATAAAATTCTATAAATTTCTAAGTGGGCATATCATAATGTTTTTACAACAACAACATAGCCTTTTGTCCCAAGCAAGTTGGGGTAGGCTAGAGATGAAACCCAAAAGAGACGATAAACAGAGAGACACATAAAGGGACATAAATGGCACAAGACAGAAAGAGGTCACGGTTCAGGCACGTTGATTGCCAGTCTCCAAGCGCTCCTGTCCATAGCTAAATCCTTAGAGATATTCCACTCCTTAAGGTCTCTCTTAACGGACTCGTCCCAAGTTAGTTTAGGTCGACCTCTACCGCTCTTTACATTATCGGCCCGCTTTAGAACCCCACTACGCACCGGCGCCTCAGGAGGCCTCCGTTGAACATGTCCAAACCACCTCAACCGATGTTGAATCAATTTCTCCTCAATTAGTGCCACCCCAACCCTATCCCGAATATCGTCGTTCCGGACTCTATCCCTCCTTGTGTGCCCACAACACCAACGCAACATACGCATCTCTGCTACACTCAATTGCTGGACATGTCGCCTTTTTGTAGGCCAATACTCAGCACCGTATAACATTGCCGGGCGAATCGCCGTCCTATAGAACTTACCTTTCAACTTCTGAGGCAGAGAATTGCAAACAGTCGCGTCCTTGTAAATACCAAGCTGATCAGAAGCTAGAAACCCCCGCAATAAAGCAGAGAATTGCAAACTCCCGCAATAAAGCAGAGAACAAGCTCATCACTGTGTAGGGTCCATCTTCCTTTTCTGATCAGAAGCTAGAAACTAAACTTTTCTTCATAGTTAATTGCAAACAGTCGCGTCCTTGTAAATACCAAGCTGGAAGAACACCCAACTAAGATAAACGACATAACGCACAGTACAAAGCCAGCCAAGGTGACCACAATGAAGATTTTATAACTAGCGAGAACATCAAAGATAGGTCATGAAAAGAAAAACAAAGCCACTTTGGTCCAAAGATAGCTAAACATCAAGGTGAGTGATATATTGGAGTTGGAGAGTCCCAAAAGTTTGGAATGACATTGTCAGAAGCCTAATGATTGCAGTGGCTTTTCTCACACTGGTGATGATTGCAGAATCAGTTAGCAGAGTATCCCAATACTAAACAGAACATGGTTTCTAACTCCCCAAAGAATTTAGATTGCCACAGTAACTCATAGTAAAACAGATAGAAGTTTGGGTGACATGGATCTTACAGCTTGAAAGCCTGTATTATAATGCTTCCCCCAGAGCCGCCACCGCCTTTGAGACTGCCAACACCACCTTCAGCAAGCACCTGTCCATCAACATTGAGAAAGTCGGTTGTCCTAAGCATGACGCGGCCTCCACCATACCCTCCAAACTGATCAGCGGACATGCTGCCGCCCATGCTGCCATAGCTCCAGGGCCAATGCAACGTCGACCATGCGTACACATCGCCTCCCCAGTTGGTGTCATTGGAGACTTTACATGACGCACCCCTCCCACCATGTCCACCACCTGCCCCTTCCAGGCTGTGCGGCGTCCCACTCGTCTGGGGAGGAGGCTCACCCGCGAGCGCAGTGGTGTTGATGGTGGAGTGGCGATTCAACGACACATTGGCCGCGTACAGGCTAACCGACCCAGCAATCACCTCGACATGCTCGCCAATCCTGATGCTCCCTGAGACATTGACGGTGATGTAGCATCCCCTGACGGGGCAGATGATCTTGACGTGGGGCCGAATCTCCACGCTCCCGTCGCCGTACACGCACAGATCACCGTCCAGCGAAGAGCTGGAGCTTATGACGCAGGTGGTGTTGAACGACCCGGAGCCGTTGAGTTCCTCGCAGGACCTCGAGTTGGCCGAGTACGTCTGGCACGGGAGCTCCCCGCGAAGCCCCGCCGCGCCCTCGCCGTCACCGCCACCGCCACCGCCGCCGAACTCAACCGGAACCAGCGCGAACCGGTCGTCGTACCACGTCTCCGACACCGACGCGAGCGCGGACAGAGTGCGGTTCCCTCGAGCGCCAACCAACGCGGCGGCCGCGAGAAGGACCGCCCACCACGCGACGCACTTCATCGTCGCCGCCGCCGCCGGTCACTCCGAACCATTGCTCTGCTCCCCGAGCGAGCGCGGAGGCCGGCAGAGGAACCGGAACGCCCCGCTCGCTGGCAGCGTCCCCCCGATTCGGCGGCGGAAGGAAACGGATCGTGCGGCGGCGGCGCGCCCAACCGCCTCACCCGAGGAGAATGCGGCGGCGGGCGGATCGGCGCGGATCTCGGGAGCCAAGCGAGAGATCTCGGAAGAACCCCTAACGCCCGCGCGCGCACGGCGAGGGATGATGGGTAAGCGAGGGAGTGGCGAGGACTTGGGTGGGAGTGGCGAGGACAGAGAAAGTGGAGAGAGAAGGGGATGAGACGGAGACGGCCAGCTCCTGCCTCCCCTTCATTTGCCCCAGTGGGGCCCGCGGAGGCAGTTGCAACAGTTCCACTTTCGCAGGTGCAGCAGCGCGAGAGATGAGTCCACGCCACGCTGCTGGCCGCTACTCGCTGTCTCTGGCTTTAGGCCCAGTTTTAGTTTCCAAGAATTTTGCAAAATTTTTCATATTTCTCTTCACATCGAATCTTTGAATGCATCCATAAAGTATTAAATATAAATAAAAAATAAAACTAATTACATAGTTCAGACGAAATCCATGAGATGAATCTTTTAAGTCTAATTAGACTATGATTGAACACTAATTGCCAAATAACAACGAAAACGCTACAGTGTCCATTTTACCAAATTTTTTTCATCTAATCGGCCCTTTATAATCCTTATTCAGCTTGTTTTTTACGGAGTAGTTGGAATAGTATTTTTCTCTCAAACAAATCAGTCAACAGTATTTTTTAGCCGGCTTATAATTCCAGTCGAACGGGGCCTCTGTTTCCTCTTCTGCACCCCATCCTTGTCTCCTATTTTTTTCCCTGTCTCCTATTTTGACTGCCGCGAACGAGCACCCTGTTCGTTTGGACTTATCAGCACAATCAGCAGCCATCCAGTAGTGTTTTTCTCTCACAACAAACCAGCAAACAATACTTTCAGCCGTCGAGAAATACGTAGAAAATTGACCGCCGACCCCGCGTACGGTACGGGGTGAGCTTGGCGGGCATGGCGTGTGCCGTGTGGCTCTTTGCCACGGGCTGCTGCGTC
Organism: Saccharum spontaneum; assembly: GCA_022457205.1. Taxonomy (NCBI): domain Eukaryota; kingdom Viridiplantae; phylum Streptophyta; class Magnoliopsida; order Poales; family Poaceae; genus Saccharum; species Saccharum spontaneum. The sequence continues at coordinate 11,471,351 of CM039601.1, forward strand.
ACCACCGCCCACGGCTCGTTAATTTGCTGGTGTGAAACTGACCCGGCTGATAGCGTCACTAGCTAAGATGTACTAGGTCGAGAACTTTCTTTTAGTTTGATTATCTTTTCAAGATATGTCAAAATATTAATCTTGTAATGCTACCGGCTACAATTGGGATAGAGATTTCTATAATCTAAGGGCCTATTTAGTTCGCAAAATTTTTTTGCAAAAAATCACTGTAGCAGACTGTAACATTTTCGTTGTTATTTGGTAATTATTGTCCAATTATGGATTAACTAGGCTTAAAAGATTCATTTCGTAATTTACAACTAAACTGTATAATTAGTTTTATTTTTTATCTATATTTAATGCTTCATGCATGTGTCCAAAGATTAATGTGACAGGGAATCTGAAAAATTTTGGAAAATTTTTTGAGAACTAAACAGGCCCTAAATTAGGAGAATCCGTGTGCTAGACTAGATTAGGAGGGCTGTTATGGTCTAGTCGGCCGGACGTTATCTACACACAAGCATTTTTTTCCAGGTTGTTTGGAATATTACTTTAGTGAGCCGTTTTAACTGTTTTATCAGTATAGCTCATTTCGCGTTTTGAAGTGTTATTTTGTTTGTATAGAATAACTACATGAATCAAAAGCACAGAGCTGCTATTAACGTTATCCCTTCATGACATTATACAGAAAATTAATCAAAGAACAAATCGTAGATGCCGTTAAATTACTATAAGATGCATATTGAAAGTATAGAACAAAAGCCCTGTTCGTTTGGCTGATAAGCCATAGCTGAAAGTACTGTTCGCTGATCTGCTGTGAGAAAAAATACTGTTAAATGACTGGCTGATTTGGCTAATAAGCTCAAGCGAACAGGACAAAAATCTAGATCTTGTTGAACATTTAAACTTGTCTTAATTCTTGTCCAGTGATCTATTTTTCAAAGATAGCTGAGGTGTTACCTGAGATCAATGATCTGTTCTTCAAAGGTAACTGAAGTGTTCTGTGAGCACATTTGTGCAGATTTAGTTGGAGAAATGATTAACCTGAAAATTTTTATAAAAACATAATGTTGTAAGGCAAAATTATTGAAAGAAAGAATAAGTACATATAATATTTGATAGAGGAACTCTTACATTATCATAAAAGAATTTTTTCATAAATTCTAAGTTAGCCTTATTATGAGGGCTTATTGCTATCCGGAAAAAGAATTTCGCACGTAGAGCTAGAATATTAGCCTGAAATATAAGAAGTTGTGCATATAATCAACATTAATTGAATATAGAAAATTGACATTTCAATAAAAAAAAGTTATAGATATTAGTTGCTTACATTAGAGAAGTTTTGAATAGTAGTACCATTGAAGGTTTGCATAAATTACAAGACATATATTCCTGAATCATACCTACATTAAATAGTATAGTAGTATCATCAAAGGTTTTGAAATAAGTTTCAAAACTACTAAAGATTCAATATAACATTAAATAAAATATAAAAATGTAATAAATTGGAATCAAATGAGAAGTATTCAAAAGAAATTCTAAAATTCAACATGAAATATATTGAACTAGAAAGTATGTAATTTTGGGATGCCAAATATTGAACTTGAAACTTATATTGTTGTAGTCCATTGTATCTAAAAAATTTCGACTGAAAAGTTTTCTGAAGTTCTTAGCTACATTTTGAACTGCATTTGTTGTTATGCTTGTAATCTGATTTGGCTCAAGTACATGAAAAGCTTTATGTATAAAGTTGATGACAACCAGAAACCATTGGTTGTTTGTAAAACATGGTATATGAAGTTGTAACGAATAGATGGTGGATGTTAAATTATAATTTTAAGTAACTTAAAAGTAGAGACATGAAAGATGAAAATATGTTTATAGTCTTACAAGTGTTGTATCACGTAGTCTGAACCCTTGAATTTCTATAAAAGAATACTTGTACTTGTTGAGATTAAAATTTTCTTCCATGAGCACAGAGTATACAAAAGGATGGATAGGTTAGTAAAATTGTTTCTATTTCTTGAAACAAATATTTGTTGACAATACATGCATCAACACTATGATTAAAAAATTTCAAGAAAAGATGACCATCAATACGAGACATAAATGACTAATTGCATGCAAGCATTTTAATAAAATAATCCATCACGTGAAAATGAATACAGGCACCATTCATCATCGACAATAACACTTTGTATATGTCTACCCATGCTACTCCAATTTGAATGAATTTGAAACTGCTTCATAATAAAAAAATAGGATAAAGAAACTTTAGAAATGAACTTACATAATAGTTGTATTTATGTAAATAACATAATAGTTGTATTTATGTAAATAAAACTAAAATAGTAAAGTTTAGTAATAAAGTTACCTTCTTTGGTATTTACTTATGTTATCAGTCAACAAATGGAGTAACTTGTCTTCTATTTCTAAAGCAAATATTGTTTGTATGTCAATCCTAACAGGTTTTGGTGCACGAGTTGATCCTTGCAAATGAGCTATTACAAGAGGAATCTGGTTTTGTGAATTCTAGTCTTGTCAAGTCTTTGTACTAAGGAGGGCTTCAAATTGTCTAGACTGTTAGCTTCATCTTCAATCATTTGAGCAGCATTTCTAAAGTTTTTTCTTAAGACCTATGAGACTGGTATCTTTAGGTTCTTCTAATTCAGGTGATACAATAATGTTTACTATTTGACTTAGTGGTTTATGTAGTTTCTAAACAATTATCTCAATCATTTGTCTATTCTCAATGGCTTGAATACTTTCTATATCAGCAATAGGAAATCTTGATGCAGGCTATAAAATTATTGGCCTAGTTTGTAGCTAAATTTTTATATCTGCTAAAGAAAAATTTGGTATGTCCCCTACGAAAACCGACCTATCACTGAGAAGACCTTTGTTAGAATTGTACTCATGATTGTCATTAATATTTTATGTATCTAGCACAGGAATATTAATTACAATTGAACTATTTGGCCATCATCATTGGCTTAAAATTGAAGCAAAGGAACTTTTGAATCAATGAATGAAAACTTTTCATACTTGGCTCCTATATGATATTAAAAAAATAAAACACAAATGCCACAAATTTAAGTTAGATGTATATGAAATCAAATTGGTATAACAAATGTTTTCATATTACCTAATTCTGTTGCCAAAGAAAAAGATCAAGTTGAACAATTTTGAATATGTCTACAACTTCAAGATTTGATATATCAATTACTTGTCTAGACGATTCAATTTCTTCCCATATTAAATCTTCAAAACTTTGTGTTGGAATTGGAAATTCGAAAGTAGAATCATTGCTATGTTCCATTGATTTTATGTTGTAGGTATCTCTGAACATTTTTGATGAAATATCAAGTAAGTTGTTGTTCAATGTTGACCACATATTGGAATAGGAGGCAACTGAGGACATAAGAAAGCTTGTCTCTCCATGAGATGGAATAAATGTTGGCAAACTTCTATCACATACTAGATGACATACAGCACTATTGCTTGTATGTTCTTCGTCTAAATCAGTGTTTTTAGGATAGCATGATTTTTGTTGCCGGCAACCTACTACTAAATATATTCTGTGAATAGACTTTTGTAATGAAGCACAAATGCCTAGAAACAATTTTGGTAAAATTGAATCATTTAACTTATGTAGAAGTTCAAAAAAACTTTCAATTCCTATAAATTTAACATTTCGCTAAAAATATGATAGTTAATTCCATAAAATAGAAGAACAAAATATGTGTTTCATATGGATAACATTTTCTGATATGAAGTATATTGTTGACTGTAATTTTGTCATAGTTTTACATAGTCTAAACCATCAACAAAGTGTCTCTTTGAAAGGAAATATACAAATAACGTGATTGCACATGTACATGTCCTCATTTAGATATAGGTGCAAGAATGGAGGAGATTGGTGGTTGTGGGCCCGAAGAGGGGCTCACCCAACCCCCCTATGGGTCCATTGCCCCTCACAAGCCTCCATGATCCTCCCCAACACCTCCATCAACAATATCGACCATCGGATTACAATTGTGTTTCTTCTCAATGGCTCAAGATGATAGCACATGGATTGGATGACCCACATATCAGTATCACCAAACCAACATCAACACATGGTCCCACAACTTCATACCCACATATGATCAAGAGGAGAGGCCCCCACATGTCATAGGGGGGCTGGCACATGCAAAGAAGCACAACATCAAGTGATCTTGGCCCTTGATTTTGAGGTGGTTTCATCCAATGAAAGAGAACAGAGGTCATGCGGATTCATGGGCCCACACTTGGAGTAGCCTCTACTCCTCCTCTACACTATAAATACCCCCTCTCTCATTCATGCGTAGAAAGGACGAGTTACTCTATACATAGCATCCAAGCTCTAGTAGTAGCACTACTACATATTGATTTATCACTGTCGCCACTTTCACTGTCGTAGCAATAGAAGTGACCGTGTGATCCTTCCGCCGTCGGTTGGAACACTGGTGAGGCCTCCTAGGAATGAAACTGGCAGTTCAAACTTCTACCACCAACGGGTTAACACTAAATGCGGCAGTGGTATTGGAGTAGCATTTGCTCCATCGCATAAAAAGCCGGGCCGACTGGGATATGCATTTTCTCTGCCGGCCCTAAACTAGCGTTTGGTCAAGCGGCAGTAAATTCAGCGTGAGTGTTGAATTGCCTCAACTTCTAAGGCCGTTAAATCATCTTTACTTCTGCCGCCTAAAGCCTAAGGGTCGTACCCACTGTGCTACATACTACTTCAAGCCTGGTGCCCTCTAAAACCACTCCTCTTCTTCATCTATCATCCCCTTCTCTTCCAATCTACAAAGAAAATGTCGGATAACCTCATCAAGTTTCCAAGCAGCCCGTCGTCCAGCGAGGATGACTTGCCAGCCCACCAGTCCTCCGAGGAGGACGTCTCCTCTGACGACTGGAGGCCTTTCTGACTATAGTCCTCCGTGGAGCTCTGAGAAGGAGGACCCGAAGGACGAGGATGACGCTGAAGACGACGACGACAACTCCGATGACTCTGACTCCGACGACTCCGACTTCACTTCGCCTCCTCCCAACCGAGCGAGACGAGCATGATATGTTTATATTAAGTAGTTTATAGTTAGTATAAGTAGTCTTAATAGTTGAGGTTAGTTATTATGTTTCTGGATGAGTACAATCATGTACTCGTCCAAATTGTATCTATATGTTACATATACATAATGAATCAATGAAAAAAATTCTATTCGCGCAGATTTGATCTCTTCAATGCCATCTTTTTTATATGAAATGCAAAAAAGTTCTTTTTGATGCTACTTCCAAAATGGCTGTGCACGGATTTGATCTCTCAACGAATGTTTTTTTATTTTTCTATATACTTTTTGTGAATGAAAAGGAAAACTGTCATGTATGGTTGCATTTATTTTCAGGAGAATCTAAAAGCAGATTAATTGCTGATAATCATTGTATTATTATGTTGGATTAGTGTGGCAATGGTCGGCATAATACGGACACTCCCGTGCCGTCCGTTCTCGCTGCCGATCAATCTAGACCATCCATTTGGCAAGAAACCTATAAGCGTCTGGCACATTTCCAACTCCCCTCGGGTCCTGTCGGTGCCTTGGTAGCAGTTCGACCAACTAAAAAAACCCAATACAAAATTACTAGTTCTCCCCACCTGTTGTTACTTCATCTTCATTTTGACCCGTCGCATATACTTGCTCTGCCTCGAGCACCTTGCATTGTTGTCGTGGATAACGCCTCATGAAGGTTAGTGTTACACCTATTTTTAAGGACAAAAATAGGATGTATAAAGTACTCATGTGCGCCCCAGGACATGATCGCACACACAAGTAGACAAATTACATAGTATCATCACAGTGCTTATTACATAGTGAATAAATATTTAAGACATAGTCTTGAACAATAGATAATAATAACTAATAGTAAATCTCCAGCGGAAACTCTACACATGGACATGGTTGACTGGTTGACACCAAGACTAGTACTCATTACGATAATCTTCCTCATAATCTTCATCTGTTATGGTGGAAATAGCAAGGGTGAGTCCATGTCGAACTCAACAAATATAACACAGGGTTCATGAGGCTCAAAAGGCTAGACACTGTTTGACTGCGTTTAGCTTTTAATCATATAATTAGCAATTGTGTCGCATCCAATCAAACATACACGAAGCAAACAAAGAGATATAATTAGAACAGTACACCAACAGTAACAAAACAGTAATAAAAGTTTATAAAACCCTTCTACATATTTCTACGATCACACAGACGCAAAGATCACCAAATTCGGAGTTAAAACGTGAAAGTTATGAATTTTCTAAGATTTCCTATAGATAAATAAATACTTAATTATAAACTCAAAAAATAAATTATCAAAATTAACTGTACAACTACACTAACATGTAGAGCTCGCAAATACGAATCTAACGCAACTTGAACGGATCAAATCGGAGTTAAAACGAAGATTTTATGACCAAAACAATCCTAGTGGCAAAACTGTAAATACCTGAAAACGTATTTTTGATTAAACCGGAAGAGAATACGTTTTCAAAACGCGAAAACACATTTTCAGAAATACGCTATGGATGGCAGGTTGATTACAAAAAAGCTAAGGGTCTCTTTAGAAAATTTGTCATGTGAAAAGGTATGTTCTAATCTCAACCGTTGATCTGAGATTGGACGGTCACTATTCGATCCAGGAGAGAGAGAAAGAGACGATCTCCATTGCCGGTCATCTCCTTCAACACCGGCCGACGGCCGCCATTACCGCCATGAGCCACCTCGCCGGAAAACTCCGTCTCCCCCTTTTCCGACCACTACTTGACCCGCCACCAACTCAAATCGAAAGAGAAGCTTCCCCCGAACCTATCTACATAGCTTAGGAAAGCTACAACAGCTCAAAAATGAGATGCGGCTTGGATAGGGCGGCGGCGCCATTACCGGCCGACGGTGAGCTTCAAAAGCTCTCTTCTAAGCACCTCCAACCAAAAGAATAGCACAAGAGGGTAGAGGAGACAAGTGCGGACTCACCAACGCGACGAATTAGACCTCCAAATCACCCGAAGGCAACCCACCCCGACGACCGACGCCCTCAACGAACTCAAACCCTAGAACTCAACTTCTTGCGGTGGAAATCACGATTTTAGATGAAAAACGGAAAATAGAGGGTCAAGACGTCCTATTTATAGCCTCAAATCGTTGATTTCGGTTATCAAATCCGGGATACAACATTCGGTTGCGGTTCGGTTGAAGAGGAGTTCGACTCCGGTCCGGTTACGAGGAAGAAGAAGACGGCCGACATCGGGGCCCCACCGGTCAGCGACCAAGAGAGGGGAGGGAAAGCGCGGCTGTTGGCTCGGGCTGGCTCGGCCGACTGGGCCGCTGCGATGCTGGGCCAGCCCACCGACGCGGCATCGGCCCGTCTGCGAAGCACAGCGCGGGCGCGGGAGAAAAATCGGGCTCGGTCAGCTGGGCCGCCAGGCCAACTGGTAAGAAGGTAAGTTGCTTTTCTCTTTTTTTTCTTTCTTTTCTTTATTGGTCTATTTTCCAAAACCTTTTCAAATAAAATTTTCTAAGCCAAAACAAAATAAAATAAATTCACACCACAAAATAAATTAAATGCAACAGCATGAATGCAACACCAAATAGTTTTTAAAATTTTAATTCCCCTTCTCTAAATTATTTAAAATTTATTGCTCCTAAAATTTGGGTGTTACAAATTCTACCCCCTTAAAAGAATCTCGTCCCCGAGATTGGACTGCTTACTCAAACAACTGCGGATATGATTTCCTTAATTCATCCTCTTTTTCCCAAGTTGTCTCTGCCTCTGAATATCGATTCCACTGCACCTTGCACATCTTAATAACCCGACTTCGGGTAACTCTCTCAGCAGTCTCTAAAATCCTGATCGGAAATTCTTCATATGTAAGATCCTCCTTAACAGTCAATTCTTCTAAAGGTATCTGCTCCTCAGACACCCGTAAACACTTCTTAAGTTGTGAAATATGAAACACATCATGTACTCCAGACAAATTCTCAGGCAACTCTAATTGATAAGCAACTTCCCTACGTCTAGCAATAACTTTAAATGGTCCAACATACCTTGGTGCTAATTTGCCTTTCATGTTAAACCTCTTCACACTTCTCATAGGTGACACCTTCAAATAGACATAATCACCTACCTCAAAAACTAGATCTCTTCTCCTATTGTCAGCATAACTCTTCTGACGAGACTGTACCACCCTCAAATTCTCACAAATCACTCGCACTTGATCTTCTGCGTTTCTAAGAACATCTGTACCAAACACCTGAGATTCACCTGTCTGATCCCAAAACAATGGAGTCCTACACTTACGTCCATACAAAGCCTCAAACGGTGCCATTTTAAGACTCTGTTGATAACTATTATTATAAGAGAATTCTGCATAAGGCAAACTCTTATCCCAACTGGTCCCATATTGCAATGCACAAGCTCTCAACATATCCTCTAATACCTGGTTGGTCCTTTCAGTCTGCCCATCTGTCTGTGGATGATATGCTGTACTAAAATTCAATTTTGTTCCCAAAGATTCATGTACAGCTTTCCAAAAATGCGACGTAAACTGCGATCCTCGATCAGATACAATCTTCTTTGGAACTCCATGCAAACATACTATCCTCTCCATATACAACTCTGCCAATTTTGATCCATGGTAAGTAGTCTTAACTGGTATAAAATGAGCAACTTTGGTTAACCGATCTACTATCACCCAAATAGAATCATAACCCCTCTGAGTACGTGGTAACCCTACTATAAAGTCCATACCAACTTCCTCCCACTTCCATTCAGGAATCTTCATTGGTTGCAACAATCCAGCAGGTCTATGATGCTCTGCTTTCACCCTCTAACAAGTATCACACAATGCCACATACTCAGCCACATCTCGTTTTAATCCAACCCACCAATATTTCTGTTTAAGATCCAAATACATCTTAGTACTACCAGGATGAATAGAATAAGCTGACTCATGAGCTTCACGAAGAATTGCCTGTCTAACAGCTTGATCCTCAGGTACACACAGCCTCTTTCCAAACCATAAAATCCCATTATCATCCATTCGAAAGCCTGGTGACTTACCAATCACTATATCTTCCGCTATTTTCTTTAGTTTCTCATCCTTCAACTGACCCTTGTAGATTTCTTGCTCTAAAGTAGGCTCTATCACTAATTCCATTGTATTAGTAACAATTCCCAAATTCAAATATTCAAATTCAGCACATAACTCCCTAGTCATAGACAATGTTCGTATCTCATTGGTATAACTTTTCCTACTAAGAGCATCAGCTACTACATTAGCCTTACTAGGATGATAGTGTATCTCAATATCATAATCCTTAATCAACTCTAACCATCTGCGTTGCCTCAAATTCAGATCTGACTGAGTGAAAATATACTTCAAACTCTTATGATCAGTGTATATATCATTTTTATGTCCAATCAAATAATGTCTCCAAATCTTTAAAGCACGAACTACAGCTGCTAACTCCAAATCATGCGTAGGATAATTCAACTCATGCTTTCTCAACTGCCTAGATGCATAAGCCACAACTCTGCCTTCTTGCATAAGAACACATCCCAAACCTTGATGAGAAGCATCACAATAAATAGAAAACTTCTTACTCAAATCTGGCAAAACCAATACAGGCGCTGTAGTCAACCTCTTCTTCAATTCCTCAAAACTAGCTTGACATTTATCAGACCACACAAACTTGGCATTCTTCTCTAACAGAGATGTCATAGGTTTAGCAAGTTTAGAAAACCCTTCAATGAACCGTCTGTAATATCCAGCTAAACCCAAGAAACTGCGAATCTCGCTAGCATCAGTAGGTGGTTTCCAATTCAATACATCCTTTACTTTACCTGGATCCACTGATATCCCTCCATTAGAAACAATATGACCAAGGAAAGAAACTTCCTTCAACCAAAACTCACATTTACTTCGCTTCGCATACAGTTTATGCTCTCTAAGCTTCTGCAATACCAACCTCAAATGTTCAGCATGCTCTTCCTCTGTCTTGGAGAATACTAGTATATCATCAATAAACACTACCACAAACTTATCCAAATATTCCATGAACACCTTATTCATCATGTACATAAAGTATGCAGGTGCATTGGTCAATCCAAACGACATAACAGTATACTCATACAATCCATACCTTGTAGTAAAAGCTGTCTTTGGAATATCAGAGGCACGAATCTTCAACTGATGATAACCAGAACGTAAATCAATCTTAGAAAACACTCAAGCACCTCTCAACTGATCAAACAAATCATCAATCCTGGGCAATAGGTACTTATTCTTGATAGTTACCTCATTTAATGACCGGTAATCAACACACATCCTCTGACCACCATCTTTCTTATCAACAAAAATAACTGGCGCACCCCAAGGTGAAGAACTAGGTCGAATAAAACCTTTATCTTGTAATTCTTTAATTTGTTTCTTAAGTTCTTCTAATTCATCTACTCCCATCCTATATGGTCGTTTGGCTATAGGTGCAGTTCCAGGTAATAATTCAATAAGAAATTCAATGTCTTGGTCAGGTGGCATACCTGGCAATTCATCAGGAAAGACATCCGGAAATTCCTCAATCACTGAATTCTCTTTAATAGCATCTTCAAGTTGATTCACCACAGCGGTTGGTTGCTTCTGCACTGCTACATCCACATTGACTTTATCTCCGTTAGGTGCAGTCACAACTACCACCTTCTGCTGACACTGAATCTCTGCCTGATTTTGTTTCATCCAGTCCATACCCAATATCACATCAATACCAGATGTCCTCAACACTATAGGAGTTATCTTAAACTCTATCCCCCTTAAAATCATACTAATTAGAAGACAACGATTACTGGTTTGCATAGTACCTTCAGGTGAGTTTACTAAGAGAGGTTCTTTCATAGCTAGCATGGGTATACTATGCATTTTAACAAAAATATTGGAAATAAATGTATGAGATGCTCCAGAGTAAAAAAGAACAGTTGTAGGAGTGGAATGTACATTGAACGTACCAATCATAACCTCCGGTGCATCATGAGCTGTATCAGAAGACACGTGATTCACCCTTCCAGTACCAGATTGCCTCTGGTTGCTCTTCTGGCTCTGAGGAGTCTGCTGGTTCTGCTTCTCAGGACAATGGTAAGACATATATCCCTCTTTACCACAGACAAAGCATCTAGTAGGCGTATTGGGAGCACTATTCTTCATGGGGGTAACATTAGGATTTCCAGTGCGAGGAGTCTGTTGCCCAGTCTGCTGATACTGTTGACGCTGTGGATATGATGAACACTGCTGCGACTGATTACTTTGCCAATTTTGGGACCACCTCTGATTTGGATTGCGATTCCACTGACTAACTGGTCCCTGAAACTTCTGATGAAAACCATGCTGAGAATTAGTGCGCTGACGGTTGTTGCTTCCTGAGCTTTGTACCTTCATCTTCCTCTTCCTGTTCATCTCCCTGCGCTCATTATCAAGCACAATAGCTTTATTCACCAGCTCTTGAAAACTAGCATAGTTATTCCCCTTCAATTGCAAGCAAAGATCATAATAAATTCCCTTTAAGAAAAGACGCTGCCTATCTGCATGTTCCCTCACTTCATTAGGAGCATAGCGAGCCAACTGTGTGAACCTGTCATGGTACTCACTAACGCTCATCTGTCCCATCCTGAGGTTTCTAAATTCTTCCTGCTTCAGCTCAATTATACCTTCAGGAATATGACGAGCTCGAAAATCTCTAACAAACTCATTCCAAGTGATAGGAGGAGCATTGTTAGGGCGTGCAGCTTGATACGACTCCCACCAAGTCTGAGCTGTCCCCTGTAACTGACCAGATGCATATAACACCTTTTCCATATCATTGCATTGGGCGATATTCAGCTGTTTCTCAACTGCCCTCACCCAATCATCTGCCTCTAAAGGATCAGCAGCATGAGAAAACACTGGAGGGTGTCCCTTCAAAAATTCTCCACGCTTATCCCTCACTTGCACAGGTGGTGGTCCTCCTGCAGGGGGATTGTTCTGCATGTGCTGCATAAACATCTGCATCATCTGATTCTGAGTTTGCATAAGTTCCTCCATAGTAATGGGTGGGTTAGCACCTCCACGACCTCTACCACGACCTCTGCCTGACATCTGTTTCCAAAAACACAGAAAATGAAATTCAGTACGATCCGAGATGATGTATTCAATAGATAAGCAAAATCTGATTTTTCTGGGCGAACTCCAATTTCAGCAACTCAGTAAAACTGTCATATCTCGAGCTACAGACGTCCAATTCAGATGATCTTTACATGGTTGGAAAGCTTACAAAATTATCTACAACTTTTATTCACAACACTTTTTCTGATTCTGTCAATAAATTGGCCAAAAACTGAACTTAACCGAAACTGTTTCAGAATTCCAGACGGTGCAGTAACCCCAACTTGGAACAGGTATATCTCTTAGCTCTTAATAGATATTAAAGTAATTCTTATGGGGTTGGAAAGATATAGAAGTCTAATTATTCCCAGTAAAATTTCTTAAATTTCCCATTAACGGATTTTAAGTTATTTCTAAAACATCCCAGACTGATCCAAAAATCAGCAAAGGACAGAACTAAGTTCACCTCATAACCAACTAATATATTTTGATCAAACTTAATATTCTTAACCATGGAACTTGTAGGCATGTCTACAAAACTCCAGCACACATTAAAAAGATCCAAATCACACATTATCGTAATAACAATCCATCAATCACACAATTGTTCACACCACAAACTGACTCTCAAAACAATTCAAACTTAAAATCGACTCGCAACTACTATCGTTCCTATTACATAGGGATTTTTCCTATTTCCTAATTAAGCTTCTCATAAATCTTGGGACGTCCTAACTCCGCCCTTAATTGGTCAATCTCCTTATAAGCTTGCTCCTTAAGTTCTTTTTCCTTCAGCAACTCGTCCTTCAAATCCACCTCATGGAGAGCCAATTCACGAGCTAATCCCACTGTAGCTTGTAGAGTCAAGGATGAATCATCTGCAAGCGGCACGGTCCAAACACCCTTATCATGTAGGAAACAAGGAAAGTGTCGGAGTGCACCATGTAATGTCTTGTCCAAGCGTAGACCATGGTAGTAAACGAACGTATTGTAGGCGACATCCTCCATGCTTGTTTCTACGGTTGCCCGGCTCACTCGGGTAATGAACTTTGACTCCACCTTAGGCTCCTTAGTGGTAGGATCCCTTTTCTTGACCCATAATTCTGTTTTCCAATAGGAATCCATCCATGTATGACTATACTCCGCACTGCGATACTCCAACGTAGCTTCCCAGTCGTAGTAGTAGTTGTCCAAGGTTCTTGTCAACATATCATGGAAGAAAGCATCAGCTTTAGGAACCATGATATGAAGCTTCGTAGTCCACCCCATAACTACCTCCTCCATTGGTGTATCACCAACTCTTGATTCAGCATCAGATAGCTCTTGGTCTCCATCTTCATATGGCTCCTGGGGTTTGAAACGGGCAACGTACTGTGCAGCTAACAGGCGGGGATGAGAAGGCATCTACAAGATTTAGACATAGATTAGATAGAATCAATGTATTTTCGCAATAGAATAAAGTAGAGGAAGTATAAAAATTTAGTAATTAACAAGGTGAAAAGAGGAAGCATGAAATAAGTGAAACATGGATGCTCTTAACGACCATTCTAACTAGGCTTGCGTCCTACAGTCAACACGGCTCTAATACCAATCTGTCACACCCATTTTTAAGGACAAAAATAGGATGCATAAAGTACTCATGTGCGCCCCAGGACATGATCGCACACACAAGTAGACAAATTACATAGTATCATCACAGTGCTTATTACATAGCGAATAAATATTTAAGACATAGTCTTGAACAATAGATAATAATAACTAATAGTAAATCTCCAGCGAAAACTCCACACAGGGACATGGTTGACTCGTTGACACCAAGACTAGTACTTATTACGATAATCTTCCTCATAATCTTCATCTGTTATGGTGGAAATAGCATGGGTGAGTTCATGTCGAACTCAATAAATATAACACAGGGTTCATGAGGCTCAAAAGGCTAGACACTGTTTGACTGCGTTTACCTTTTAATCATATAATTAGCAATTGTGTCGCATCCAATCAAATATACACGAAGCAAACAAAGAGATATAATTAGAACAGTACACCAACAGTAACAAAACAGTAATAAAAGTTTATAAAACCCTTCTACACGTTTCTACGATCACACAGACGCAAAGATCACCAAATTCAGAGTTAAAACGTGAAAGTTATGAATTTTCTAAGATTTCCTATAGATAAATAAATACTTAATTATAAACTCGAAAAATAAATTATCAAAATTAACTGTACAACTACACTAACATGTAGAGCTCGCAAATACGAATCTAACGCAACTTGAACGGATCAAATCGAAGTTAAAACGAAGATTTTATGACCAAAACAATCCTAGTGGCAAAACTGTAAATACCTGAAAACATATTTTTGATTAAACCGGAAGAGAATACGTTTTCAAAACGCGAAAACGCATTTTCAGAAATACGCTATGGATGGCGGGTTGATTACTAAAAAGCTAAGGGTCTCTTTAGAAAATTTACCATGTGAAAAGGTACGTTCTAATCTCAACCGTTGATCTGAGATTGGACGGTCACTATTCGATCCAGGAGAGAGAGAAAGAGACGATCTCCATTGCCAGTCATCTCCTTCAACACCGGCCGACGGCCGCCATTACTGCCATGAGCCACCTCGTCGGAAAACTCTGTCTCCCCCTTTTTTGACCACTACTTGACTCGCCACCAACTCAAATCGAAAGAGAAGCTTCCCCCAAACCTATCTACATAGCTTAGGAAAGCTACAACAGCTCAAAAACGAGATGCGGCTTGGATAGGGCGGCGGCGCCATTACCGGCCGACGGTGAGCTTCAAAAGCTCTCTTCTAAGCACCTCCAACCAAAAGAATAGCACAAGAGGGTAGAGGAGACAAGTGTGGACTCACCAACGCGACGAATTAGACCTCCAAATCACCCGAAGGCAACCCACCCCGACGATCGACGCCCTCAACGAACTCAAACCCTAGAACTCAACTTCTTGCGGTGGAAATCACGATTTTAGACGAAAAACGGAAAATAGAGGGTCAAGGCGTCCTATTTATAGCCTCAAATCGTTGATTTCGGTTATCAAATCCGGGATACAAGATTCGGTTGCGGTTCGGTTGAAGAGGAGTTCGACTCCGGTCCGGTTACGAGGAAGAAGAAGACGACCGACATCGGGGCCCCACCGGTCAGCGACCAAGAGAGAGGAGGGAAAGCGCGGCTGCTGGCTCGGGCTAGCTCAGCCGACTGGGCCGCTGCGATGCTGGGCCAGCCCACCGACGCGGCATCGGCCCGTCTGCGAAGCACAGCGCGGGCGCGGGAGAAAAATCGGGCTCGGTCAGCTGGGCCGCCAGGCCAACCGGTAAGAAGGTAAGTTGCTTTTCTCTTTTTTTTCTTTCTTTTCTTTATTGGTCTATTTTCCAAAACCTTTTCAAATAAAATTTTCTAAGCCAAAACAAAATAAAATAAATCCACACCACAAAATAAATTAAATGCAACAGCATGAATGCAACACCAAATAGTTTTTAAAATTTTAATTCCCCTTCTCTAAATTATTTAAAATTTATTACTCCTAAAATTTGGGTGTTACAGTTAGATGGATTCGATCACCCCTATTTGCATTTGGGTTCAATTGGTTTTTGGTTCGATATCAGTTTTGTTTATATTAGGAATTTGTTCATTACAACAGATGTCTTACTTCGGAAGAAGGCATTTCAATAAGAGCAACCTTATGTTTTGATGGCTAGGGGTGGCACCAGGACCCTAGATGATGTTGTTTGCTACTTAGGGATGGAGCATTTACCCAGACTAACTGTTGATTGTTGAAGCCGCTGTTCGTCACCTTTTCGGACCATAAAATTTGACAAGAATCGTTTAAGACCCTGTTTGTGGAAAGATTTTTGTGCTTTGCAAGACTGGATAAGAAGTTGGCATACTTTATAGATACAATGTGTCTGTGGACGGAGATGATATCATCTTCGCTACAGTTCACAACATCTGGCTTTCGGGACCACATCAACCAATTGAGTACCTTAGCAACTGCCTACCCATCCGACATTAAGTCTTAGAATTTGTGAAACTTTATGTTAATGAAGTTTATGTGTACCGATGAAACATCTATATTAGTATGTACGAGTACTGCATAATCGTTGAACTATTACTTCGGTTGAACTGTTAATTAAATCAGTTGGTCTTGATTGTGGTCCACGTGTACACCTCCATGTAAGCACAGATGATCCAAAATAGGCCTTCTTCTATAGGCGAATAGTACCCTAAACCGGTGGTGACACAACATTTCATCTTGGCGGGAGTGCGAGGGTTTTGAAGGACATTTTGGCTCCTTAGCAGGAGGCAAAAGTGTAGATAAAAGACCTGGGCCGACCTCTTTACTCATAGTGTGCTATACTTTGAACTCTGACTGCTCCATGGCTGCATCTAGGTCTAACTCCTCCTAGTGGTCGGCACTATCCTAGGGTGTCATTGCGAGAAGAACACCGGCTTCTAGTGGAGGAGGCTACAGCGGGAGGCGGCCGCCCATCCCATGCCGTGTTGAGAACCACCTCGACGCATACCAGGCACCACTTTTGTGTTGCTGCAGCTTGAAGATGTATCGGTAGATTTCGTGGAGTGATGCAAACCTAGGATGTCAGTACCACAGATGCTGCAGGGCAAATAATGTAACTCGATTTCTTTCTTGTTCATTCTGTTTTTACAATGCAAATGCTTAAATCTTGTTGTACTTATGGTAATATGGTTTTTTCTAGCCCAACTTAGATTACAGGTTATTTAAGTGGCACGATCTCCAATATAAAAAATTTATGAGGACTTTGATTTTGGATTTACATAACAAGATTTGAGAGCTGAAGGCGGAGGCCAATGTTATAACAAATGAATAACATCTGTAGGAGGAGGAAGAGATTATGTCATAGATTGAAGAAATAGCTAGGGTTCCAACGAAGATGATGGAAGATTTTGTTCCTTTGATAAAGAAATGTGCTTCTTGTTCTTCTTTCACTTATTTTGTATTTACCTTAGTTCTTGGCATATTTATTGGTAAGTTGCTTAGTTCACCGCAGTAAATTCAAGTATCAATCTATGATGTATCAGACTAAAATTTGTCACTTTCGTACAACTATTGTTAAACAAAATGCAAGGTGATTATCCAGGTGTTTAATTTATTAAAATATAAATGCTAGTACATCCAAATATCAATTGATATGTCGGACTGAAATCTGTCACTATTGTACAACTATTGTTGAACTAAATGCAAGGTAATTAACCAAGTGTTCTATTTATTAAACTATAAATGATAGTAGATGCAAGTATCAATTGATGTGTTAGAGGCATCCTACTTCTCTATACACTAGGCCTTGGTACAGGGGCAACCAATTTATTGAACTGTGTATATACACTCCTACGGTCCTACCACACCCTCCCATCCATTCCTCACTATGCTCCCTTACTCTGCTTCACCCTGCTAGTGTTGGACAAAAGGCAGCCTCTCGCATGCCACTGCTCCTTCACCTCCAACCTCGCCGGCACACAAATCTTTAGTAAGCCGTCCCTGCTTCTCTGCTCCATCCGGATCTAAGGTAATTGCACTGGATCTGCTTCTTCACCGGATTCTATATTCCTTTGTATTGCTCTCTTGTGCTCTCTGCTCTTTCACTTCAAACCTAGCTACAGTAATTTGTTGGATCTGCAGATGAAAATGCATCTTCTCGTTCTGGAGTTTGTAGCCTTGTATATCCGTAGAGTGCAGCCTATGAGCCTTATTGTCCTCAGTATTAGTTCACTGAATCAGTGCTTGGCGAACAAAGTCGATGAGCTAAATAAAATTGTACCAATGGATGTTGACAGGGTTGTAGTGGTCAAGGCTCGGGATGACATGGAGATTGACAATGATCCCGTGGAGGTCGACAATGATCTACAGGATATTATGGAGATTCACAATGACCCCATGGAGATCGACTAGGATCTGCATGGAGAATGATTAATTATGCAACCAATGATGTACATATGAAGGCCTTTTAGCTTTTGCATAGTGTCGGCTTAATTAGTATCTGCATTTCAGCTTTCGGCATGCTTGTTAGCTTGGTAGTGTCCACCTACTTATTTGTTATGAATGTATGGAACTCAAGTTGGATTCCTTTCAATCCGAGAATACTGGCATTGTGCTTTCCTTATGTTTTCTAAGTGCGCAGTTTGGCTTTCTTTCAATATAAATCTATGTGCCTTATTATTCACCATCGAACTCAAGTTGGCTTCCTTTCGTTCTGAGTACTAGAATTGTGCTTTTCTTAGTTTTCTAAGTGCGATGTTTCGCTTTGTTTCAATGCCAAACGTTAAGATTGGGTGCCTTAGTGTTCATTACCGTACCATATGACGGTCTTCGGTTGGTAATAGGATCCAGCCGCTGGTGATGGTACTGTGCATTCACCACGCTTAGTTGCAAAATTTCCAATCCCGCATTTGAACCCTCCCGCGTGAAACTGATGAAAGTTCGATTCTCGCGTGGCGTAAAAGTGACGCAGAGAGCAAGCAACCCCTGCCCCAACATCCCCTAACCCACACATAGCTTTTCTTGTCCTCATTACTGTTGTTCGTCATCGCCGCTCCTGCTCATCACCATTGCTAGCTCTTGCTCTGCGCCAGTGCACATCGCCAGCTTGCCCGCATAGATCCACCAGCACACGAACTGTTGATGTCACTGGCGTTGCCATTTGTGCTCACCACCGCGAGATCCAAAGGCAAGTGTAATAAGGTCTTACTTGCATCGCCGTCCTTTCTCCTCAAAACTCATCTCCTTACTAATGTTTATCGATGCAATTCCACGGTAGGGCGGCCTCATCTCTTTGGCAGGTGATGTCCTTCCAGATGAAGGAGGCCCGCAACATGAGGAATGTAGTGGACAGCCTCTCGGATGATGTGCTTGCCGACATCTTCAGCTACCTCCCCGCTCGGTCCTTGTGTTGCTGTAAGTATGTCTATCGCTACTGGAGGCGCATCTCCGACTCCTATCAAGGTAAGAAGCTTTCACAAACTGTTATCGACTTCTTCTATGGCAACTGGTGGAAGGGCAATCACCACTTCACCAGCATCACCGGTGAACAGCCCTCCTTATCCTTTATTGGCATTTCTTAGCACCACTACTAAAAATAGAATTCCTCCTACTAATAGCAATGGTGCCAGAAATGGTATGATAATTATTAACTTGTCACTGTTACAGTAGCCACCTATCAATTAACCTTCATCTCTAATATTAAACTAGGTTGTCATCCCTAGTGAGGAACTTAGAAATGTTTGTTGGTTCTATCTAGCATTACTACAAGAATAACACTAAACAGGAATATATTATTTCATGTGACTAAAAAGAATATAAAGATAAGAATAAAAATAATTCTACAAGCGGACAGATAATTATACCATTGTAGCATTTTACCTAGAGTATTACCAGGTTATCGATTTATAATTCTACCACTAGGAAGGTATTACTATGAATACAATAGTATTGATAATTTATAAATATGCATGAGAGAATGAACTAATATCATATACTCTACTCAATACAGGGATAAGTCACAAGATAATAAATAAAGATATATAAATGATAAGTACTTGATCAATCATCATGATAATTAAATAGTAACTCATAGCACTCTAGTTAAGCAATATGTTAAGTCCAATTAGAATATTAAAAAGATAATTTCTAAGTAGTCTTATTAACATGTCAAATGCTTAGTCTAATTAATTATATCTAGTGATCATAGTCAAATTATGCCACATAAGGAACATCAACTTAGAAAAGTTAGAAACAGAGTATTCCTCTCCTTGGAGACTGAGTTCTACTAACATCAATATATACGGGGGATGGACTACAAAGGACTCAACGCAGCTGCCACCTACGCGATCTACTACACGTCCCGGTATATAAGGGCATCCGCAGATAAACAAATATCTAAGCACTACGCTCACATAATGTCTATCACTCACCTATGGTCCTATAAGGTGAGCGCTATATGAACATATGCATGGTTTTCATAATCTAGCTACACCGAATATAAAACTTAATCACAAAAAATACGCCGAATATAAAACTAAAGCAAACAATGAACATTGCTTTCAATGACATAAATGATATAAAGCTTAATGTTGACATAAACATAGTAGCAATAATACAATCTCAATGAAATAAAGAAATAGAGTAAAGGACAAGAGATATACCGAACCATGCTCTTGCCAACATCAGGAATCCAAGCATTGCTTGATCTCCTTCTAGACCTAATCTAACTAGCCTAAACTCTAATCTAGAGGAACTCTGAGGAACTAGAGTTGGCTCTAGATGAATTGATCTTTAACTGAATAGCTTGATGACTTGATGCTTCAGGGGGAGGTGCAGGGGTCCTTATATAGCCCTAGGGGTTGAACGTAAGCTCTTGGATCAAACCGACTTCGACGTAGGGTGGAGATGCATCTTAGGAGGTAAAGGAGGAATACTCTAGAAGCTCGTAAAGGAATCCCCTCATAGGGGGCCAGGCGGCCCCACCTGGCGGCATCTTGTCCTCCTGTTCGTTCTTGTGCCTTCTGGTGTCTTCTATAGTATTCTAGTGTATCCTTCGTCACGATCAAGTTTCGTCCTTTTTCTCAATTAGGTCCCCCTTCCTATATTTTCTGAAATAATCCCGCGGAAAATAGAGATTCACCAAAACTCGTGAAATTTGTCAGTTTAAACCCTAGACATATGTATATTATTGTACTTGAACCATTTCTCTTGTTTATTCACATATAAAATGTTGACCTTATCCACCGTCAACATCCTTCTTGCCCTTCCCCTTAAAAAAGTCCTAGTCTCAGATGGTTGCAGCGGCCTCGTCCTTTGCTAGTGTGTTAGGCCTGATGGATTATGTCGCTATGTTGTTTGCATTCTGACGACCGACAAATGACATGTACTACCGCGTAGCATTCGTTCTGTTGGTCAGGCTCACTAAGGTTTTGAACCAACATCCTCGCACTTCCATGTGATTAAATTTGTTGAGGTGGAGGATGCGTGTGTTGGTGTGAAGATCTACTCATCTTAAACTGCAGCATGGATCTTTAAGGAATCTGAATGGGGCGAGGGTAGTATTGTTCTATGTTCTAAATCAAAAGGTGTTTTTCTTAATGGTTTTATGCACATTGTTGAGTACTCTATGATAGTTGCTGTGGATATGGAGGAAAAGACATGGAGAACAATTCGTAAACCTGGTGGTGCTAAAATGTCCATCCATCAATCTTTGGGTGTGTGCTGTGCTGATTTTCGCAATAGGTCTTGGCTTTTAGTGTGGATACTTGAAGACTATGGTACTAATAACTGAAATTTGAAGCATGTTGTGGACACTGAGGAATTGATTGGACACGTGAATATTAAAGTTGGTTCTGAGCTTTATGATGACGAGTATAGAGAGTGATTACCGTTCACCTAGAATGTAATTTTATTTTCCTTGTTGGGAAGGATAGAACATTGATTGCATATAACATGGACCGTAGAAAGGTTTATGTCATTCATGCCTGTGTCATCCGCTTTTGTAGATCAAGAGAGCGTTTTCATATGAACAGGCCTTACTATCTTCCTCATGTCCCCTTATTTATGGAGTCATTAGCAAAGTGGTAAAGGTCCATTTTCTGCATTTCGTCGTCACGACAGTCTTTGCTCAAGTAGGTAGTTGTTTTGATTCTATGTATGTATAGACCAATTTTGGCTTGTTAACTAAAGGAATGATATGTTCAATATTATTAATTTTGCTGCTTTATTCAGGTTGTGGATTAGAGATGAATAAGAGGGGTTCCATGGTGCATTGGCTACCAATTCGAAGGATGCACTAATTATATTTATTTTGCCTTGCAAGCAGAAGTGCCACATATAAGGAGCACATCTACGTTGTTTCGTTATGTAAGTCTATATAGATCAGTACCTTTAGTATGCTCTATGTACCGCTTGTGTTAGGACATCAGTTGAGAAAGATGTTATGGTAGTGTCCATTGTTATTGTAAAAAGTACTCTTATTTGTGAACATGATTTATGGATGTAATAATTATATATCTGTATGCTTTGTGTTCATCAAGCAATTAAGGGTCCAGCCAAATTAGTAACTATTGTGAAACAGGATGAAATTTTGTCACCGTCACTATAGGTATGATGCAGCAGGGATCAAAAGTATATCACCACCGAATCCTCTAGTAACCGACATCGACTAAACAATCATCAAAGGCGGATCGTGGTGCAAGACGACGGTGACCATGACCTTTGTACTAGAGGATCATATGCTAAAGAGACGGCGGTGTTAACCTCTACATAGGCATCTCGGTTGTCGAACCGACAGTGAACACGCACCGCTGACAGTCGGGTCGACATACAAGACGACGATGCTGGTGACCACTACACAAGCAGTTGATGTGCCCACACGACAGTTTTAATAGCCTCGACATAGTCAGATCATTTGCAATGCAGCTGTGGTAGTGTACATCCACAGTCAGGTCATGCTCCAATGCAACTGAAGTAAGGACCTAATCACATACGGATCGTAAGCCAATCAGCAGTGTTAGTGTACACCGCAGTCGATCCCAGATGGCGACGATGAAGGCGATGATCTTCACTGTCGACAGCTCACTGCCGAGCCCGAAATTGGACTGCGATGTGGGTTACGACGCGGCTACGAAAGGTGCGAGTGTAGTAGTGTAGTATACAAATAGAGAGAGAGTGGGGTTACAGTAGTGAGATATAGTGTAGACATGGTGTCTAGAATATACCTTGCCTGTGTTTGCCGTTTTGTCCCATGGATTGTTTATGGTAGCTAGCAGGTGGTGACAACCCCGTCTAGTCTTTGTATTCCACCCTGTGTTCTTAGGCAAGTTCTTAAAAGGTAGGCCTCCGTAAAAAGATAGTAGCTTCGTGTAGGAGCTTTGTCTCCTATTGTCTCGACTATTGCCTCGTGAGCTAGGGTGCGTATACACCAATATACCTATTTTACCTTACAAGATATCATAGCTATAAAGATCGTCTCTACCCATTATCTGAAACTGCTTGTATCATCATTGGACGTACCTAATCCTTTGCTAATACACTTCGTGTTTTTTGTAGAAATTGAACCTGGATACTCTCGGTGCAAACTATAGTGACAACCATATGCTTGCGATTTACCCCTTATCCGTTTGCCACTTTTTGTGTCAACATATATATACTTTGTAATTTTTTCTAGAAAAAAATATTATATGTAACAATGGATTGAAGAGTTTTTAGTAAAAAAATATGTAGGAGTTTCTTTTGAATGACAATCTTTGAATGGAGTACAACATACATATTTCATATTAAAAATAATAGGGTTAAATTTTTATTATATGAACGTATATGAAAATAAAGAATAGATTTTAGAATTTGGCATATCCAATCTACCAAAACTTTTATCTAACATAGAATCAACAAGTAACATAGTTGAAACTACAGTTGATGACCATACATGAATTCGTAGACAATTGATGCCCAAACTGTATTTTAAAGTACTTAGCAATTCAAAATATGTAATCTAGAAAATTGAAGGAAGAAAGGAAGGTAAAATTAGAAACAAATCAAAATTTAAGGTCAGTACATATAGTTAGAATAATTGATTACAAGTTTTACCACTAAGAGATGATAGCAACCACCACGTGTACTTGAAAGAGTGTTTACTTGATATTTCTTATATTTTGATGCATAAGAAAGAAACCAGTCAAGAACAAGAGAACACCAGTTTAGGTTGTGAATCATTGTGACATCAACGAGAGCAAGGATAGTATTGTCAGCCGCAAACTAATCTTGAGTTCAGACAAACAAATACTGATAATGCTAAAAACATGAAAACTCTTATGAATTGTTCTCCAACAAGACCAAGTGTAATCAGCTTGCAAAGTTCAATCACTGAAGGCGTCGGTCCAGATGAATTGATTTCTGATTTGAAAAACCAATATGACTCCAACGTTCCATTTAGATGTATTAACTTCTGATCTATTAGAATACCAATAATTTTGTGCATCACCTTATCAGTTAATGCAAATGTAAATCCATTTGGCAATCACAAAGTGCTTTTAGAAGGCTTAAAATGATTTACCAACTAATGATATAAATCAACTGAAACTTCTGGACATGGAAGTTGAATTATTGAGGAGAATCCTATACTTTTCAGTAGTTCTTTATGTTCCTTTGTAAGCATGGACAGAACATGAACAAACATATGAATGTACTATGAATGATCAAAAACCTATAATGAAGGATTCTAAAATATTGTATAAGTAGAAGATTCATTTGTTAAATTATAACAGAATCATAAGTTTGAACAAGGAGCACATTATTGATTTACATTTTGTAAAATAAATTATGCAAAATATAGTTGACCTCGTAATCTATATTAAATGTTTAGAATTCAACATTTGAATAAAATATGATGACATCCACAAATACTGAACAAGTAGAAAGCACAAAAGATGTTGCATTATATGAATAAAAATTGCAATATAGAACTGAAGAATAACTGAGTTAATATTTTTTTGAATTTGTGCTTACTTTCAATCTTTTAAAGCCATACTCAAACTATTTTTGGAGATCATGCCTTCTTAAGGTCAAAAAATGAAACTGAAATATAATATAAAAAATCTGACAAGTAATTCATGATATACTGATAGAAAATAGAACAACCCATTTGTCCTTAAAGAACATCGCATAATATATAACAAAGCATCACATTCGTAGCACAAGAACATCACATCTATCAAGGTCAATGAAATTTAGAATTAGAGGCACAAAAATAATATTTGAACAAAGTAAACTATACTAGATAATAACAACTTTGCTCCTCTTCATTCATATCAGATAGAGATATATTGTTCCTTGAACTATGTTTCATCCGAAAAGAATAATTCTTTAGAAATTATAGACCAAAATTAAATGATACGAATAAAGGTGTTCCATAGTCTGGAAAAACAGCTTGTGTAGATTACAAATTATAGGTAAAAAAATAGAAGGATATGAAGGAATTAACAAGTTTAGGAGTTGTCTACTGGTTACGAGTGTAAATATTGCTATTATAGGAGAACTTCACAAGATTTACAATCACCCAGTGTACAACATTGGTGTGTGTAAGCCTCGAGATGGTGAAAGACACGTAGACTTTACTAAACACTAAGGCTCTTGATACCAATTGTCATGGTCCTAGACTGTTAATTCTCAATAATATGAGCAATTAAAAGTTCTAGGATACAATTTCTAAAGAATTAGCGCATCTCCAGCCGACTACCTAAACCCACTACCTATCCCCAATTTAGGTATTGGAGGCTAAAAAATGCCCACCAATAGGCTACCTATTAGACTACTTATTCTTGTTGGCCAACAAATCCTCCCGCCTACTGCCTATTCCCATTCCTGTTGTACCAACAAATCAGGCTACCTATTTTTTTTTCTCGCATCTATTTCTTTCCCGCGTGACCTTTCACTCGCACTTCCTGCTCGATCCGCCACGTTGGTACGCCGTAGGTAGCCACGGGTCCGCCATTGCTAGATCCAGCCGCTGCGCCTCTTCTCTGGCAGTTGTTCGTCCCTTCTGGCCGTCACGCCTCTCCTCTGGCTATTGTGACTCCCTGGCGTGGGAGCCATCACGGGCGGGGCTGGCGCGCCTCTGCTGACGGTCATTAACGTCAACAATATATAATGAAATAAACATGAGAGAATGGTCAAAATACATGAAAACATAGAAGACTAGGGTGTTATCTAACAAATTCCACGAGCTTTGTTGAATTTTAATGTTTGTAGGGAGTTATGCAGAAAAGTGAAGAGAGATACCTAATTATTAAAAGAATTTTTAGAATTTTGCCGCGAGATAAATACTAGTATATTATAGAAGACCCTAAAAGACACCGGAACGAAGCGGAGGTCGAATGCCTGCTAGGTGGGGTCGGCTGGCCAGGGGGTGGCCGGGCACCCCCTTCTTCCCCCTTCCACGAGGTTCTGGGGTATTCTTCTACCGACCTTGAGGATCCATCCTAGCCCTATGTGAAGTCAGTTTGATCCAATGGCTCGCGTGCGTCCCACCGGGGTATAAATACAGGGGCAGACCCCCCTAAAGGCATCAAGTCATTTGAAGATCAGTTCATCCGGAGCCATAAACCCTAAATCATTATAGTTCCTCTAGTTCATTGTTTTAGCATAGTTAGATCAGGTCTAGAGGAAGTCAAGCTGAGTCAACCTAGCTTGGATTCCCGATCGTTGGCGAGTGTGGAGTTTTAGTAATGTTCTAGTTCTCCGCTCTTATTGTAATTCTATCTTTGCACAATTATTGCAATGTCAACATTATTCTTTATCTTTATTACGTTCTTAAATGTACCATTCATTGTCTACTTCAATTCTAGTATAGTTAGGTTGCTATTGAGTTCGATCACATGTTCCTATAGCGCTCGTCTATTTGGCCATAAGATGAGTGGTATGCATTATGTAAGCGTGATGCTTAAATGCTTTGCATATCTGCGGATGCCTCTAGTTGTTCAGGGTTGCGTGGTAGATCATGAGTGTGACTTTTATAGGCCCATTGAGTCCTCTGTAGTCCTCTCCTTGTGCAGTGAATTATTAGTAGAGCAGCATTGTCTGGTTAAGGATATATTCGTATATCAAAGGTTTTTGAACTCAACTTCTCTTGTTAATAGCTTCACTGTGGCTAGGACATATGGTAGTATTACTTGACGATGATTATTAGTTGGAGTAGCTTACATGTAACTTGAATACTTAGGAATTATTTCTCTAATATTCTAATTGGATTACATTCAGCCTGTTCGCTTGAGCTTTCAGCCGCTTATTAGCCAACCAACAGTATTTTTCTCTCACATAAATCAACCAATAGTACTTTCAGTTGTTTATTTTCAGCCCAAACGAACAAGCTTAGTAATACTTAGGGAGTTCGGAGTATATCTATTTATTTATTTGTGACAATATATATATATATATATATATATATATATATATATATGTGACTTATCTCTGTTATTGAGTAAGAGTGCATAACATTGGTTTACTCTCTTTATCATGAATATAAAGTTTATCAATACTCTAGATAGAAGTTTAGTTAGACCTTCCCAGTGATAAAATTATAAATGATAACCTGATAATACTCTAGGTAAAATATTATAATGGTATAATTATCTGTCCACTTACAGATATTTTTAATTGTTCATATCTTTATATCATTTATATTTCTGTCTAGTCATATAAAATCATAGTGCCACTTATATACTTCTAAGCTTTATTTATTAGGGATGACAACCTAGTTCCATGCTAAGAAGTATATGTAAATATAAAAGGTGACTAGTATTTAAAGACATGTTAATTTATTATCATGCATTTTTAGCATCATTGCTATTTAGTGATTGCGTTAATTAATGTCAACAGCCTCCCCGGCAGCGCGGGCGCGACTTCTCCCGGCAGTGCGAGCGCGGCTTCTCCCGACACGGTAGCGCGGGCACGGCTTCTCCCGGTGTGCTCCTATAGGTGGCTTCCCCCAGCGCGGGATCGGCATGGCCGCAGTTTCTAGGCGTAGCTATAGCTCCGCGGCGTCGGATCCAGCTGGCCCTAGCGCAAGCGGCTTCCCCCAGCGCGGGATCGGCGACTAGCCTGGCGCGGTCGTGGTTCTCGGCGTAGCCATGGCTCCTCGAAGCCCCTCCCCAGTGGGACGTGTCCTCCCCATGGTCGGCCTCCGCAAGCACCTCCCCCGCAAATGGCCCTTGCCGCCGGCGCCCTTGTTCCCTTGCGACGGCGTCGATGGCCGAGTTCATCAATGTGGGCTCCATATGTCATTTTGGCTATTAAACTGAATTTAAGATCCATGATTTGGTAGTACCGCTAAGTTGGAAGGAAAATTTTAGTAGTATGAAAATATGTGTCTATCTAAATAGACAAATAGATTGTCTGATTTAGGTAGTGCTGCTAGAGATACTCTCGGAGGGAGCTAAGATAGAAGGTTAAAAAAAATGATAGAGATTAGTAAGGAATCGAAGGGAGGCCGTGAGAATAGCAGGCACAAATCTATTGAACAAAGGAGGAAGATGACTTTTCCATTTGGTTCTTTCTATTTTTTTAGCAGAGTTCGGTTCTTTCTATTGATTGATATATATCTTAACCTCCTCGCCGCTTCTGTCTCGGCAAAGGTCTCCAAAGCATGCCCAGAAGCCCATCATTGAGGCCCAGATGTGTCGTTGAGTAAAAAAACGTACATGAAGACGAATGTTGCATCCAGCGACTGGCAGTTGTCGAGTCTGCTACTGACGCACTGCTAATAAATCAGACTAGAACATCATGCGCCCTTCGGGCGCCCTACAATGACTCAAATAACAAAAGCTACTATCCACATTTGATAGATATAAACTTATAATTAGATGGAAGCTAAAATATGATCACAAATAGAGGCATTGTTACAATAACCGCAATATCAGCACCTAAGATCTGGTATATCTTGTCCTAACTTTTAAATGAAACAAAAATTCAGTATCGTGTTCCAAAGAAAGCATTTGGGTTCCGAATCAATTATGTCCTAACTACATAGGACAATATTTAATTATGGATGCCATGAAGCAAGAGCAAAGGCATAAATGTAATGAAAATTTATGTTTGGATTCCGAATCAATTATGTCTGCACCTACATGGTTCACCAGAAAACTACAATTAGTTTTCCAGTGCCAAACGTAAGATGTCGAGCAGCAGGTGGAGATGAAACATATACAAGAGTCCTGGCTACAGTAAGTGAAGACAAAATGACTGTTTCTCCTTTGTGTCAAAGAATCCATGTCTACTCTGGAAAGGGGAAACATATTAGAGATATGCATAACTAAGTATCATTGTAATTTAAACACACTAACTGGTAAAGCCCAACAATTAATTCAAGTAAAAAAGTGAACAGATGTTCTAGTAGAGAAGGTCACCTCTTCCTCGTAACACTCCTTTGTGTCTTGGTTGTTTGATGGCAAAGCGAATATATAGCAGCAGGCTGTAATGAAGCATGGTAAAAGGGTTACTATGATTCAAACACTCAAGAAAGAGGCAAATTATAGAATCCCTATATAACAATTAAATGAGAAGCAAGAATTTTGTTTTAGTCCTATGACGCTAACCCTCGCATAAATAATCAAGTGCACATGAACTATTTCTAGCCATAAACTCATAATAATTAACAGCTATTTCAAGGCATAAATCAGTGAGCTGTTTCAAGACAAATGAATAGATTGTTTTCAAGACATAAATGTACGTTTCGGTTAGCATGATTCTAAAAACAATGTATTACCGTGGTTTGGTAATCCGAAAAAAACTTCGTTACAGAGGACCATCCAGCTGATGGCATTTCATAGAATGGTTTAGTTATCTTGGGGGGAGGGGGTCACGATAGACCAGCTGCTAGCTGATGGTTTATTTACCAGCAAAAAAATGCATTACAGAGGAGCATCTATATGCTGTTATTTCATAGCATGGTTCGATTATTTTTGGGGAAAAACATGCCAGAGCAGTTGCTAGTTCATACTTTACTATAGTATTGCTCCAGTTTAATGAAAAGAAGTACATGTAGTGCCTGCAAAGACTGAATTGAACACAGACCGGAAGTGTCTTTCGACATATATTGAAACAAAAACCTTGAAGACTAAACCTAAGAAACAAATTTACATGGCCAAAAATTTAGATAAAAATTAATGATGAATCAACTAAAGACAAACTCTGCTTTTGCCAATGCTAGGCAAAAACATAAACTGAAAGACTGGACATCAACTGTGAATAAAAAAACTGAAAGATTGAAACTTTGAAAGACTGAAATCAGATGAATGCCTTCGTCATATTTCACAGAAAAAAAATATTTGCCAAGATGCGTCATCGAACTCACAGAAGTTATGAAAAGAATATTACTGCTTAAAACATAAAAAAATTAAACAGGTAAGATATATCTCTTTTTCCTTTGAGGTGATTTAAAATTTATCCTGGGACCTTATCTGGTGTAGAACTTCACAGCAAAACCAAAAACATGTGGAGTTGTTCCAAACGAGGTGCCAGACCTTGTGGTCCACAAACTGGAGTTGCTCCTGCTGGACGGGCGGTGCTGCATGAACAAAGAGGCCCCAAAGCACAGAGCGAAGGAGAGGCAAAATCAAGTTAGATGAGCATACCAATCTAAATAGGTCAACCAATGATGAAGAAAGAAATCGAAACAAACAGCATCTCCTTGTATGCTGCCGCACCTGTAGCTCAGCAGCTAGCGCTCCCGCCACGCCAGAGCAACTCTAGTTTGATTATCCATGGAGAGCTTAGAACTCACTTTGATGCTATAGGTGTCTAGAAATCAAAACTCATTTATTTGTCATCACAGTACATCAGCAATGGGTTACTGAGGCCCTGTTCATCTGGCTTATAATCCGTCTTATTCGGCTTGTTTTTTCAACCGGAACAATATTTTTCTCTCATAAAAAATCAGCCAACAGTGTTTTTCAGCCGGCTTATAATTCCAGCCGAACGGGGCCTCAATCTTGTCAGGTTGTACAAATAAATGCTGGAAAACTAACGTTCACACAATCGCAATAAATATTTCTATAGGTTGTCCAAACAAATATGCAACTCCTGATGACCAACTCGACAATTCCAGGCTAGGTTACATATGCAGTTGAGTGTTTTTTTCTATCACTGGTAACTTATATTTCTACCATGAAGATTTCGGTTTTTTTATAGAGAAGCATATTTTCATGACACAATCTTAATAACCAAAGATCAAGATTAAAAAAAGATATGTTAGCTAAACAATGAGCTGAGGATAAAAAAAGAATGAATACCCCATCTATCCATGAAGCATCCTCCCTTCTTTCTGCAGTAGACTTGCACTGTTTGTTTCTGCTTCAGTCCGGACTGTGAAAGATCAGATCGTTTGAGAAAAATAACAAAGTGCATGAACAATCTAGCATGCAACAACTCTTTATTTTCATTGACATATGGCAATATGGCATAAAATGTATATACTGCAATATATTTGTTCATTATATTATATCCTGATAGAGGATTCATTTCATCTGATGTGCAAAAGTTATAGAATCTCTCATACACCAACAGATCATTGGTAATCTTAAGGTGAGCTCATAAAATAAACTATGATAACACATTTTTATTTCTAACAAAAAAATAGCGAGGCTCTCGATTCCACAAAACTATGGCACTTCATTGAACATTTATAGGGCATAAATCAAGAAAGGAAAGATTCGGTACTCAAAATTACTTGTGAACAATAAGCTAATTAGAAGAGACATACAGTGATAAAGAACATACATATAAATGCATTTAGTCACACAAAATCTGACATGTTGCTCTAGCTCATTCTCCTTTTCAAACTCCTGCCATGGCAACCAGATCACCCGCTCCATTTTCTGCACCAAAGCATCAAACCCCCAAATTCTCACGTCTAGAACCACCGCCACCAAACCCTAGGACTTGAACCCCAACACTACTTACCTTGAGCCCCTTCAGGGGGACGGGGGAGGCAAGGTGGATGACGACGAGGACACGCTCAAGCGCTTCGTCCTCCTCCACCGACCATGGCGACCGCGGGGCCTGCCGACGTCCGCCAGATCTGCATGTCATCAGATCTCGCTGTGGCTCCACGCGCTCCCTCGTGGCAGCTGCCGGAGACACCGCAAACTCGAGGCCAGAGGGCACCATGGCCGATGTCTCACAGCTCCCGCTTGGCTACTTGTTTGTCGAATGGCGCCGAGCTCATGCGGCTCCCTGCGCTCCAGCGACGGTGGCGAGTTTGTGCGGCACCCCGCGCTCCAGCACCCTTTTCTCAATCCTCCTCGCAGATCTAGCAAAACAGTAATGGATTCAAGCATTCAAATATAGCAAGAAAGGGATGTAAAGTAGGAGGGGAAGGGGAAGAAGATTGGAGAGTTTGGAGGAGGGGAGCACCTGGTGGATCCACCGCGCGAACCTGATGCCGGAGCAGGTCCAATAGAGAGGGGAAATATGGTAGCAATGGTGGGTGGCGGCGACAGCATGGTTGGGTGGAACCCGTAAATACCGAAGCAGCTCGACACCCCCGTGGCGAATGCGTTGCCGGAGCAGGTGGAGGAGCGATGGCGGCGATATGCGAGTAGCGGCGGCAAGATCTCGCGCGGCGTGGAGCGATGGCCGTGTGAAGGGTGCGCACAGCAAGGGGTGGAGGTGCGGAGGCGGCGACGACGGGGAGAGGAGGGATCGAGACGTCGGGCTAGGGTTGTGTGGTGGGAGGCTAAGAGCGGACTACGGGTTGATTTCCAAAAAATCAAAGTACCTTTTTGTAAAATAGGCTGAGATGCGTGTATGGCCATGCAGCCCGCGGCACGGCAGCCCGGCCCGAAGCACGGTGTTTTGGCCTGGCCCGAGCACGGCCCGGCTCGGTGACCTACGGGCTCGGGCCGGCATGGCTCGATACATTAGGCCATGCCTGGGCTGCTACTCAGGCCCGTGGCACGGCACAGGCACGACCCGCTCCTAGCCATAGGCACGATGCGGCCCGGCCTACTATCCCACTTGGGTCACTTCCATAGGAGGCCAACCAACCATAACACTATAGCGGTTACACCCTCTCAAACTCTCACTCTCTCACCCCTGCCCTTTCGGCTTCCGCAATCGCGCACAGGCACGCAGCGCCTGCACCGCCAGCTCGCAAGCCGCCAAGCCCGCAACCCCTCCCTGTGTCACCACCCCTCTAGGCGACTACCTCCTCCGTGCCTCCCCGCGCGGGCGCATGGCACCACCTCCAGGACAAGCACGACGGCGGCGGGCGCTGCCTCTCGTGGACGAGCGCGCGGGTGAGCGGCGGCTGGCGAGGTTGGGCCGCACTGCTCGCCGACGAGGTGTGCCGCCGCCAGCTGCATCACCGGCCTAGCGCGGTCGGCCTTGAGCACGCCGGCGCCACGCCCCATCGCCAAGACGCCGCTCCCATCTCTCTGTCTCTCGCTCTCTGCTAATGATTTCTGTGGGCCGTGCGCCGGCACGACCCACAATTTCAACCGTGCCCAGCGGACCGGCACGGCACGAAAATTGGCCCACGGGCTGTGCCTTGGGCCGAAGGTCAGGCACGAGCACGCCACAGGCACGGCCCGTGGGCCGGCACGGCATGGCACGCCGTCGGGCCGGGCCGGCAAGACACGGCCCGTTGGACATCTATAGATGCGTGTCGCTCACGGATGCGCCATGTGGTGCGAGCAAACCGGAGAACTCTCTAAACAACCCTCGCTAGCCCAAAGCTCTTCGTATCCACACGGCTCCTTCCTGCAGCAGACACCCCACGACGACGTCATCATGTCCGTCGCCGCGGCCTTGGACCGCACCGACGAGCTCCGCGCGCTGGACGCGACCCTCGCCGGCGTCCGCGGCCTTGTCGCGTCTGGCGCGAAGCAGGTTCCTCGAATCTTCCGCGTCCCCTGCCCGGAGGAGCTACAGCTACTCCACCACGAACAACCGCCAGCGGCGGCGGCGACCGTCCCGGTGATCGATCTCAGCGGCGACGACCGCGCGGCCGTGGTGGACGCCGTCCGCGGGGCGGCGGCGGAGTGGGGGTTCTTCCAGGTCACGGGCCACGGGGTGCCCGAGCAGGTGATGTCAGCAGCGGTGGCGGCGATGCGGGCGTTCCACGAAGCCGACGGCGGGGAGGGCAGCGATAAGGCGCGGCTCTACTCGCGGGAGCCCGGGAAGGCGGTCAAGTACCACTGCAACTTCGACCTGTACCAGGCGCCCGTGGCCAACTGGCGCGACACGCTCTACCTGCGCATGGCACCCGACCCTCCCGCCGCCGACGAGCTGCCGGAGATCTGCCGGTAAGCACCGCTGTGCTGTGTTGCCCTCTCCATAGCCTACCGGAGATCTGTACTGTCCTCTCTCAGAGATCTGCCGGCGGTGTTTAGTCAAGGCAGGGTTGCGAACTTGCGATTT
This sequence comes from Saccharum spontaneum, assembly GCA_022457205.1. Lineage (NCBI taxonomy): Eukaryota > Viridiplantae > Streptophyta > Magnoliopsida > Poales > Poaceae > Saccharum > Saccharum spontaneum. The sequence continues at coordinate 11,505,491 of CM039601.1, forward strand.
GTCAATCACCTGGCTTTAAAATATTGTTAGGAGCAAAATCCATAATAAAATGAGCATGATTAGATCATTCGTGATGTGGCGATCCTGCATTTAGCATGTGCTTGATTAAATTAACAATAGGAATGAAATGGGTAATGAACTAGTACGCTGGACATATTCTCTGGCAAATTAAACGGGCTTTAATGTAAAAACTTTAGCTGTGCTTTTGGTTATCAGGAAGACTATATACCTCCTGTTGTTGCTGATAGCTTTGATACGTGGATAGTTCCAAGCACACACACATCTAACTCATACTAGCCTATTTATGACGCCATATACTATAAAAAAAATATATATCTTATGACAAAACTAATAATACTTATTTGATATCATAAATATTAATACTTTTTATATATTGTTAATTAAACTTAAGACACTTTAACTTAGTACTATATTAGAATTGTATTTTTTGTGTTTTAGACAGTAGATGAGTTGCCAATTATATATATATACTAAATAAAAACCACATTTTCTTTTACTGGAGGAGTGTAGCATACCGATAATACTAGTCATGTACTTGTCGTTGTCGAATAAATATAGACTATTTCTAACTTCTAAATAATATAAAATAATTCCGATACTTTGTTAACACTTCTTAATTGTTTTTATGAACTTTAAATAATAAAATACAATAGCACGCCACACGTCCTTGTCAGACCATGTAACAGTCTACCACTCTTAAGATTACTTTTGCCGGTTTGTTTGGCTTTGTTCCGCTTTAATCAATTCTGTAGTAGCTATAATAACCTTTTAGGGAATTTTTATTTCTATATATTCTATTATTTACTCCGTTCATTTCAAATTATAGTTCACTTTGTTTTTGTTCAAATCAAACTTTTCAATTACATCAATACTTGCAACGTCAAATTTAGTTCATTGAATTATCCATTGAATATGTTTTAAAATTGTATTTATTTGAACTTGTAGATGGTAATATTTTTCTCAAAAAAAAACTCGTTTAAAACCTGAGAGATTTGATTTTGGACAAAGTCAAAGTGAACCATAATTTTGAATGTTTAGGAAACATTATAATATATATAAGAGTACCTAGGTTACATGTCATTAAAATATATATATTATGATTTTCAGGGATGCACTATTTGAATACGCCAAACATGTCAAGGATTTGGGGGATAGGTTGTTTGAGCTGCTCTCCGAGTCCCTTGGGCTCAAACTGAGCTACTTGACAGACATAGAGTGCAACCAGGGACAGATTATACTTGGGCACTACTACCCTCCATGCCCCCAGCCTGAAGTCGCCATTGGGACAAGCCGGCATTCAGACTCTGGCTTCCTGACTATACTACTGCAGGACGGAGTGGGCGGCCTCCAGATCCTCCATGATGACCAGTGGGTCGACGTTACACCTACACCTGGAGCGTTCATCGTGAACATAGCCGATCTCCTGCAGGTAAGATGATGAGATCATCCAGACATCAATTCGGCACACTTGAATATATTTTTTGTGTGTTTTTGACTGAATTTTCTCCATTGATTGGCATCTTCAGTTGATCTCTAACGACAAGTTAAGCAGCGTCGAGCATAGAGTGGTAGCGAAGAATGCTGAACCGAGAGTTTCGATCGCGTGCTTTTTCAGCACTCATTTCCACCCCGCTTCGACGAGAATGTATGGCCCAATCAAGGAGCTGCTGTCCGAGGAGAACCCTCCTTTGTATAAGGAAACACTGGTCAGAGAGTATGTTGCACGTTACTACTCCGTTGGCTTGGATGGCAAGCAGAAGACTGCTCTAGCTGATTTCCGATTGTGAACTCTGGACAAAAAGATTTAACAGCAAGATGCAAACATTGGGACAATCTGTATCGTGAAATAATACCAAAGAGAAGATGAACTGAAATCAATTTGGTCCCTGGACGTGTATATTTCTGAAACACATAATAAGATGTTTGTTTTCTATGCCCTTGAGCATGTACTGCATTTCTTTTTCAATTCCCATATTCCACTCGTAGACAAGATCATTTTGAACAGAGGACTCAAAACCTATTTTGGCTGATGAACAGAAATGCAGAAAGTGCTCTGATCATACAACTACTCGGTGTCCTCAGCGCCTCAAGCAAAAGGTATCCCTGAACCTGAAGAGGCCTTTAGTTTCGCATCACATGGAAATTTTCTATCTGTTCACTTACGTTTCGTGGCATTGTGCTCAGTCAAGGAGCTGCTACTCTACGCTACAAAGAGGCCAAAGAGAGAGCTCACAGGAGAGGTGATCTCTTTGTCCTTTGCAAGCAGTCAAGCACAATATTTCAGAAATCTCTGTCGACTAAAAATGATTCTAATTATGCAATCGATGATTGATCGCATCACATGGAAATTCTGCGTTCCATCAAGAACGAGGATTGGGCTGCGAACAGAGTACTTGCCGGAGACCCACCAGAGGCTTCCTTTTGCCGTGCCGCCTTCGGCGGCGGCGTCACTGTGCTGAACCTCACCCTGAAGTCTGTCTTCTGGTTCACAGAGCCGAACTCTAGCCTCGGTGGCACCACCTCGATGGCGACGCTTGGCGGTGCCACGACCTCCGCCGTGTAGGCCAAGACAGCCTGACCGACGTTGCTCACCGTGCGCCTCACCTCGACCACCGGCGCAGCCTCCGTGAGCGTCACCAGGAACGACGGGTAGTTGAGGTCCTTACCCTCGATCTTGCTGACGGTCGCGCAGCTCACGTTCTGCAATGGCTGCGTGATGATTTCGCAATGGATGATCGATCGAATCACTAGTGCTAGTACTAGAATAATATGTTTCGTTGAAACTTGGACCCGAAAGGGCAGTTCTCTCGGTGAAATCTCATTATTCAGCTCAGTGGCGGAGCCAGGTTTGTAACCTTGGGTATTCCCACATAAAAAGCAAGGCCGTTTTGTTCGTTATTTTGGGCTACAATGACTAAAAATACTCTATAAAAATACATTATACACAAATATATACAAATATACATACATATATACATAAGAGTATATCAAAATAGTTGGGTATTCCTGGGAATACCAAGGAATACCTTTGGATCCGCCCATGATTCAGCTTTAATTCAAATAGAGGTTCCCAACTTAAAAAAATGATTTCGAGGTTAAAGGCTCCAATTGAAGATCAAAATTTTTATTTGGTATCTTCCTAGAGGAGTGATCCTAAAAAAAAAGATAACTTAGCCAAACACAATTGGTAAAAGTAGTAAAAAGTGTTGCTTTTGTCGCAAAAATGAGACAATTAAACACTTGTTCTTTTTGCCCCGGTACTGTTTGGAGCTGCATACATATTGGTTTAAGCCTTTGCCAACCTTATAGTATTTCTCATATGTTTGAGCGTTGGCTTCGGGGGTTGTGAGGGACGTAAAACCTTTCTACTAGGGGCGGCTGCTACATGTTGATCGTTTTGGTTATGCATAAATGATTTGGTATTTGAAAAGAAACATGTTTATTCTCCTTTTTAGGCAGTACATTCGTTTATCCATTGGCTTTATACTTGGCTTATCCTCCAGCAACTTATTTCACGAGCTTTCTTTATAACGGCATTGCAACAATTAGCGCAAGCGGTCATGGCGTTTTTCTCCTATGCACATGGGTAGCGTCGTAGTATTAATAGTCATTAAAGTGCTAGACTCTCCTTTATCCTTGTTTATGCTGTGTTTTTATAGAGAGGCCGGAAGTGGCTCCACGAATTTTATATCAACTCAGTGCAATGATTATGAATTAATAAAAGCCTTCTTTTATATTAAAAAAGGCAAGCTCTGTGTGTTTAAAACAAATCCTCAGCTCTCGCGGTGTGGCTCGCACACGGTCATTCCTTCCTCCAGGCTCCCTAGCTGCAGCAGACGCGCCCCACGAGCCACGGCGACATCATCATGTCCGTCGCCCCGTCCTACGACCGCACCGACGAGCTCCGCGCGCTGGACGCAACCCTCGCCGGCGTCCGCGGCCTTGTTGCGTCCGCAGTTAAGGAGCTGCTACTCTACGCTACAAAGAGGCCAAAGAGAGAGCTCACAGGAGAGGTGATCTCTTTGTCCTTTGCAAGCAGTCAAGCACAATATTTCAGAAATCTCTGTCAACTAAAAATGATTCTAATTATGCAATCGATGATCGATCGAATCACTAAGTACTAGAATAATATGTTTCGTTGAAACTTGGACCCAAAAGGGCAGTTCTCTCGTTGAAATCCCCTTATTCAGCTTTAATTCAAATAGAGGTTCTGAACTTAAACAAAATGGTTTGGAGGTTAAAGGCTCTACACTGAAGATTAAAATTTTTCTTTGGTATCTTTGTAGAGGAGTGATTCTAACAAAAGGTAACTTAGCCAAACGCAATTGGTAAGGTAATGAAAAGTGTTGAAAATAAGACAATTAAGCACATGTTCTTTCAATGTCATTTCGCCCGTACAATTTGGAGCTGCATACATGTTACTTTAAGCCTTCTCAACCTTGTAGTATTTCTCATATGTTTGGAAGTTAGCTTCGGGGGTTTGGAAGGATGGTAAAACTTTTAGTTATGCTAGGTGCGGCAACTACTTGTTGATCGCTTTGGTTAGGTAGAAATGATTTGGTGTTTGAAAAAAACATGCTTATTCTCCTTTTTAGGTGGTATACATTCGGTTATCCATTGGTTTCGCACTTTTGGCTTATCCTCCAGAAGCTTACTTCGCAAGCTTTGGTCGGAACGGCATTATAACAATTAGCGCAAGCGATCATGATATTTTTCTCACATGCACATCGCTGGCGATCTAGTGATAGTCTTAGGAATTAGGATTCATAGTCATTAGACTGTCAGACCTTACTTTATCTTTGTTTAGGCTGTGTGCTTTTATGCAGAGACCGGAATTGAGTTCACGACTTTTATGTCAACTAGATGTCGCGGTTAAGAATTAATAGAAACTTTTTTATATAAAAAAAGCTTTAAATGCTCAGCTCTTTTTTGTGTTTATATAAGAGAAGACGTTAGCTTTACATAAGAGAAGACGTTAGCTCTCGCGGTGTGGCTCGCACACGGTCATTCCTTCCTCCAGGGTCCAGGCTCGCTATCTGCAGCAGACGACCCCCAGGACGACGTCATCATGTCCGTCGCCCCGTCCTAGGACCGCACCGACGGGCTCCGCGCGCTGGACGCAACCCTCGCCGGCGTCCGCGGCCTTGTTGCTTCTGGCGCGAAGTAGGTGCCTCGCATCTTCCGCGTCCCCTGCCCGGAGAAGCTACTACTCCACCACGAACAACCGCCAGCGGCGGCGGCGACCGTCCCGGTGATTGATCTCAGCGGCGACGACCGCGCGGCCGTGGTGGACGCCGTCCGCGGGGCGGCGGCGGAGTGGGGGTTCTTCCAGGTCACGAGCCACGGGGTGCCCGAGCAGGTGATGTCAGCAGCGGTGGCGGCGATGCGGGCGTTCCACGAAGGCGACGGAGGGGAGGGCAGCGTTAACGCGGCTGTACTCGCGGGAGCCCGGGAAGGCGGTGAAGTACCACTGCAACTTCGATCTGTACCAGTCGGCCGTTGCCAACTGGCGCGACTCGCTCTACCTGCGCATGGCACCCGACCCTCCCGCCGCCGACGAGCTGCTGGACATCTCCCGGTGAGCATCCTCTCAATTACTCTATTGATTGTCTGCCTATGCTTCCCTAGTTCCCTCTCCATACCCTGCCGGCGGTGCGTAGCCAAGGGCCAAGGCAGCAGGGTTGCGATTTGCCAATCGTGCATCTGGCTTTAAGATATTGTTAGGTACTGTAAGAGCGATTGATTGAGCATGATTTGGCCACCTGTATGTCAAAGGTACAACATTTCAGGTTTTACATCAACAACTGAGCTCAAAAGCTCTTTGTATCAGCGTGCTAATTCACATATTGTTAACCTGACTAACACCGGCCGTTTTGTTGCTCCATGGCTGCTGTGAAGATCGAGCACCAGACGGAGGCAGTATTCCTTGTTTGAGCCGGAAGTCTATGACTCCAAAGTTGAGCTTCATTGTTGCATTCACTAAAGAATTGACTGATTGTTGTCGCTTGTCTTTGGAAGCTAGACTAGATCATTTTTTTCTCTTCCAAAGTAGCCGGCAGCAGAGTGCGACAGAGGCATCAAAGTGAGCTATAGGGACATGCCCGGGTCGGACAAGGTTTGTGCAGCATAATAATATAATAATAGTAATAAATTGAGCAATAGGAACGGAATGGGTACTAAACTACACTGGGAAACATATTCGTTTTGATTTGCGAGCAAATTAAACAGGAATTAAGAAAGTAGAAACTTTAGCACTACTTTTTGTCATCAAGAAGACCACATACTTTTCTCAAGAAGAAGACTACATATACTCATATATAGTAGTATAACATTTTTGTTTTATAGCTTTGATACGCGGATAGTACCAAACACACATCTACACCGAGCTAGTATATAATAACATACTCGTCATATACTTGTTGAATAAATATAGACTATTTTCTAACTGTTAAATAATAATAAAATAATTGGTCTCGCTTGAAACACATGAACTTTTATTGGTTTCTATATATTTATGTGAAACATTTATACGATTCCTATAAAATTTATGCCTTTGTTGTAATAATGGATGGTTGTGTGCAAAACTCTTACAGAGGCCGGAATATAATTTATTCCTTCTCCTAGAAAATAAAATTTATGTGTTATAGATGATCCTTTTTGACACCTCAAAATTGTATCTCTTACTGCCCTATTAAAAAAACCTCTCTACATTATGTTAAAAAAACACTCTATATAAGGGACTATTTAGGAGAGATCCAGCAGCTCTAGATCCATGAAAAACATCTCCAGATTCACTTTTCTAAGCCAAACACTTTTAGCTCCACCAATTCAAGATAAAAAAAACATGGATCTCACTCCAGATCCTATGGATTTTGTAGAGCACCTCAAGGGTTGTTCTAAAAACTCTTGGATACCTGGAGTTAGCCAAAAATACTCATCATGCCATTGATTACATAAAAATAACGGTTTGTTCTTCTCTTTTCTTTCCTGTAACCTCTCCTTTGCAACCTGACACTATCGCGCGGCCCTCCTCTTCATGGCCCCGACGCCGCCCGGCCTTCCCCATTGACGCCGGTGGCTCTCGTCCCCACCCGCTCGCTCCTCCCCTCCGCGTGGCCCTCCCCTTTGCAGCCCGATGTCGGCACCACCCCGCCGCCACCCTCGGTGCCGCCTGACCTTTCCCACCGACGCCAGCGGCTCTAGTCCCCGGCCACGCCACAATGACCACCTTGCTATGGGCAGGCCACCACGCTCAGGTGTGCCACCAAACGCTGGTCACGGGAGGATGAACTCCTAGTCATGAGCTGCAATTGGCTGGCTATTTGGCCGGCCCAGTAGATCCACTGTGGAGCTCTCCCAAACAGGTTTCTCGGCACTAGTAGGATCTCCGATATCTACGATAGAGCTACTCTACCATGGATCTAGTACTCCAGATTTTAAAACTAGACCTGGATGCTAGAGCTCTTCAAAACATGCCCTAAATCTCCTCTCCACGACACCCGTCATTCTCATAAAATAGAGACGACGACATGTGGTATATCCTTGTCAACCCTCCTTAAGATTATTTTGCATGTTTGCCTCACTTTCTTCCGTTTTGATCAACTATATATTAAATGATTAGTCAGGTAGTACTCCCTCTATTTTAAATTACAAGACGTTTTGAATTTTTTAAATACATAGTTTTTGCTATGCACTTAGATACACTTTTATCTAACTACATAGTAAAAACAATATGTCTAGAAAAAGCCTAAACATCTTATAATTTGGCACAGAGGGAGCAACTAATAACCTTTTAGGTAATGCATATTTCTACATTTGATGAGTTATTCCATTTTAAATTGTAGTATACTTAATTTTGTTTTGTCAATTAAACTTCATCAATTTTGACCAAGTTTATAGAAAAAAGTCAAAAACATATCAACATATACACCATTAAATTCTTTCGTTGAAAGTATATATTAAATATATTTTAAAAGTGCATTTATTTTGAACTTATAGATGGTAATATTTTATTTCTGAAAACTTAGTCCAAATTAGAGAGATAGGACAAAGCCAATATAAACTATAAATCCATAATTTACAACATATTTATTGAGTATTATATATAAGATAAGAGTACACACGAGGGCGCATCCATCGTGGGGCAGGGGCTCATTAATTTTTTCTGCCATTGATTGAAGAATGGGGGTGTTTGAGGCCGAACAAGTGTTCTTGGTTTAGTACCCTTTATACAAGTACTAGTGTTTAAAATTGTATTATGATTTGCAGAGATGAAATTTTTGAATACGCCAAACAAGTGAAGGATTTGGGGGACAGGTTGTTCGAGCTGCTCTCCGAGTCCATTGGGCTCAAACCGAGCTACTTGACAGATATAGAATGCAACCAGGGACAGATTTTAGTTGGGCAGTACTACCCTCCATGCCCCCAGCCTGAAGTCGCCATTGGGATAAGCCGGCATTCAGACTCCGGCTTCCTGACTATACTACTCCAGGATGAAGTTGGCGGCCTTCAGATCCTCCACGATGACCAGTGGGTCGATGTTACATCGACACCTGGAGCACTCATCGTCAACATAGGCGATCTCCTGCAGGTAAGATGATAAGATCATCAAATCATCGTCAATTGAGCAAAAACTTGAATATATATATCAGTGTTTTTGACTGATTTTCTTCATTGATTGGCATCTTGAGTTGATCTCTAACGACAAGTTTAGCAGCGTCGAGCATAGAGTGGTAGCGAAGAATGCTGAACCAAGAGTTTCTATCGCGTTCCTTTTCAACACTAGTTTACATCCAGCATCGACAAGAATGTATGGCCCAATCAAGGAGCTGCTGTCCGAGGAGAACCCTCCTTTGTACAAGGAAACCCTCGTCAGAGAGTGTCATGCACGTTACCACTCTATTGGCTTGGATGGCAAGCAGAAGACTGCTCTAGCTGATTTCAGGTTGTGAATCCTGAACGAGAACATCACCTTTTATTTACCAGCAAGATGCAAATGTTGGGATGTCACACCCATTTTTAAGGACAAAAATAGGATGCATAAAGTACTCATGTGCGCCCCAGGTCATGATCGCACACATAAGCAGACAAATTACATAGTATCATCACAGTGCTTATTACATAACGAATATATGTTTAAAACATAGTCTTGAACAATAAACAATAATATCTAATGATAATCTCCAGCGGAAACTCCACACAGGGACACGGTTGACTGGTTGACACCAAGACTAGTACTCATTACGGTAATCCTCATCATAATCTTCATCTGTTATGGTGGAAATAGCAAGAGTGAGTCCATGTCGAACTCAACAAATATAACACAGGGTTCATGAGGCTCAAATGGCTAGACACTGTTTAACTGCGGTTAGCTTTTAATCTTATAACTTTCACTTGAGTAGCATCAAGGTAATCCACTTCCCATTAAAGAACCAATGATCAATTGTAATAATGATAACGAATAGCATTAACATGAGCATAATAATAACAACAGTAATTAAACATGATATAGCAATTATGATCAACTATTCCATAAGAATCCCCAAGGCCGCTCGTATCCGTGAGCACGGCTAGTATACCAGTTTTTAACTCTGCGCAGAGGTGTACACTTTCACTGTGAGTCATGATTTCCAAATGAGTGGGGAGATCAAGCCCAAACACCCAAAAACCATATAAAGCCACTCAAGAGTTCGTCTAACAAGTTAGGGCCATTAGATTCACTCGGCAGGCAGATGTAGAACCCCCCTTCCCTGTGGCACAACAACCGCAGCCTATACACACTAGGCCAGGGGCTCGCACTACACCCAACGTGGCAAGCCATTCTTACGCCATTTAAGGTAACCTCTAACAAGCTAGAAAAGGTCTCTTGAACAACTAAAGCCAGAGCCATATAGCCCTCACAGCTGTACTGTCAATCCCGGTTAATGCTTACAGATAAGTCCTTATGGAGAGTAACTAGAGCATCAAAAATAACACATAGGCTCTAGTCCCCTTTTAACAATAATTAAACCATCTTAATAATTGGTTGCTTGATCCATTAATCATATCACAAGATCATTGTTCTTAATTTAAGCACTAGCCATAGCTACCCATATGCATACCCAAGGTTGACAAGGAATCAAGACATCAAACACTAAGTTATAATCTCTAAGGTTGTCAAGGTAAGCATATGCATATGTATGATAATTTTGATGAATAGGTAACAAGGATGGTCCTGTGTTATACTTGCCTTGATCAAAGCTCTCCAAAAAGTACTGCTGACTTGGCTCAAAGTAATACTCCGAATCGTCCAAATACTGCTCACCTTCTATTCTCGATCATCAATCAACAACATACATGCATCCAATCAAACATACACGAAGCAAACAAATAGATATAATTAGAACAGTACACCAACAGTAACAAAACAGTAATAAAAGTTTATAAAACTCTTCTACACGTTTCTACGATCACACAGACGTAAAGATCACCAAAATCGGAGTTAAAACGTAGAAGTTATGAATTTTCTAAGATTTCCTATAGATCAATAAATACTTAATTATAAACTCGAAAAATAAATTATCAAAACTAACTGTAAAATTATACTAACATGTAGAGTTCGCAATTACGAACCTAACGCAATTTGAATAGATCAAATCGGAGTTAAAACGAAGTTTTTATGGCTAAAACAGTGCTAGTGGCAAAACTGTAAATACCTGAAAACGTATTTTTGAATTAACCGGTAAAGAATACGCTTTCAAAACGCAAAAACGTATTTTTGAATAACCTCGGAAGAAAATACGCCTTCAAAACACGAAAACGGATTTTCTCGGAATGCGCCAAGGACCGCGGGTTTATTACTAGAAAACACAGGGTCTCTTAAACAAAATTCACCGCGAAGGGGTATCTTTTAATCTCGGCCGTCGATCTCAACTCCAACGGCTCTCGCTCATTCTCCACCCAAACCAGTTATGTCGCCGCCGCCCCGCCCCTTCTCCACGGCGGCGCCATGGCCGGCGGCTTGCCGGTCATGCTATCTCGCTCAAACCTCGCTAAAAAAAACACAAGAGACTCACCAACCGATAGAGAAGCTCATGGAGATCTCACCTAGGGTTTCAATGAAATCGGAAACGAAAAGAAGACGACGAGTAGCTCCAGTAGGCGGACGGCAACACCCCTACACACGGTGACAAGGCAACCATGCCCCTATTTCAAAATTGGTAGCAAAATTGGATTCGCAACATCAAGCGGAGATCGTTAAGGCAACTTACAGCTGCTAGGTCTCACGGTGGCCGACGAATTTCCCCCTACGGCGGCTCCTAGCTTTGGCGACGGCGGTTAGGGCTTCCAACGAGAGGGATAGGTCACGTTACGATCTAAAACCGACCGGAACAACTTGGCTTTAGCTTAAATAGAGGATGACATAACCAATTTGGGAAGATATCCCCTACTTTGCGGATTCGATTTGGAGGCGCCGGTGAAAATCGTGACCGGCTCGGTTACGACTGAGGAAGGGGACGACTGGCAACAGGGTCCCGGTCGTCAGCGAAACGGAAGGAAGGGAGGGAGGGACGCGACTACGGGCTGGCCAACCGGATCGGGCCGCGCAGCAGGCTGGGCTGGTTCACCGACGCGAGCAGGAGGACGAACTTGGGCCGCCGGTAGCTGGCTGCCGAGCCCAGCAGGTAAGCAGGTGAGTCTTTCTTCTTTTTTTTTCTATTTGTTTATTTTCCAAAATATTTCAAATACTTCCTAAACCAAAATAAAAATAAAATAAAACAAATATAACAGCACACAATAAAATATATGCAACAGCATGAATGCAACACAAAAATTTATCTCATTATTATTTTAGTTTTATAATTATTTATTATCTAATTCCTTCAAATTTTGTTATCTCAAAAATTGGGGTGTTACAAATTCTACCCCCCTTAAAAGAATCTCGTCCTCGAGATTGGATTGCTTACTCAAACAACTGCGGATGTGATTTTCTCAATTCATCCTCTCTTTCCCAAGTTGCCTCTGCCTCTGAATATCGATTCCACTGTACTTTGCACATCTTAATAACCCGACTTCGAGTAACCCTCTCAGCAGTCTCTAAAATCTTAATCGGAACCTCTTCATATGTAAGATCCTCATTAACAGTCAATTCTTCCAAAGGTATCTGCTCCCCAGGCATCCTCAAACACTTCTTAAGTTGTGAAACATGAAACACATCATGTACCCCAGATAAATTCTCAGGTAACTCTAGTTGATAAGCAACTTCCCCACGTCTAGCAATAACTTTAAATGGTCCAACATACCTTGGTGCTAGTTTACCTTTCATGTTAAATCTCTTCACACTTCTCATAGGTGACACCTTCAAATAAACATAATCACCTACTTCAAAAACTAGATCTCTTCTCCTATTATCAGCATAACTCTTCTGACGAGACTGTGCCACTCTCAAATTCTCACGAATCACTCGCACTTGATCTTCTGCGTTTCTAAGAACATCTGTACCAAACACCTGAGATTCACCTGTCTGATCCCAAAACAATGGAGTTCTACACTTACGTCCATACAAAGCTTCAAACGGTGCCATCTTAAGACTCTGTTGATAACTATTATTGTAAGAAAATTCTGCATAAGGCAAACTCTTATCCCAACTAGTTCCATATTGCAATGCACAGGCTCTCAACATATCCTCTAATACCTGATTGGTCCTTTCAGTCTGTCCATCTGTCTGTGGATGATATGCTGTACTAAAGTTTAGCTTAGTTCCTAAAGATTCATGTACAACCTTCCAAAAATGTGATGTAAAATTGCGAACCTCGATCAGATACAATCTTCTTCGGAACTCCATGCAAACACACTATCCTCTCCATATACAACTCTGCTAATTTTGGTCCTTGATAGGTAGTTCTAACTGGTATAAAATGAGCAACTTTAGTCAAACGATCTACTATCACCCAAATAGAGTCATAACCTTTCTGAGTACGAGGTAACCCCACTATAAAGTCCATACCAACTTCTTCCCACTTCCACTCAGGAATCTTCATTGGTTGCAGCAATCCTGCAGGTCTCTGATGCTCAGCTTTTACCCTCTGACACGTGTCACATATTGCTACATACTCAGCCACATCTCGCTTTAATCCAACCCACCAATATTTCTGTTTAAGATCCAAATACATCTTAGTACTACCAGGATGAATAGAATAAGCTGACTCATGAGCCTCACGAAGAATTGCCTGTCTAATAGCTTGATCCTCAGGTACACACAGTCTCTTTCCAAACCACAAAATTCCATTATCATCCATTCTAAAGCCCGGTGATTTACCAATCACTATATCCTCCGCTATCTTCTTTAGTTTCTCATCCTTCAATTGACCCTTATAGATCTCTTGCTCTAAAGTAGGCTCTATTACTAATTCCATTGCATTAGTAACAATTCCCAAGTTCAGATATTCAAATTCAGCACATAACTCACTAGTCATAGACAATGTTCTTATCTCATTGGCATAACTTTTCCTACTAAGAGCATCAGCCACTACATTAGCCTTACCAGGATGATAGTGTATCTCAATATCATAATCCTTAATCAACTCCAACCATCTGCGTTGCCTCAAATTCAGATCTGACTGGGTGAAAATATACTTCAAACTCTTATGATCAGTGTATATATCACTCTTATGTCCAATCAAATAATGTCTCCAAATCTTTAAAGCATGAACAACAGCTGCTAACTCCAAATCATGTGTAGGATAATTCAACTCATGCTTTCTCAACTGCCTAGATGCATAAGCCACAACTCTACCTTCTTGCATAAGAACACATCCCAAACCTTGACGAGAAGCATCACAATAAATAGAAAACTTCTTACTCAAATCTGGTAAAACCAAAACAGGCGCTGTAGTCAACCTCTTCTTCAACTCCTCAAAACTAGCTTGACATTTATCAGACCACACAAATTTAGCATTCTTTTCTAACAGAGATGTCATAGGTTTAGCAAGTTTAGAGAACCCTTCAATGAACCGTCTATAATATCCAGCTAAACCCAAGAAACTACGGATCTCACTAACATCTGTAGGTGGTTTCCAATTCAATACATCTTTCACCTTGCCTGGATCCACCGATATACCTCCATTAGAAACAATATGACCAAGAAAAGAAACTTCCTTCAACCAAAACTCACATTTACTTCGCTTCGCATACAGTTTATGCTCTCTAAGCTTTTGCAATACCAATCTCAAATGTTCAGCATGCTCTACCTCTGTCTTGGAAAATACCAGTATATCATCAATAAACACTACCACAAACTTATCCAAATACTCCATGAACACCTTATTCATCATGTACATAAAGTATGCAGGTGCATTGGTCAATCCAAATGACATAACAGTATACTCATACAATCCATACCTTGTAGTAAAAGCTGTCTTTGGAATATCAGAGGCACGAATCTTCAACTGATGATATCCAGAACGTAAATCAATCTTAGAGAACACACAAGCACCTCTCAACTGATCAAACAAGTCATCAATCCGGGGCAAAGGATACTTATTCTTGATAGTTACTTCATTTAGTGACCGATAATCAACACACATCCTCTGACCACCATCTTTCTTATCAACAAAAATAACTGGTGCTCCCCAAGGTGATGAACTAGGTCGAATAAAACCCTTATCTTGTAATTCTTTAATTTGTTTCTTAAGTTCTTCTAATTCATCTACTCCCATCCTATATGGTCGTTTGGCTATAGGTGCAGTTCCAGGTAATAATTCAATAAGAAATTCAATGTCTCGGTCAGGTGGCATACCTGGCAATTCATCAGGGAAGACATCCGGAAATTCCTCAATCACTGAATTCTCATTAATAGTATCTTCAATCCGATTCACCACCGCGGTTGGTTGCTTCTGCATTGCTACATCCACATTGATTTTATCTCCATTAGGCGCAGTCACAACTACCACTTTCTGCTGACACTGAATCTCTGCCTGATTTTGCTTCATCCAGTCCATACCCAATATCACATCAATTCCAGATGTTCTCAACACTATAGGAGTTATCTTAAACTCTACCCCCCTTAACACCATACTAATTGGAAGACAACGATTACTGGTTTGCATGGTTCCTCCAGGTGAATTTACTAAGAGAGGTTCTTTCATAGCTAGCATGGGTATACTATGCATTTTAACAAAAATATTGGATATGAATGTATGAGATGCTCCAGAGTCAAAAAGAACAGTTGCGGGAGTGGAATGTACATTGAACGTACCAATCATAACTTCTGGTGCACCATGAGCTGTATCAGAAGACACGTGGTTCACCCTTCCAGTACCCGATTGCCTCTGGTTGCTCTTCTGGCTCTGAGGAGTCTGTTGATTCTGCTTCTCAGGACAATTATAAGACAAATGGCCCTCTTTACCACAGACAAAGCATCTAATAGGAGTGCTGGGAGAATTATTCTTCATGGGGGTAGCATTGGGATTTCCAGTGCGAGGAGTCTGTTGCCCAGTCTGCTGATACTGTTGACGCTGTGGATATGATGAACGCTGTTGCGACTGATTGTTTTGCCAATTCTGGGACCACCTCTGATTTGAATTGCGATTCCCCTGGCTAACCGGTCCCTGAAACTTCTGATGAAAGCCATGCTGAGAATTTGTGCGCTGACGGTTGTTGCTTCCTGAGCCTTGCACCTTCATCTTTCTCTTCCTATCCATCTCCTTACGCTCATTATCCAGCACAATAGCCTTGTTCACCAGCTCCTGAAAGCTAGCATAGCTATTCCCCTTCAGTTGCAAGCGAAGATCATAATAAATTCCCTTCAAGAAAAGACGTTGCTTGTCTGCATCTTCCCTAACTTCATTGGGAGCATAGCGAGCCAACTGGGTAAACTTGTCATGATATTCGCTCACACTCATCTGTCCCATCCTCAGGTTTCTGAATTCTTCCTGCTTCAGCTCAATTATACCTTCAGGAATATGACGAGCTCGAAAATCTCTAACAAACTCATTCCAAGTAATAGGAGGAGCATTGTCAGGGCGTGCAGCCTGGTACGACTCCCACCAAGTCTGAGCTGTTCCTTGTAACTGACCAGATGCATACAACACCTTCTCCATATCATTGCATTGAGCTATGTTCAGCTGTTTCTCCACTGCCCTCACCCAATCATCTGCTTCTAAAGGATCAGCAGCATGAGAAAACACTGGAGGGCGTCCCTTCAAAAATTCTCCGC
This sequence comes from Saccharum spontaneum, assembly GCA_022457205.1. Lineage (NCBI taxonomy): Eukaryota > Viridiplantae > Streptophyta > Magnoliopsida > Poales > Poaceae > Saccharum > Saccharum spontaneum. The sequence continues at coordinate 11,521,707 of CM039601.1, forward strand.
GCTTATCCCTTACTTGAACAGGTGGTGGTCCTCCAACAGGGGGATTGTTCTGCATATGCTGCATAAACATCTGCATCAGCTGATTCTGAGTTTGCATGAGTTCCTCCATAGTAACGGGTGGATTAACACCCCCACGTCCTCTGCCACGACCTCTGCCTGACATCTGTTTCCAAAACACAGAAGATGGATTTCAGTACAAACCGAGATGATGTATACAATAGATAAACAAAATCTGATTTTCTGGGCGAACTCCAATTTCAGCAACTCAGTAAAACTGTCATATCTCGAGATACAGACGTCCAAATCAGATGATCTTTACATGGTTGGAAAGCTTATCAAATTATCTACAACTCGTATTCACAACACTTTTTCTAATTCTGTCAATAAATTGGTCAAAATCTGAACTTAACAGAAACTGTTCCCGAATTCCAGACTGTGCAGTAACTCCACTTGAAACAGGTATATCTCTTAACTCATAATAGATATTAAGGTGATTCTTGTGGGATTAGAAAGATACAGAAGTCTATTTATTCCCAGTAAAATTTCTTAATTTTCCCATGAACGGATTTTAAGTTATTTCTAAAACATCCCAGACTGATCCAGAAATCAGCAAAGGACAGAATTAAGTTAACCTCATGTTCACTAATATATCTTGATCAATCTTAATATTCTTAACATTAGAATTTGTAAGCATGTCAACAAAACTCCAGCACACATTACAAAGATCCAAATCACACATTATCATAATAACAATCCATCAATCACACAATCGTTCACACCACAAACTGACTCTTAAAACAATCCGAACTAGAAATTAACTCGCAACTACTATCGTTCTTATTACATAGGGATTTTTCCTATTTCCTAATTAAACTTCTCATAAATCTTAGGACGACCTAACTCCGCCCTTAATTGGTCAATCTCCTTGTAGGCTTGTTCCTTAAGTTCCTTTTCCTTCAGCAACTCATCCTTCAAGTCCGCCTCATGAAGAGCCAATTCACGAGTTAATGCCACCGTAGCTTGCAAAGTCAAGGAGGAATCATCCGCAAGTGGCACGGTCCAAATTCCCTTGTCATGCAAGAAACAAGGAAAATGCCGAAGTGCACCCTTCAGCGTCTTGTCCGAGCGTAGACCATGGTAGTAAACGAATGCATTGTAAGCGACATCCTCCATACTTGTCTCCACGGTTGCCCGGCTCACTCGGGTAATAAACTTTGACTCCACCTTAGGCTCCTTAGTGGTAGGATCCCTTTTCTTGACCCATAACTCCGTCTTCCAATAGGAATCCATCCATGGATGACTATACTCCGCACTGCGATACTCTAAAGTAGCCTCCCAGTCGTAATAGTAGTTGTCCAAGGTTCTTGTCAATATATCATGGAAGAAAGCATCAGCCTTAGGAACCATGATATGAAACTTCGTAGTCCACCCCATAACTACATCCTCCATAGGTGTATCACTAACTCTTGATTCAGCATCAGATAGCTCTTGATCACCCTCTTCCTTTGGCTCCTGGGGTTTGAAACGAGCAACATATTGTGCAGCTGACAGACGAGGATGAGGAGGCATCTACAAGATTTAGACATAGATTAGATAGAATCAATGTATTTTCGCAATAGAATAAAGTAGAGGAAGCATAAAACTTTAGTAATTAACAAGGTAAAAAGAGGAAGCATGAATTAGATGAAGTATGGATGCTATCAACGACCATTCTAACTAGGCTTGCGTCCTACAGTCAACACGGCTCTGATACCAATCTGTCACACCCATTTTTAAGGACAAAAATAGGATGCATAAAGTACTCATGTGCGCCCCAGGTCATGATCGCACACATAAGCAGACAAATTACATAGTATCATCACAGTGCTTATTACATAACGAATATATGTTTAAAACATAGTCTTGAACAATAAACAATAATATCTAATGATAATCTCCAGCGGAAACTCCACACAGGGACACGGTTGACTGGTTGACACCAAGACTAGTACTCATTACGGTAATCCTCATCATAATCTTCATCTGTTATGGTGGAAATAGCAAGAGTGAGTCCATGTCGAACTCAACAAATATAACACAGGGTTCATGAGGCTCAAATGGCTAGACACTGTTTAACTGCGGTTAGCTTTTAATCTTATAACTTACATTTGAGTAGCATCAAGATAAACCACTTCCCATTAAAGAACCAATGATCAATTGCAATAATGATAACGAATAACATTAACAAGAGCATAATATTAATCAACAATAATTAAACATAATATAACAATGGTAATCATCTATTCCGTAAGAATACCCAAGGCCGCTCGTATCCGTGAGCACGGCTAGTATACCAGTTTTTAACTCTGCGCAGAGGTGTACACTTTCACTGTGAGTCATGATTTCCAAATGAGTGGGGAGATCAAGCCCAAACACCCAAAAACCATATAAAGCCACTCAAGAGTTCGTCTAACAAGTTAGGGCCATTAGATTCACTCGGCAGGCAGATGTAGAACCCCCCTTCCCTGTGGCACAACAACCGCAGCCTATACACACTAGGCCAGGGGCTCGCACTACACCCAACGTGGCAAGCCATTCTTACGCCATTTAAGGTAACCTCTAACAAGCTAGAAAAGGTCTCTTGAACAACTAAAGCCAGAGCCATATAGCCCTCACAGCTGTACTGTCAATCCCGGTTAATGCTTACAGATAAGTCCTTATGGAGAGTAACTAGAGCATCAAAAATAACACATAGGCTCTAGTCCCCTTTTAACAATAATTAAACCATCTTAATAATTGGTTGCTTGATCCATTAATCATATCACAAGATCATTGTTCTTAATTTAAGCACTAGCCATAGCTACCCATATGCATACCCAAGGTTGACAAGGAATCAAGACATCAAACACTAAGTTATAATCTCTAAGGTTGTCAAGGTAAGCATATGCATATGTATGATAATTTTGATGAATAGGTAACAAGGATGGTCCTGTGTTATACTTGCCTTGATCAAAGCTCTCCAAAAAGTACTGCTGACTTGGCTCAAAGTAATACTCCGAATCGTCCAAATACTGCTCACCTTCTATTCTCGATCATCAATCAACAACATACATGCATCCAATCAAACATACACGAAGCAAACAAATAGATATAATTAGAACAGTACACCAACAGTAACAAAACAGTAATAAAAGTTTATAAAACTCTTCTACACGTTTCTACGATCACACAGACGTAAAGATCACCAAAATCGGAGTTAAAACGTAGAAGTTATGAATTTTCTAAGATTTCCTATAGATCAATAAATACTTAATTATAAACTCGAAAAATAAATTATCAAAACTAACTGTAAAATTATACTAACATGTAGAGTTCGCAATTACGAACCTAACGCAATTTGAATGGATCAAATCGGAGTTAAAACGAAGTTTTTATGGCTAAAACAGTGCTAGTGGCAAAACTGTAAATACCTGAAAACGTATTTTTGAATTAACCGGTAAAGAATACGCTTTCAAAACGCAAAAACGTATTTTTGAATAACCTCGGAAGAAAATACGCCTTCAAAACACGAAAACGGATTTTCTCGGAATGCGCCAAGGACCGCGGGTTTATTACTAGAAAACACAGGGTCTCTTAAACAAAATTCACCGCGAAGGGGTATCTTTTAATCTCGGCCGTCGATCTCAACTCCAACGGCTCTCGCTCATTCTCCACCCAAACCAGTTATGTCGCCGCCGCCCCGCCCCTTCTCCACGGCGGCGCCATGGCCGGCGGCTTGCCGGTCATGCTATCTCGCTCAAACCTCGCTAAAAAAAACACAAGAGACTCACCAACCGATAGAGAAGCTCATGGAGATCTCACCTAGGGTTTCAATGAAATCGGAAACGAAAAGAAGACGACGAGTAGCTCCAGTAGGCGGACGGCAACACCCCTACACACGGTGACAAGGCAACCATGCCCCTATTTCAAAATTGGTAGCAAAATTGGATTCGCAACATCAAGCGGAGATCGTTAAGGCAACTTACAGCTGCTAGGTCTCACGGTGGCCGACGAATTTCCCCCTACGGCGGCTCCTAGCTTTGGCGACGGCGGTTAGGGCTTCCAACGAGAGGGATAGGTCACGTTACGATCTAAAACCGACCGGAACAACTTGGCTTTAGCTTAAATAGAGGATGACATAACCAATTTGGGAAGATATCCCCTACTTTGCGGATTCGACTTGGAGGCGCCGGTGAAAATCGTGACCGGCTCGGTTACGACTGAGGAAGGGGACGACTGGCAACAGGGTCCCGGTCGTCAGCGAAACGGAAGGAAGGGAGGGAGGGGCGCGACTACGGGCTGGCCAACCGGACCGGGCCGCGCAGCAGGCTGGGCTGGTTCACCGACGCGAGCAGGAGGACGAACTTGGGCCGCCGGTAGCTGGCTGCCGAGCCCAGCAGGTAAGCAGGTGAGTCTTTCTTCTTTTTTTTTTCTATTTGTTTATTTTCCAAAATATTTCAAATACTTCCTAAACCAAAATAAAAATAAAATAAAACAAATATAACAGCACACAATAAAATATATGCAACAGCATGAATGCAACACAAAAATTTATCTCATTATTATTTTAGTTTTATAATTATTTATTATCTAATTCCTTCAAATTTTGTTATCTCAAAAATTGGGGTGTTACAAACACACATGCACATAGTGGTGTACACTTGGTGGTGTTAGCATATTTACGAAGGCGGTGGAGTTTAAGCGGTAGAGAGGGGGTTTGGGTTCCTCTCTCCCTCCCGCCGAGCTTGCGAGGCGGGATTCGGCGATTTTTGGGGAAGTGAAACGCCTATTTTCTACTGCGCCGGAAGTCGGAAAAGAAACGGAGGCGAACGACGGTCACTGTGATGACCGGACGCTGCACCGGACGCGGTCGGGGTTTGACCGGACGCGTCCGGTCAGTTCTCAGCAGTTGTCAGGCGCGCGAGTGTTAGGGTTTCCAACCGGCGCGTCTGGTCCCTCACGGAACCGGAGCGTCCGGTCAGGCACCCAGAGGGGCAGAACTGGTCGTAGAGCCGACCGGACGCGCGGCGCGTCCGGTCACGTGCGATCAGACGCGTCCGGTCGCGGTGGGAGCTTACTGGACTCCGACCGGACGCCAGGTACAGCGCGTCCGGTCAAACGCTAGAACGCGTCCGGTCATGGCAACAGTAACTTCTGACGCGCATTGTTCACGCTTGTCCTGTAGTGACCGGGCGCGTCTGGTCACCCTGACCGGTGCGTCCGGTTAGCACGTTTTGAACTGTGTCGTCCGGTAACGGCTAGCTGCGTACCCCTTCGCTATAAATAGAAGATGTCCGGGGTTTGGGGGTAACTCTTGCACATTTTGAGACCTAGAGACATCCTTTGAGCTAGAGAACAACCCCTCCACTCATCTCTTTGCTTAGTTGCACATCTTGAGTGAGATTCAAGTGTATTGCTTGAGAGTTGCATTTTAGAGGCGTTTGATCTTCGAGTTGCTGCGGATTTCTTGTTAGAGACTTTTCCCTGTGTGCCATTATAAAAGATCGTAATCCCCTGTGTGCCCCTAGAAAAATTCAGCGGTCTTCAGCGCCACTACTCCAACTTTTTCGTGTCCTCCATGCCACTTCCGTCAGTTTGGGTTCTAACGCCGTCAAACTGCACGTGTGAAAAGACGAAAATACCCTTAAGTCTAAATATGTTATTAATTTTTTTGAGCATCTTAACGACTTCAAATGAAAAAAACTCAAAACTAGAAAGTTGTAGATCTTGTCGAGATCTATAATTTTGATATAAAATTTATTTTCATTTAATTTCGCAAAAAAATATGATTTGATATGATTAATATATCTTAGAAAAATCATATTTATTTGCATTACATATTATATTTTATTTTTCTTGTCACTTATTTACATTTCATTATTATTTTATTTTTTACTTTATTCATTCTTTCATATTTTTTATTTTATTTCTATTGGTACATGGCTTTTTCCCTTTATCTTCTCCTTTTTCTTTGTTTGTATTTTCTATTTCGTAGTTTTCCTCTTTTAATAATTCATTTGGTTTTACGAGATACGTATTATGTTCGTATAGTACACATGTGATGTTCTACGATATATTTTTGAATGTTTACACTTATAAGTGAGATGCTCTATGATTATTTTAAGTATTCATATAGTACAATTAATATATAGCGATGTGATGTTATTTTTTGCTTTCATCTATTACATATTATTTTAATTATTTCTGTTTTCCCATATGTCTTGTGATGTTCACGTAGTATACGTATGCTGTTCTACGATCAATTTTGTGATATTCACGTAGTATACATTTAATGTTCTGTGATGTATTTAGGATATTATCGTAGTATAAATGGGATGATCTACGATTAATTTTGAGTATTCACACAATACCTGTAAAATGTTATAATATATTTCAATTTGTTCAAATTGTACCACGTGATGTTATTTTTAATTTTGCTCATAGTTTTTTTATTTTTTTTATGCTGGGTTCTATCTTTTATTATTTTTCTATCTACACTCTGTTATGTTATTTATCTATTTCTATATATTTCATTGCTTCTGTTGTATTTTCTATTTTCATTGAATTATAATACCAATCATATGAATCCATAATTCGTTTTTCTAGATCTAGAATTGAGAATATTTTTCTTATAAAAGCGGAACATTATTTCCTGAACATAGAACATCTCCTCTATTTAATAAAATAAAATGTTATATCTTCTTAGATTAGTATATCGGTTAATAAAATTTTATTTAAATATATTATGTGGAATCTTGTTTTGAAGAATTTATTGTAAAAAACACGATGATGTAATCATAATCCATTTTAGATATTTGGTTTAGCATCTATGAGTGTTTTTTAGTTTTAAAAACAATAACATGAGCAACACGCAACATGCAATTTGCACGTGATTGACCGCCCACCTGGTCGGCATGTAACATATCAAACCGGGGTATACACGTGCCGAAATATCTTTCTTCCATTTTTTTTCAAATATATTAATCAATTTCTTTTATATTCCACACAATATAAGGGGTATCCACCTTATCCCTTCGTTCTCCTCCTTCCCGCTGAAACATCGCCGCTCCTCCTGCGCCGGTGCACGACTGCTTCGTCGTTTTACTTTCCCCTCCCTCAGACGCAGATCCATCCGGCTCGCCTCGCACTCGACCGCCCAGCTCCCCTGCTCCGCGCCGCGCTTGCCGAGGTCGGCTGCGCTCGTCCGTGCCACAGCCATCCATCCTACGAAGCCGCGATCCAGGTGCGACTGCGACTCTGACCGTTCTAGCTAGAATCTGTTGTTCCATTCCATGTGCGATTCTACCAAAACTCGATCAGTAGGCGATTCTTTGTCGTTCGGCTTCGGTTTCCATCCTGTAGTATCGTGGGATTCTAACAACCTTGCTGTTCAAAACACCCGCAGGGACAGGGAGAGAGCAATACAAAAATGGAAGGGGTTTTGGTGAGCGCTGCAACGGGAGCACTGAACGCTGTTACTGTGAAGTTAGCAACTTTGCTTGGTGATGAGTTCAAGCACATGAAACATGTGCGCAAGGACATCAAGCATCTCTCCGATGAGCTTAAGTACATGTATGCCTTCCTTGAGAAGATGTCAGCGGAGGAGAATCCTGACGACCAAGACAAAATCTGGATGACAGATGTGCGGGAGATGTCATATGACATCGAGGACACTCTCGATGAATTTATGATTTGTATTGGTGATGACAAATCTGCTAAGAAGAAGGGTCTAATGGAGAAGTGCAAGAAGTTGCTAGACAAGATGAAAGCGAACAAACGGATTTCCAGGGCGATACAAGAATTAAAGACACAGATCAAGGAGGTGGGAGACAGAAATCGCAGATACAGGACTGGTGTGATGACCACTAAGGATTCACATGAGATGATTGATGTTCGGGCTCAGGCTATCTTTAAGGATGCGTCAGGGCTTGTGGGTATTGATGAACAAAAGAATGAGTTGATCAACTTGTTGACAGATGATGGATCTTCATCTCACCATCAGGTGAAGGTGGTCGCCATTGTTGGACTTGGCGGACTAGGCAAGACAACACTTGCCAATCAAGTGTACGAGTCACTTAAGGATAAGTTTGATTGTAAGGCTTTTGTAACAGTATCACGAACTCCTCACATGATGGAAGTGCTGAGAACTATTCTCCGTGACATTAGCGAGCAGGAGTACACCGGAGACATGCAACATCTTATGAAAAAGATATCTGATTTCCTTCAAGATAAAAGGTAAGCTAGAAAACAGCTCACCCAATACACCTTTCGTTCACTATATGATTAAGCATGTTGTTAATTTGTTTTACATTTTCAGACCTCTAGAACTACTAATTTTTCGACTTAGGATAAGTATGGGCATGCTATCTATTTCTATCATGTGGCATATGGCACCAGCCTATGGTGCCTGTGATTGGTTTTGGCCCTACTACTAGTGGATAGTTGTAGTGGTTACTAACCAGGATGTCATGGTCAGTCCAAGTTAGATTAGTATGGAACCTAGGGTTTGAAGGTCTTCTCTGGCTATGTAGTAGAAGTTTCTTTTTTATTATAATACCTTATGGATGTCGGGGTTCCAATTTTTGTTTGTACCACACTTCGTCAAGAATAACATGATGGTCTTAAAAGAAACCCAAGTTACCAATAGTAAGATAGGGTTATCAATAAAGTTAGTGCCTCTTATATATAATAATAAAGCATCGATGGAAAATATATAATTTCACTTTTATTAGTATTTGTCCCCTAATGGAAGAAAATCTAGGTTTTAACTAAACATTCACCTTATGCTATGAATTTGAGATTTGGTCTAACTCAAAAAAGCACATTTCTATTATTTGATTTGTATTAATTGTTTTTATTTTAGTCCTTACTAATAGACTTCACTAAATAATTTGGCAGGTACCTCATTGTTGTAGATGATTTATGGGATTCAGAATCATGGGAAACCATTCAGAATGCTTTGATAAAAAATAGTTGTGCCAGCAGAATCATCACAACCACACGTAAAATTGAAGTAGCTGAATCTTGCTGCTCTTCACGTCGGGGCCACATATATAAATTACGTCCTCTTAATCCTGAGAACTCGAGAAAGCTGTTTCTGAAGAGAATATTTGGTTTAGAAGAGGGATGTCCATCATACCTCATTGAAGTTTGTGATGACATCTTGAAAAAATGTGATGGTTTGCCTTTGGCAATTATAGCAATAGCGGGTTTGTTGGCAGGGAAAGCACCAACTATAGATGAATGGAATAAAGTTCAACGTTCGTTTGGTCAAACACTTGAAAGGCAATCGAATATCAATAGAATGATACAAATATTGTCACTAAGTTACTTTGACCTTCCTCCTCACCTACGAAGTTGTCTTCTGTATCTCAGTATATTCCCAGAAGATTACAAGATTAGGAAGGATCGATTGATACTGAGATGGATTGCTGAGGGATTCATTCATGAAGAGCATGGGTTCACCCAATATGAGTTAGGGGAGAGGTGTTTGAATGAGCTCATAAACAGAAGCTTGATTCTGCCCGTGGATACAGATTTTTATGGAGTGCGTTCCTGTCGGGTCCATGACATAATTCTTGAGTTCATTTTGTCCAAGGCTGTGGAGGAGAATTTCATAACTCTGGTTGGTGTTCCTAACATAACAGTCAATCCACATATGAAGATCCGGCGGCTCTCTCTACAGGACAAGAATGAGGTTCGTGATGCCTTAGTAGGCTCACAGGAGAAAATAATATATTATCATGCCCGTGCTATTTCGGTGTTCTCTCACAATCTTGATATCCTCCCTTCTCTACAGAGGTTCAGACATGTCCGTGTTTTGGACCTAGAAAATTGCACGGGACTGCGAACCCAAGCCCACCGTCTGGCACATCTGGGTAGGTTATTTGCACTGAGGTACTTGAGCTTACGTGACACAGGTATACGTGAGCTTCCTGAAGAAATTGGGGAGCTGCAACATTTACAAATACTAAATGTATTGGATACTGAAATAAGAGAGATGCCATCAAGTGTTGGTCGCCTTGCACGGTTGGTCACTCTATTATGTGGTCGTGGTGTGCAGCTGCCAGATGGATTTGGGAGGAACATGCAAGCATTGCAGTGGTTGGGGTGGATCGATGTCTCCATTCAGTCACCTAGCTTTGCGGAGGAGCTTTGTCAGCTAAGAAATCTACAGATATTGGATGTAATAGTTGATGATGAGCTTAGCAACGATCTTGCGTCATCTTTGTGTACACTTGGTACGGGATGCCTCAGTTCTTTGACTATATACGGTAACGAAAAGCAGAAGAAACTGGTGGTGGAGCCATGGAGCCCCACCCAACTCGACCTCAAGATACTTAAAATCTGGTGGTTTGTGTTCCCGAGGGTCCCTATATGGATCGGTTCACTTGATAATCTCCAGAAGTTGGATATCTTTGTTGAGCAAATCGGGGTGGCAGACTTTGGTTTGCTCGGGAGTTTAAACGCTCTTTCCGGCCTCCATCTCATTGTAAAGATCGAAGCTGCTGACAGATCGTCCTCCTCTCAAGGAACACAACGGCTCAAGATTAGCGGCGCGCATGGATTCCCAAGCTTGAGAAGGTTCCAAGTCGGTTCGAATTACTGTGCGCTTGGGTTGGTGTTCGAAGCTGGGGCCATGCCAAAGCTACAAGAGCTCATTCTCCTTTTTGACGAAGACAAAACAGGGTCTCTCACTGACGGAGAGTTTGATTTTGGCATCCAGCATCTACCTTGTCTTGCTCTTGTAACATGTTACCTTTGGCCCTCCAAGCATCAGTATGAGCACGAGCAGCCCGTGTTGGATGCCCTTAACAAAGCGATCAGCTCCAATCCCAACCATCCAAAGCTGTTTCATAATTTGCGGGTGCGGAACTAAAGACAACAGAGCATAAATGGATGCTTCGAACGCAAGGACCAGCGACCCTCATGGATTCCTTTTGCAGTCCACTGCATTATAACTAATTTAGTCGTAATGTTGTTAATATGTGGTTCATGTTATTGTAATTTGTGTTTTATATCAGCCAACCCGAATTCCCAACGTACTCCTTTTTACAGCGTATTTGTCACGGAACGGATATGACGCCCAGTGTAGCAGATTTATATATTTTGTAAAGCATTCACGCCGTCCGACCGACACTGACGAGCGAGTGTGCTGTGTAGTTTCTGGTACTAGACTAGATTTTATCGAAGTGTTGATGAACACAACAAAATGCTGCGTGCACGTGTCGTAGACCATCTCAAGGAGCGCCAATCCCAACCATCCTAGGCTGTGTTATATGGTGGAACCCCAACCGTTCGGGTAAAGATAAGGGAGCAGAAATACAGGCTACAAACGCCAGGACCAGCAAAGAAGGCGTTTTCCACTCCACTCCATTGTAACTAAATAATTTGTATATTTGTATCATGGTTTACGGACTTATTTATGTTTACTTTGACATAATATAGTTCTTTCGGATTGCAGCTGCTTTGTACACGCTTCAACGAACCCGAATTGTTCGTTTCATGAAATTCGCGTTTCATGAAATAACGGTGGGTCGCACACCGTTATTTGTTGATCTTAACTGGTGCTGCCGCTTGTTCGTTTCATTCAATCGCGTACTAGCGCTGCTCTGGTCGTGCGTATGGCAGCGGCACACGGACGGCGACGTACGGGATGGAGCACCAGACGCCGGCGCGGTCAAGAGCGGGAGGCGCAGAACCAGCTGGACAAGCGGTTTGACATTCTGAACGCAAAATCTGAACACTTGATGGAAAAGTGAAGGGAAAAAAGAAGGAAAAAACAAGAAAGACGACATCTCTGCTGATTGATGCTTTTGCTGATGCCGAGTTACGTTCACGAGCATGCATACGTCTTGTCTTGCTGTGGGAAATCCAGAGAGTATAGTGTTGTATACAGCGAGAGGCCAAGGTACACCGGCTGTGGGAAAGATTATTGTTTAGGCAGCAGGTTGTTGTCAACATTCATCAGGACAGGATCAGGGTGCTCTTGCTGAAATTCATTTTCAGGATGCTGGCCAAGGCAAACCGATCCAGGATCTGTTTCAGCCTGCAAGTGTCCTGTTCACAGCATTGAAAATCCCATGATGAAAATAGTGGCAGTGAGTCACCAATTTGACATCACGACACCTTGAATGATCTCTTGGGGCCCGTTCGTCTAGGCTGATTCCCGGCCAGAACGCTTCGTGGTGGTGGTTGGCCGTATAAAAAAATACACCACAGTTCCTGGCCGGATCCGTTCCGGCACTCGGTTCCGTGAGAACCAAACGTTACGTGCCCAAGTGGTATTGCAGAGTATCTTTCATGTTACCAATGTCTATGTTCAGTGGGAGACAAAAGCTTTCAAATGGTCGGCCGATCTATGACTATCAGGATTCAGGAATCGGGGCCAAATGGCCGGCCCTGTCTAGTCAACTTGTTGGGAGGGGCCAGCCTGGAGCATGCTTTTGTGTGGCTTCAAACAATTCAACGTCGGGTGAATGAGTGTGGTGAACACTGTGCTCTAATACTCCATGCCTTGTTCATTTGTCTCGAACCTAGTTGCCACTTGGAACAGTGCATTTTCTCATCTTTAATTGTGTTGTTGATTCATGATTTATGACTTCTTTTTCTTTGGTACATATTTGTATGGTAAAAACGTAAGTACGTAACTAGCAGTGGAAGGTGCTGTGTGGCGACATGCAACGATGGTCTTAGCAAGTACTCTGTATACTGATAAAATGTCATTGCACCTAACATTTCTATTCATTGTACTTTGCTTCCAGCTGGCATGCACTGTACAGAATTGATATTTGGGACCAAAATGTGTAGAATAAGGGCAGCATCAACGTGGGCTAACAGCCCTGGTTACCTTTTTACTGCTCAGGATTTGATCGAGATAAATGATGATTTTCTCTCTCTATTTTTTTTGTTAGAGCTATAACTCTTTTTGACCAGGCCATCGGCACCTCGGTAAGCAGCCACAACTCTCTGCAAGGCCACCATCTCACCTCCTCTCACCTCCAAATAGGCATCCGAGCCTACGTGGCCCTGCAGGGCTACACATCACGCTGGTGCATTGAGCGTGCTCTAAACTCCGGCCCAATCGTAAGTTAACTTTTGCACGTTGTAATACCCAATGGCGGAGCCACCCAAGGGGCAGGGTGGGACGGCCGCCCCAGCTACCGGCGAGCTCACCCCAGACCCCTGGACCCCTTCTTCCCTAACATCGGTGGTGAGGAGCGGCGAGCACGAGCAGCGAGCGACCTGCGGCGGCGGCAGCAGCGTTGGAGCGACCTGCAGGCTGCAGTGGCGTTCGACCAGGGAATGGGCTTTTCTTCACTTTGTTCAGCCCAGCAGAGGTTAGAAGCCCATGAACGCCCACCGTCGCATACTGCCCAACTGGGTGGACTTGATCCCAATTTCTAAATCGCCGAATCGTGATTGGTGAGGAGCTGGTCACCGGTTCGCAACCCGCTACCCGCCGTCCAGGCACTCACTAGACATCGTGGCGCCACACCGACCGTCGCGGTGTGCCGGAGCAGCCACTCGCCCACCGCTCGACATTGCCCCTGCCCGTCGGCGTCGCCGGCTTGCCGCCCGACCGCCCCATGCAGCCAAAATGGTGCACATTTGCTGCCGGACACCACCATTCTCACTTTTTACCAGAACACACTCTAGTTCGACGTAATTTGGCCACAACACACTGTGCCCCGGTTTCAGCTCTCAGAGGAGAGAGAAAACTTGCAAAATGACCGCCGGTGCCCCTGAGGCGTTCGCCCCGATGCCGTTCGCGGCTGTGGCGGCCGTGGTTCCCCGATGCCCCGGCGACCCATCCATCGCACATCTGCGCCACGACGGGCGGCACCTCTTCGCGGCGAGCGACGCTGCAGCAGCTCGCTCCCATAGCGGTTGGCACACACGAGCACAAGCTCGCCTCCGTCCGCTTAGAGCTTGGAGCTCGCTGGCCTCCATGGCCGCGGTGGGGAGGTTGCACGAACGGCGGGGAGGGCTCATGGGGAGGACAGGGAAAAGCCAGGCTCCACCATGCTACGCGCCTACGCTACTGCAGCTGCCACATGATTGTCCGTTGCCCTCCTGGCTCCAACTCCAATTGCGGCTGCAGACACCACTGCCACCGTCGGGGCTTCCAGTGCCTCCTCCTCCTCCTCGGTTTCGGCTAGCCACCGCCGGAGCCGGCTCGAGTGGCGACACGTGCCTCCTCCGTCCGCTACCCAGCCTGCCATCGACGGAGACCCGCACGCCACGGCGGAGCCGAGGAACCTGCTGCGTCGCCACCGTCCACCTGCACCGCACCGAGCCACTGCTGCCCCAGCACTGCTGCGCCCATCCGACACCCTGCCCTGCCAGCCATGCCGCCATCCGACACCCTGCCCTGCCAAGGTCAGAGCCGCCCTGCTCGCTCCCTTCCCCTGCTTCCACTTCCCCTTCTTTTCCCTTCCTGCTCGCTCCACCGGCGCTCTGTGCCGACGAGCCGAGGCCGTGGCCTCCGACTCCGAGCGGGCTGGGTCCCAAGCGCCGACGCTTGGAGGCCGTCGCGTGGCACCGCCGGATCACCTCCATCTCGTTGCGCCGCCGCGTGGCCTCCTCGTCCACCACGAATCGCCGCATCAGGATATCTCCGTCAGCGACTTGCTGTGGAACACGCGGCGCGTGCTAAGCTCGCCGCCGCCGCCCTTGCCCGTTGCCAATGGCCTCCCCCCGCGCCCCGCCATGGCATGCTGCACTTGACCAGGGAGGAAGAGGCACCGCCGCCAATAAGAAAGAAAAGAAACGGCCGGACCAAGGTAGAAGAAAGGGGCAGGGGCAAATTGAACATTTTACCGTCCTTCTCTCTCCTCGACCTGCTAAAACCGGGGTGCGGTGTACCGTGGCCAAATTTCATTGAGCCAGAGTGTCTTGTGGCAAAAAGCGAGAATGACGGTGTCCGCCAGCAAATACACACCCCTTTTGATGTCCCATAGCCAATTCTTCCTTGCTATTATCTGGTACTCTCTAAGTATAGTATATGTTTTTTCTGTACTTTTGGTTTAGCTTGTATAAAGTTTGCCCCAGCTAAAAAAAATTACTGTCCTGTTGTCAGAGCATCATATACTGAGCAAATATGCTTTCTCCTTCAATCACGCTGCTGAAATACTATTTGACAACGTACCTGTTTTATTTTCAGAACCGCTTATTTTTAACCAGTCAGCAGTATTTTTCTCTCGTATAAATCAGCCTCGTCTAACCATCTTCACAATAAAGCACATTTGATGTCTGACGTGCTCGAGACGCTACAATCACATGGTTAACATTGAATCTGTTGTCCGGACCGTCGGTTAAAGAAAACTAATAAACGCACAGATCTAGAGAAGGCGACGGATCCAGCCGCGCTCAGGCTCGGGCTCTCAGCGACGGCGGGGCAGTCCCAGGCTCGGCGGCGGTGTCAGCGGCTCCCCCTCTCGCCAGTCGCCTCCGTCCTCCGCACACCGGGCGGCGACCCTGCGTACGCACCTCCCTCTCCCCTCCCGCCTCCGCTGGACCATCGACGGCGCCCGGCCCCTCCGGCGGGTAGCGGGAGCCAGCAGCCGCTGCTCCACCAAGGCGGTCGCGCCGGCCGCTTTGGGAGCGCTTATGCCCCATAGCGAAGCGCTATCCGTCCGCTTAGTGCCGCTTTTTGGAACCATGGTTTTGATACAATTTGTCCTGTGCCCCAATTATGTAACGTTGTATTTCTCAGTAAACAGAAGTGGTTGCTTACTTGCCTTTACCTTTTTTTTTTATAAAACTGCATTTCATATGTGCAAGTTTGGAATTTTGTTGTACGAAGATGCAATACCAATTGTATTCAAACTGCAGGGTAACTTTGAGCCATGGGCACAGTTGTGGATGCCGCTCCAGCTGTTGTGGCTGAGGAGGTACCTTGCATTACTCATTTACTTGGAGTTCCTTATCACCTATGTATTCAATAATTGGCTCTGCTGCAAAGCGCTAGGTTCATTGAGAATGTTCAGCACCTTACATTTTCATTAATTAACAAAATATAATTGGGATTGCTGAGCCCTTTAGTTCAAAGGTCAGGCATTTCTAAGTTTCTAAATTTCTATTACATCAACAGTTGGTGCCCTTGAACCTTGCATTTGTATAACTAAATTTCAACTGATTTTGTTAGTACGTATGCCTTGCTTATTTTCCTGTCTGATTCATGCTTCTTGAAAATCAAATCAATCTCCATATCCTTAAGGAAATTGTGCTTCCTGCATGTTTTTATTAAAGAAAGGCCCTCATCATCTCATACGACTTGTGTTATTCATAGACTGTGGTTCATCTTAGAAATGTGCTCTATGTGCAGGTCACTGAGAACATGTTGGGTGGCAAGAAAGTTACAGTTGTATTTGTTCTAGGTATCTGTTCCATCTTCAGTAATTTTCAGTTATTTGTGTCTAGAATAGAATTTTTGGTTATTTGTGTCCTAGCATAGAAGAGAAGGAGCTTATAACAGCTTTGAACTTAAATGAGTTCATGTGTTATATGGGGGCTACAATGTGCACTTTAAATAGATGATTTTATTTTGCATCTGACCAAAAATTTACACATAGGTGGTCCTGGAAGTGGAAAGGGCACACAGTGTGCCAACATTGTGGAGCACTTTGGATTCACCCATCTTATTTTTTTTCTTAGAGAACGCAGGATCAGTCTTGTTGAGCTGCACATTTGACATTTGTGCGTTCTCTCTCCATGGTGCTCCTTGATGTTTCACAGAACCATGATTGAGAACATGATAAAGGAGGGGAAGATTGTTCCATCGGAGGTGACTATAAAGCTGTTGCAGGAGGCAATGATAAAAATGAAAATGAAAAATTCCTGATCGATGGATTTCCAAGGAACGAAGAGAATCGTGCTGCATTTGAGAATGTTGTAAGGCTATCTTTTTTGTACATAAAATTTGTTCAGTTCTCATGCCAGTTTAAGAAATTATTGTTCCTTTCTTTTAGTAGTTACTTTTAAATGATTTTATAGACTATTAATTCTTTCTCATTCGTTCAGACAAAAATCTCCTGCATTTGTGCTATTCTTTGACTGTTCCGAGGAAGAGATGGAGAGACGTCTCTTGGGGCGCAATCAGGTCTCCTTCATCGTTAACCAATTGTTGTTTTTAGTCACAAAATTCTTGTTTCCAACATTTCTTACTGTCTTTGCAGGGAAGAGTTGACGATAACATTGAAACTATCAAAAAAAGGTTCAAAACCTTTGTTGAATCAAGTTTGCCTGTCATTGAGCATTACAACTCAAGGGACAAGGTTAAAAAGGTATCGATGAACTTTTATCTTGCCAGGGGTACTCCTATTGCACTCCGATGACGCAAATATGTGATGTATTATACAGTAGAAATAAAACCAGAAATAAGATGCACACATTAATAAATATGTGAAGTTAGAAGGATATTTTAGATCTATCGTGTGTGTGTTCCTTTGCCAAGCCATTATAGTCCACATTTCAATTAATTGATGGCCTTTTCTTTTTACAATGTTTTCACTTTAGCCCCTATAGTAACTTTTCATTTGATCAGATCGATGCTGCAAAACCAATTCCTGAGGTGTTTGAAGACGTCAAAGCCATTTTTGCCCCATATTCTCCAAAGGTAATTAGGTTTCACTTGTTCTTTGTCTATTCTTTTGCAAATGTAGCATTTCCAGATGGATCTTTAATCTCATGTTTGCCTTAGCATTGCACTGACTATGTCTACAAACATCAAATTATGTTCACTTTTAAAAACTTCATTTTGTTTCCCATTATGTTTGCATGACTAACATACTAGTACAAATCTACTTACTCATCGCATTGTCATCTTCTCTATCAGGCTGAATAGAACAATCTAAGGGACGTGATAAAGGTGATACATGGTGTCATAGGTATACCCTCTATACCGTGCCTGACCTAAATGATTTCTTCTGGTTCTTGCCACCATAAGTGAGATTCTCATGCAGTCTTCATAGTCATTTTGCAGGCACGGTATGAGCTCATATCAGTAGGCAATTCGATTTGTTACCAACAATAAGTAGATCTGATTCCCAGTGCTCCTGCTAGAGTGACATTTTACCACTGTTTTGTTTATGTATCCTTTGATGTTGTGTTGTACCAATGTGTAATTTTACTTTATGGATTGATGAGACCTTGTGCCATTCCACCAGGTTTCTTGTTTTATGGAAAGTGTAAAACTGCTGCCATATTCTTTATGCGTTGAAATATATTTATTGCACCGAACTTATAATAATACCATCTCAGCAGTAAATATATACGCTTAACAAGCCTCTTCTAGATGCTGCTGCTTAGATTGAGAGTTGACATGTTCGAAGCACCCCAGTGTCATGAATCATAAAGCCAGAGAGGTCCAGAACCATAGCATATTCCGTATGTATAGATGTCCAACGGGCCGTGCCGTGCTGGCCCGGCCCGACGACGTGCCGTGCCGTGGCGGCCCGCGTCGTGCCGCCACGGGCCGCCGTGCCTGACGGGCCGTGCCTGTGGCGTGCTCGTGCCTGGCCTCCGGCCCAAGGCACGGCCCGTGGGCCGTCGGGCCGGCCCGAGAGCATGTCGTGCCCTGCGTGCCGCGGGCGGCCCGAGAGCAGCGCGCGAAGAAGGGAAGAGCGGCGCGACGAATGGAGAGGGGAAGGGAGGAGCAGCGCCGTCTGGGAGAGTGGGAGTGGGACTGTGGGAGGAAGTTAGGGTTTGGAGTGATTAAGATATTATATATATGTATGGATTGCAGTGAGTTGTTCAAAATATTCACATGGTTATTAATTTAACGGGCCGCCTCTTGGACCGGGCCGTGCCCATGCCGTGCCACGTGCCTGGGTGGCGGCCCAGGCACGGCCTGGTCTCTCGGGCCAGGCCGGCCCGGGCCCGGTGGCCACCGGGCCGTGCCGTGCTCGGGCCGGGCCAAAACGCCGGGCCGTGGGCCGGGCCACCGAGCCTCGGGCTGCATGGCCAAGTATATCCGTATGGTACACTTTCTCGGTCCCAAAAGATATAATTATGAAATAGTCTTAGATGCCAAATTTAACCTAATTATATAAAAATATTAATATTTATCGTACTAAATAGGTATTATTACATTTGTTATGAAACATATTTTAATATATATTGACGCCATGAACATTAATATTTTTTTATCTATGACTTGAATATATCTAGATTTTTTTTGTGTGGACGGAGGCAGTATAATGTTAATTGGAGGTTCCCTTCTGAGGTCGAAGATGTCGCCAAAAAAATCACAACAGCACATCTGATGGAATCTGACGTCTTTTTTTTCGCACATCTGATGGAATCTGACTTCTTTTTTTTTCGAGGTTACACAGTATAACGCAGATGCCCAAGACGCACGCACACTCACCCCTATGAACACACGTACGCTAGTCTTACCCCTATGAGTACCTCCGAAGGACTGAGCCGACAGATCTGTAAATTTTCGAAGTCACCGCTGGCGCCTCGTCGTGAACGAGAACGTCGCTTACCACTTAAAGCATAACGCCGGAAAATTCTGGAATAAATCTAGTAAAATGCGAGTATCAGCGTCAAGTCGAGGACTTATCCTTGGTGGGCAGGTTCCACCACAAGGAACCCAACCAGCTGATCTATAATCAGTTCGCATCTGATGGAATCCGACTGTTTTGCACCATTTGTGAGAGCTCCTGTTCCTCCTTCCCGCTTTTGAGGCCTTTGGGCCAGGTTCAATGAATGTTGCACCTTCCAATTTGAGAAGGGAAAACGATACAAATCTTGGGACCCTCTTCAACGACGCCCAAAGTATATGGCTGAATGAATGAATGGTCCACACTTCACAATTATTATGTGGCACTCTGATCCATCGCATCTTAGCTTAGGTTTTATATTTGGGCTCTCCAGTGGGGATCACACCACATATCATCCATATATGCGTATTTCGCACGTAGCCTTTGCTAAGCTGGTAGGCATGTGGGCGCTGCAATACGGTCAGCAAGCACTCCATGTGGGCTGCAACCAAACCGGCGCATGGAGAGCCATCACTCTAATCATTGAATGAAGAAATGAAAAAGGGATTAAAAAATAAAAAATCCAAGTGATGCCGGTGGGTCAGCCCAAGACGATCGGAATTGGCCGGCACAGCCTTTCCCCCTTCCTATGGGTGGGGGCCGATGTGCTCGATGGGTTTGGAGCAGACGCAGGTGAGGTGTCGGCGGAGAAATCCTGATTGCTTGGTGGGTTTGGGGGCGGACGCGGGCGAGGTCTGCGGGAAGAATGTGATCGTTGATTGTGGGGACCGGCAACGTGATTATTATTGGAATCGTGGGACCGGCCAGAAGGTCAGAGGCGCATGCAAGTCAGATGATTTTGGTGCCACCGGGAGCAGGTGGCTCGGTCGGACGGTCTAGCTCTGTAGCCAGCTATAGTGTAGCAGTTCTATATATATATATATATATATATATATATATATATATATATATATATATATATACACTAGCAAATATGCCCGTGCGTTGCAACGGGAAAAAACAATTAAGTAAACTTATGAAAAAGGAGGACAAGAATGATACACATCTATTTATGCTTCACTTTTTCTATATAAAATTCAAAACTATAATTTTTTTAGTATAACCACGATATGCATAATATAAGTTAAAGTTGGCAATAATATGACAATATGGGTACAGATCTGATTAGTTCTTTGATATTTTTGCCTTGTTTGCTCGATCTATTTTTGTGCTTATGGATCTTTTTTTTCTGACAACAGGCTTATGGATCTTTGATTTGGTCTGAATCACATGCACGGATCTTTGATTTAAAATTTCACCAACGCCGGTCGACACTGTTGCGCGTATGGTGCATACGCCTTGAGGTGGTTTCTGTGTGGAGCAGGCGCCAATTTGATTCATCGTGCGACTTTTGATTTTGTCTTAATTGGTCTTCTTGCTCCTCGGGAAGGCAAACTCACGGACGACCGATGGCTGTGGCTACGAACTCGCGGAGCGCGCAAGCGACTGAGACGGCGAACTTGTGGACGACCTCTCCATTGTCCCCTTCGTTGTTGTCGCCTACGTGTCCCTCGTAGTCCTCTTCCGCTGCCTCCACCTGCTAGAGATGGAGGAGCACCGCCGCTGCAGGACCAAGACTAGTGCATGAAGCACAGCGTGTGGGGCCTCTTGGCGCTGCGTGTGGACGGTAGGAGCGCCAGCATTGGTGCTGCGCGTGAACACGTGGTTGTGCAGGCGGGCGGGCAGGTGACGCCCGCTGTCTTAGCGGGGCGACGGAGCACGGGAGCAGCATCTACGGCGCAGACGTGCCTGTGTCGACCGGTGGGGGCGCTGTGGGGTGACGACGCGGCATCGCCGGCTCAGTCCGGCACACGCGTCTTGCCAGACACATCTTTCTTGAGTCCACGATCTGATCAATTTTTTTTGTTTGGTTTTTCGCTGGTGTAATCACGTATTTATGGTGGTTGTTTTTCTCAATTTGTAATTCTATTTGTATTCTATTTCAATTTGGATTCAACTTGCCTAAGGCAGGCATGCGTATTTCTCTTTACTTTCCCTTGTTTGTCCTGTTTTTTTTTGTGCGTATTCGAGTCGTGTAGGATGAGTAGTCTCAGCTGATTCCTTGCCTTGTTTGTCCTGTTATTATTATTTTGTACCTGTAACATGTAGGATTAGTACACTCTGTTAAAAACGTGTATGTAGAATTTAAAGGAGAGGCCAGACAAAAGGAGTTCACAGCACGTGCTGTATGCGGAGGCCGGGAAGGAGGCGGTGGACTTCCTGATCTTCCTGCTGCGCGTACGTGACTCGGTACTGAAGCCCGGTATACGTGAGGACTACAGGAAGAGGAGGATTACGTGAGGGAAAATCCAATTTTGTTATTGATTCTTTAATATAGGGCAACCGCGAAAAGCAATTGTGAGTGGTCGGGACTCAGGAGGGGCGGTGGCAGACAGAAATTTTAAGGCGGAAACAAAAGAAGTGCAGAAATTTTCATGATTTATTATTAGGTATATATATATATATATATATATATATATATACTCTCCCTATATATATATCAAGTGTTTTAGGCGTTTAAGATATATGTTGCAATTATTTCATACGAATGCTGCGGGTAAGGCTGGATAACGATCCGAGCTGGCTCGGCTCGGCACGGCTCGTTCTGGCTCGTTAGGATAACGAGCTAGCTCGGCTCGGCTCGTTATCTTAACGAGCCAGAAAGCCAGCTCGGCTCGGCTCGTTATGAGCTCGAGCTGGCTCGTTAGGCTCGCGAGCCAGGTATAAAAAATACACAAAATATAATATTTGCATTTATCTAAAGCTTAAAAATATTAATAATATAAAAATAATATATTCATTAGCTTTAAATCGAATAAAATATTCATATGAGCTAACATATCATCCATTTGTGAAGTGCAAGACATGAAGTAATACAAAACTAATATAAGTTATGATGACTTTTTCCCTAAAACTACGACTCGTTTGGCTCGCGAGCGGCTCACGAGCCAGCTCGAGTTGGCTCGTTATAGCTAACGAGCTAAAATCCTGGCTCGGCTTGGCTCGTTATCATAACGAGCCGAGCCGAGCTGAGCCGAGCCAGCTATGAGCCAAGCGAGCTAACGAGCTTCGAGTTTTTCGTCCAGCCTTAGCTACGGGGATATGCATATGTTTCAAAGGCATATTGCAAATGTATATGTTTCGAGTGGTTCGGATATTTTAGAGGTACGTTGCAAGTGTTTTAGATGAATGTTGCAAAAGTAGATCGGGATATTGTATATGTTGCAATGGTTGTACACGTATGTTGCAAAGGTCTGTCATCAATGTTTTTTATGTGTGCTTTCCGAACGCATGTTGCAAGTGTATTTATCTAGATGTTGCATATGTTTCACACATACGTTGCATGTGTTTTATTTAGATGTTGCATATAGTTGCAACGGTTTTTAAGTGTTTTAAGGTGTTCTTTTAAAGTGTTTCAGAAGCATATTTTAAGTGTTTCATCTATCTTCACACGTATATTAAAACTGTTGTATTTGGATGTTTCAAAAGCAGATCGGATGGTGCATCTCTTCTCCCCACCTTCTGCTACGTCATCTCAATGTGTCCTCTTCCGGCACTGGCATGACATCCATATACGACGCTGCGGCCGGGTTCTTCCGAATCGAAGGCACCGTGCCCTTTCCCTCTTATCGCTCGGGAGGCACGGGCCCCGCGTGGAGCGCGTGAAACAGATATTCGCTTGAGATTATCAGCCAGATCAGTCAGTCATTCCACAGTGTTTTTTTTTTAAAAAAAAACTAGACAGCAAACGAACAGGCTGGGCGCGGACGTGCGGATGCCGCGTCCACGCTAGCACTTCCGTTAGCCTCTTAGGAACTGTTGGGCATTCTTAATGTCACTACCAAAAGTAGACTTAGTTTTCTAATTCTGATAACGGCGCTAAAAATGCCAAACCTATCCCTCATGCCACTTAAGCCAAGTTGTCATCCCCAGCATGACATGAGAGACGCGGTATTGAAATATGCATTTGCTCATCAAGATAAATAATAAAAGGGATCTGCAAGCGCACAGATTAATACCGATGTAGCATTTTAACCGGAAAGTATTCCAGGTATCGTTATTTATATTTTTACCACTGGGAAGGGATTTCTAAGTATCATGGTTGATAATGGAATGAGAATATGGAACTGAGTACACATCATTGCATGTATAACCGAGAGTATTTATCAATCTCTTTATACAGGTATAAATGTCACATTTAAGTAAAGGTAAAGTGATAATGGTGACAAAGATAATTAATCTGATCAGCTAGCCACATATAATAATGATAAGCACCTCAACAGATATTCTAGCAAGTCATTAGCATGGAATTAGGATGAACTACAAAGATATTCCCTAAGTTATTATTAACTATAAAGTCTAGCATATCATAGTTAGTGCAATTATACTTGGCAATCATGGTGAGAAAAGACTATATCCATGCATAGTGAATATTAGCAAGGAAGATGAAGAACATAGCAATCACTCCCCTGTAATAGTGTTGCTCTGCCTGCCCTATACACGAGAGGGGGACTATATAAGAATCAACGAAGCTGTCACTATCGCGAACTACCCCACAATCCGGCATATAGGGTGCAATCGCAGATAAATACGGTATAGACACCACGTCTACACAATAGTTATCATTCACCCACTGTACATATGGATAAACGCTATACGATCCTAGGCATGTATATAATTCCAATCTAACTAAGCCAAGCATATAACTATGATAAACTAAGAACAATATAATTGCAAATATAATCAAGTAGAGCAAAGTCATAACCAATATATTGAAATAGAACAAAGTCATATTCATAATATTGAAGAACAATGATGAACAATTGAAGAACAATAGAGGAATTACCAAGAATCCTCTTGACAGATCCGGGAACCAATCGAAGATTGACTCCTTCTAGTTCTAATCCTATGTAGCTATGCTAACTAGAGATCTAGTTGATGTGGTGGCTCTAGGGCTTGATCAGAGGCTCTCCTCCTGAATTAGGGTTTGAAGTATGAGACGAGGGCCTCTCCTCCAGGGGCAGGGGCCTTGCTTATATAGCCCTTTCGGATGAATCTGGGCCGGCGGATCAAACCGACATTGAACGGACGGTTTTCCTTGATCCTCTAGGTCGGTGGAGCATAATCCTCGAGGCGGAGCCTGATTGGCTGAGCCAGCAGGGCGGGCGCCCTAGGGACTAGGGCGGGCGCCCTGTCCCTGGCTCTGTTACGCCTCCCGTTCGTTCTCGTGGCTTCTGGACTCTTCTAGATGTAAGATAATTACGTGTTCGGTTAATATTCCGTCATTAATCCGACATGTGGGCCTTTCTTCCGTATTTCCTGATAACCCCCTGCAGAAATAGATAAACAGCAAAACTCGTGGAATTCTGTCAGATAAAACCCTAAGTCTAGGTGTTGGTTTCATTTGGATCCTTTTCTCTATTTATTTGATAGTTATAATTGATACTTAAGGACCGTCAACAAACTCCCCCAAGCTTACCTCTTGCTCGTCCCTGAGCAAGGAGAGACTCAGTAGTTGCTGAAATGCCTTTGAATTTTGACGGTACACATGCTTTCAAATAGAGTCTCATCTCTGAGTTAAAGTAAACTGTCAAGACTTAAAACTTACTCATTATACCTTTCACCATGGGGCTTGCAACCGTCACCTTTGTCTTGAGCGGTTAAAAGATATAACAGTCTAGTCGAGCGCCATGTCTCTTATTCTTGATTAGCTATAGCTCTTGGAGTTTTTTTACAGATTTTCAAATAAAACTCAGAGATTCCTTGTATGACTCTCTCCGGTCTCTCTTTTGTGGTATTTCTGGATCCTTACCAAGGCAGTAATGGTGTCTGCCTTCTCTCAAAGCAAAGTATGTAGTATTTGTGGTATAAGGCCGAGTAACATTGCCTTCTCTCTCATCCTATTCTAATAAGGCTTTTGATATCTGGAGCTCATAGGTGGGAGATAAAGTATACATACTTACAAGACATTTATTGCATAGTCAAACCATGGATCCAGAGAAACAAGCCAATAAGTCAAATCAAGATGTGCATGTGTGGCGAATAAATGGTGTATGGTGGTAGTGATGATAACAATGATGAAAGTCTAATTCTACTTTTGCTCTTTTTGAGGGGATACGCACCTTTCTTGCTTTTAAAGCTCTTGAGGAGAATGAGGTGCTCTATATTTTCTTTTTTTTCCTCTCAAGTGGGTATCTTGTACCCCTAATTCTATTGTCAGACACTTGTCCATTTTTACCTCTCTTCTCATATTTTTTTTCATCGAGGTTCTGAGCACTTGCTCCTTTTTATTTCCTCGTATCTTTTTCTTTTCGAGGTTCCGGGCACTTGCCCCTTTTTATTTCCTCGTATAGAGCACTCATCTCCTTAGAACAATATAGCAAGTGGTAGTAACCAAAATAGCTTGAGCATTTATTTCACAGGGGATAACAAGAATGGGACAATATTTTTGGCTATTCTCTCCCGGATTAGGAGTAGAATAATTTTATGTGGATCTGGAGATGAGAATGAGTGGATATATGTGGATGCGTACTTCCGGAGTAGAAGCAGCATGTATGAGTGATCGTGCAAGTGAATCTTGATTTTAACCGCATGACAAGCTCCTAAGGGTCTACACAGCTTGACTACACTCAATGCTCATAAGCAGTAAAAA
Organism: Saccharum spontaneum; assembly: GCA_022457205.1. Lineage (NCBI taxonomy): Eukaryota > Viridiplantae > Streptophyta > Magnoliopsida > Poales > Poaceae > Saccharum > Saccharum spontaneum. Next base: position 11,547,927 of record CM039601.1, read on the forward strand.
GTAAAGGTATGGCTTAAAGTCTAGCAAGCATATATGTATGGCTGTGGTAGGAACTTAAACTCTCATCATACAGGAACTCATCATGTAGCATTTTAAGATTTTTAAAGATAAAATTCTCCAGAATTCTAGCATCTCTAGGAATAGATAAACAGCAGCTCAACCTTCCCATATCATATCCGTTAACAACTTAGACTTTAGATCAAGTTCTCTTCCCACAAGTTCAGGTTTAGAGCAAGCTTTAAATGATAACAGTTATGTCTAAACTTAGAGAGAGGACTTCAAATTTGAAAGTTAGGCAAAGCAACTATTCATCATATCCATGCTAGAGTTTTATTATTATCTAGATTCAGTTTAGCATAGCCACTTTATTTATTTATTAAAACACACTAAGCAAAAGATATAGGTATATATATATAAGCACAAAATCTTTATTTGGTTTTTTCATAGTTATGTATATTTTTATTTTTATAGGGTAGAAGTATATATAAAGATAAAGATAAAGATAGAAATACTTAGCAAGATAATGGAGGTGCTCTCCCCCCGAGCTGGATCTTGACATAATCTCTTCTGATGTAGCTAGCAGATGGCGGAGATGTATTTGAAAGTCGGCAGCACCCTGACAGCGATTAGAATGTCCTCCGTCTGCTAGTCTCCTTGAATTCTGTGAAGCTCAAATAGACAACAAAACTTTGTGGAACTGATTAAGTGTTAGCATAAATATCTAGCCTTTATCATGCTGAGCCTCCTTGATTTTTTTATGTTGTTGTTTTTTTTTTATTTTATAAAGCAGAAGAAAATATTTATGTATTTATTATATATATATTTTTTTTATGCCACCACAGTGAATGTACTTATGGGTTTTGTGCCACTCGCATACTCACATGGGGCTTTAGGGTTTTTAACATTTTTTTTAGATAGTATGAATATGATTAACTAAGCAAACTATTTAAGATAAAGTAAATAATTAAAAGGAAAGGATAACTACCAAGTTACCTCTTGGCAAGGCGTTCGGTGTTTTTAAAGTCCTCCGAACGGGACTCTTATTCGTTCAGTCGTCCTGAGACTTGGTGGATGGCGTAGTCGGTGATTCCGGCAGCGCCTCTTCTTCATGTGCAACTGTCTTTTCTTTCCATACTTGTCTCGGTGCTTTGGTCTCCTCAGGACAGTGTTGGTTGAGTGGTATGTCTTCAGATCTTACCACTTCTCCTTCATAATCTGCCCATCCGTCCTTGATGACCTGTTGCTTCTGATTGTGGTTACGCCGCCTTCTTCTTGTCCTGACCTGCTTGGATTCTTCAAATACATAGTTAGGGTCAGTAAAGTAAAGACGTACCTTCTCAGAGGCGAAGTGCATGTGGACTTCTCCAGTTCCAATGTAAATGATTGCTTTGACAGTACTAAGGAATGGTCTTCCAAGGATGATGGGTGGATCGTATTCATCTTCTCCCATGTCAATAACCTGAAAGTCTGTATGGACAAAGTGATCGTCTATCTTGACAGGGACGTCAGTTACTGTACCTTCGACCTGTCGGAATGTCTGATCTGCCATCTGGAGCTGAATATATGTTGGGTTTAAGGGCATGGTTCCGAACAGAAGTTCATAGGTGACCTTGGCCATTATGTTGACGCCCGACCCAGTGTCGCAAAGTGTCTTGTAGAAGTGGGACCCATTAATGGAGCAATAAATGCTTGGCATACCTGGGTCGTCCTTCTTAGGCAAGAACGGTGACTTGAGTTGGCGATCTTGACCTTTGTGCACGGCAGTGACCATCTTAGCTGTCTCGGTCCATACTTGCTTCTTGCTCTTGTTCCTCCTGTTGGTCCTCTCCCTTGGTTCATATTGGGGTTGCTCTGGGATTTGTGCGGTCTTGTTCTTGAAGGAAAACGTTTCCTTCCTCCCCTTGATGTAGAAGCTGATCTTGGCAGCACTAGCATAGATGACAGCTCCCGCGGTGTTCAGGAATGGTCTCCCTAGGATGACGGGAGCCCTCTCATCAGAACCGGTCTCTATCACTACGAAGTCTGCTGGAGCGTACGAGGAACCCACTCGGACACAGATGTTCTTCAATATTCCTCTCGGGAAACTCAGTGTCCTATCTGCAAGCTGCAAACACATGGTTGTTTCTAATAATGGTTGTGAAAAGAGTTTTTCATAGAGTACCCTGGGCATGATGTTGACGCTGGAGCCAAAGTCACAGAGTGCTTCTGGGAAGTCTCGCATGCCGATGGAGATCGGGATGACGGGGCGTCCTGGATCGCCTCTCTTGACCGGCAGACGGTCAGTACTTACTTCCACGATAGGGTTACTCCAGTAATCTCCTGCATCAAACATGTCTACAAGATTTGCAGATTCTAGTCCTTCCGGTTGTGATGGTATACCGGGGTTAGTAGCAGGAACAGCAGCAGCTATTTGATTCAACTGAGATTCAATCATTTTATTAAAGCTAATCTGGTTCTTGATGGCAGTAGAGAAATTATCCATTCTATTATTTATATTTTCTAGTATTTTATCATTAGATGCCAATTTCTTAGACAGGTTATCCATTAGCTTTCCTTGGTTGGACACTAACTCTCTCAAAGGTGGATAATTATTATTATTATTGAAAGAATTGTTACCTTGGTAATTACCTGAGTAGTTAGGCCTCTGTTGATTCCAACCTTGATTCTGTTGAGGACGGTTGTAGTAGTAGTTGTTGTTATTGTTGATGTAGTTCATGTCCTCCAGCAACTCAGGACAGTGATTGCCCGAGTGTCCAGTACCTCCACACTCCTCACAAGTCATGTGGGAGTCGTAGACGTGCATGACTTCTTTCTTTTCTCCAGCTCGATCATCGAGCTTCTTCATGAGTAGGTCTAGCTTGGCAGACAGCATGTCTACCTCCTTGAGCTGGTGCATATTTCCACCTCTCTTGCGTGTCTGAGTTCTTTCTTCATTCCACCTTGGTTGGATGCCATCTTCTCCACAAGAGCTGTGGCTTGAGGTATGGTGAGTGATAGGAATGCTCCTCCAGCTGCAGCATCCATGGTTTCACGGGCACTGTTAATGAGCCCATGATAAAATGTCTGCATCAGTAGCTAGCTTTCCATTCCATGATGGGGACATTCTAGGATGTAGTCTTGGAAACGCTCCCATGCTTCTGGAACGGATTCATCATGTTGTTGCTGAAAACTTATAATCTTTCCACGGAGAGCATTGGTCTTGCCCATGGGAAAGAATTTGGCCAGAAAGTTCGTGGAGCAGAGTGCCCACGTAGTGTTCTTCTCCTTTGTAGCGTAGAACCACTGCTTCGCTCTCCCTAACAGTGAGAATGGGAAAAGGCGAAGTAGTATGGCGTCTCTGGGGACTTCAGCCATGGTGAAAGTGCTGTAGATCTCCAGGAAGTGTTGAAGATGAGCACTAGCGTCTTCATGTGGCTTCCCACAGAACTGGTTAGCTTGCACCATGTTGATGAGCCCAGGCTTGAGCTCGAAGTTGCGGTCGATCTTCCCAGCAGGTCCAGTGCGGATGTTGTCCGTAGTGGGAGCTGAGAACTCGCGGATCGACTTGTTCGCCATGGCTTCGAATTCAGTCGACAAATTCCGGATGAAACTTCGGCGGTCTTCGGATTTGGATGAAGCTTTGTGCTGAAGTGTTGACGATGTCTTCTTGAGCTTGGCTCTTATTCTTCTGAATAAGGCTTCGGGATCGTCAACAAAGTTGTCTGGAAGATGTCTTCTATTCATACATCACCCTGCAATAAATAATCAAAATGGAAAATACAGGGGTAAAACTGTATAAGAGAATTGATAAGCTCGATCAGATTAGTGATGCAAATGATGACTCAAAGTTCCATATTCATTCCTACTTAGTAATCAACCTTCCCCGGCAACGGCGCCAAAAATGCTTGTTGGGCATTCTTAACGTCACTACCAAAAGTAGACTTAGTTTTCTAATTCTGATAACGGCGCCAAAAATGCCAAACCTATCCCTCATGCCACTTAAGCCAAGTTGTCATCCCCAGCATGACATGAGAGACGCGGTATTGAAATATGCATTTGCTCATCAAGATAAATAATAAAAGGGATCTGCAAGCGCACAGATTAATACCGATGTAGCATTTTAACCGGGGAGTATTCCAGGTATCGTTATTTATATTTTTACCACTGGGAAGGGATTTCTAAGTATCATGGTTGATAATGGAATGAGAATATGGAACTGAGTACACATCATTGTATGTATAACCGAGAGTATTTATCAATCTCTTTATACAGGTATAAATGTCACATTTAAGTAAAGGTAAAGTGATAATGGTGACAAAGATAATTAATCTGATCAGCTAGCCACATATAATAATGATAAGCACCTCAACAGATATTCTAGCAAGTCATTAGCATGGAATTAGGATGAACTACAAAGATATTCCCTAAGTTATTATTAACTATAAAGTCTAGCATATCATAGTTAGTGCAATTATACTTGGCAATCATGGTGAGAAAAGACTATATCCATGCATAGTGAATATTAGCAAGGAAGATGAAGAACATAGCAATCACTCCCCTGTAATAGTGTTGCTCTGCCTGCCCTATACACGAGAGGGGGACTATATAAGAATCAACAAAGCTGTCACTATCGCGAACTACCCCACAATCCGGCATATAGGGTGCAATCGCAGATAAATACGGTATAGACACCACGTCTACACAATAGTTATCATTCACCCACTGTACACATGGATAAACGCTATACGATCCTAGGCATGTATATAATTCCAATCTAACTAAGCCAAGCATATAACTATGATAAACTAAGAACAATATAATTGCAAATATAATCAAGTAGAGCAAAGTCATAACCAATATATTAAAATAGAACAAAGTCATATTCATAATATTGAAGAACAATGATGAACAATTGAAGAACAATAGAGGAATTACTAAGAATCCTCTTGACAGATCCGGGAACCAATCGAAGATTGACTCCTTCTAGTTCTAATCCTATGTAGCTATGCTAACTAGAGATCTAGTTGATGTGGTGGCTCTAGGGCTTGATCAAAGGCTCTCCTCCTGAATTAGGGTTTGAAGTATGAGACGAGGGCCTCTCCTCCAGGGGCAGGGGCCTTGCTTATATAGCCCTTTCGGATGAATCTGGGCCGTCGGATCAAACCGACATTGAATGGACGGTTTTCCTTGATCCTCTAGGTCGGTGGAGCATAATCCTCGAGGCGGAGCCTGATTGGCTGAGCCAGCAGGGCGGGCGCCCTAGAGACTAGGGCGGGCGCCCTGTCCCTGGCTCTGTTACGCCTCCCGTTCGTTCTCGTGGCTTCTGGACTCTTCTAGATGTAAGATAATTACGTGTTCGGTTAATATCCCGTCATTAATCCGACATGTGGGCCTTTCTTCCGTATTTCCTGATAACCCCCTGCAGAAATAGATAAACAGCAAAACTCGTGGAATTCTGTCAGATAAAACCCTAAGTCTAGGTGTTGGTTTCATTTGGATCCTTTTCTCTATTTATTTGATAGTTATAATTAATACTTAAGGACCGTCAACAGAAACAAGAAGCAAACGATGGCTCACAGCGCCCAAATCTCCTGTCTAATAGAATGGCTTGTACTGTCACTCATCTGTCCGCTCGCCAGCCCCAAGTTGGCCCCTTTCCTTCACGACGATGAGACTCGACGCCGCCGCGGTCCCTGCACGACCATGAAGGTCATGCTAGACGGGCTCACCCAGCAGATCCGGCCGCCGCCGTTGTCCTCGCGCTCGCCCGCCCATCTCCCCTGCCCAGCCATCCATCTGCCGTCGTCAACTGCGAGGAGGCCGTCGTGCACGCGTCAACGCCTTCGGTCGGTGCCCGAGGTTTCCGGGTCCAACGAAACCGCGATGCAGGTACGACTTTGACGATCCAAAATGCGATTTCTACTAAAATTCGACCCAGATAGTGGGATTTGTTGATGTTGAAAATCAACAGGAGTCGTCAATGACCACCAGGAGTTCATAACTAGCTTTTAAATAAACTAGCAAAGGCATAATACTCCAATCTCGAGAACTAGCAAAGGCATAATACTCTAATATCATTGGAGCTCGTTTCTGGTTTGCAAAGGCATAAATTGGAGCTCGTGGCTGGTACGGTTTGCAAGAAAATTATATAGCAAGACATAATTACAAACCTAGATGCAAGAAGGTATAGAAGAAAGTAAACAAATGTAATAATAGATTTGTTTTGTGTTTTGTAACGTTGAATCGCTGTCACTCTATATTTACATATATATAGGACGTCTAGACGACTAGGCTGATCCCTGATAAAGCCTCGTTCTCCAAACCGAATGAAGCTCTATATAGTATATACAGCCATACAGCAGTACATAATAAGATCTCAGACAATGCGTCAAATTGCAACCCGTCCTGTAAAGCAACATGACTCTGACGTTTTGTTCTTTCCATATATACTTGTGTATATATCAGCCTTCGTGCCTGCTTTTTATTCTTCCTTTCACCAGACAATCTGCTATGTGCTAACTTCTGATATTCAGCACCAACCGTTTCGCAAAAAAAAAAACAAGAGGATATTCAGCACCAACCAGTCGGTGTTAGCAAAATACCAAAATACTTGTTCATGGGCCTAATTTAGGTGTTAACAAGATTCTATGCTGTTCAGCTTTGGTATGAAATGAACCTAGTGTATCGAATGATTCCATGATATTGATCACTATCTTGACAACCTTGCTAGGCACCACCGAGGTAGGGAGGGAGAAAGTACATACAAATGGAAGGGCTTCTGGTGAGCGCAGCAACGGGGTCATTGAAGGCCGTCACCGTTAAGCTGTCAACTTTGCTTGGTGACGAATTCAAGAACATGAAAGATGTGCGCAAGGAGATCAACCCTCTCTCTGAGGAGCTTAATTGCATCCATGCCTTCCTCGTCGAGATGTCGAAGGAGGAGAATCTTACTGACAAAGAAAAGATATGGATGACCGATGTGCGGGAGATGTCCTATGACATTGAGGATAGCCTCGATGACTTTATGATTCATATTAATAATGACGACAAGTCTGTTAAGGCGAAGGGCCTGAGCCTGATAAAGAAGTGCAAGAGGTTGCTAGACATGATGAAGGCGCACCAACGGATCTCCAAGGCAGTACATGATTTCAAGACACGGATCAAGGAGGTGGAAGACAGGAACCAGAGATACAGAACTAGTGTCAAGAGCACCTGCAGGGACCCCAATGAGGTGGTTGACAGTCGAGCTCTTGTTATCTTTCAGGAAGCATCAGAGCTTGTGGGTATTGATGAGCCTAAGAATGAGCTGATTAGCTTGTTGGCAGAAGATGGATCTTCATCTCAGCATCAGGTGAAGGTGGTCTCCATTGTTGGATTTGGTGGATTAGGCAAGACAACACTTGCCAACCAAGTGTTCCAGTCACTTAATAATAAATTTGATTGTCACACCTTTGTAACGGTGTCACGGAATCCTGACATGATGAAAGTCTTGAGAACTATTCTCAGTGACGTAAGCGGGCAAGAGTACACTAACACAGAAGTTGGGGATATACAACATCTTGTCAAAAAAATCTCCAATTTCCTTCAAGATAAAAGGTATGCAAGCAAAATGATCATCCGTTAGCCATGTGCTCAATATATGATTATGTGTGAAGTGACTATGCATGTGTCAACTATGTTTCCTGACATTTCATTTTACATTATCAGATCTCAGCTCCAGCATTACTAATTCTTAGACTTAACTAGTAGTAGCTACGGGTGTGGCATCTATTTGTATCCTTTGCATTTTACATATACAATGTTTTGCCCTCTACAACAGATTTCAAAAGTTACTTTGTCATTACTATTTTGATTTGATGACAACAAGTTCATTGGCTTGTGTGCTTGCACGATAACCTGCATTTTTTTTGGGAAAATACAACTTTGTGAAATGATTATAGTTTAGGATATATTGTCTGAAATGACTACGCATGTAAACTATGTTTCGTTACAATAACTCTCCACAAAATCATATTCTTACACAAATTTATTTTTCTTCGTTTTCCTCATTAATGATGCACTGCAGATAGCAGAATGTTTTCTTTTTGCTTGGTTTATGAACTTTACCTTGTAACTGAGAGGGACCTAATAATTAGTGTTTAGGTGGAAACATATAGAACAATACAATTTATAAAAAAATACTGGAGGTCCTTTGAGTTGATTTTTAATCGCAAAATTAGATAATTTTGAAGTGGAAATTAGTGTTATATTGGGGTTTCTTTCAGAATGATAGCATCAGTAATTTAGAAACATGAATTAATGGCATTTTAGGTACAATAATAGGATGGTAGTATTTTGGCAATGGATAATATACTCTTGGTTAATTTTTCTGTAGGGTAAAGATGGGTAATTTATATACAGATTAGATCCAATGGTTATCATTGTCATTATTATTAGAATCTAAAGACAAGAGTTATATGTTTTGCTTTTTATAAAGAAAAAGAAAGGATTGATTTGTCTTTCCAACACACTTTGTGATGATTAACACAAAGACTATAAAATGTGTCTCCAGTTATAGTAAGATAAGGTATGTTACCAATAGAAACATTATCTCCTATACAGCAATAATACATTGATGCAAAAGTAGATAATTGAACTTTTGCTACATATTTGTACCAGAACTGAAGAAAACCTAGGTTGTAACTAAACATTCACTTTACACCACGAATTCAAGATTATGTCTGTCCAAAAACTCTATGTTCCATTATCAGTTTTTATTAATTGTTTTATTACTTTAACAAGCTATCCTTACTCATAGACTTCATGAACTAATTTGGCAGGTACTTCATTGTTGTGGATGATTTATGGGATTTAAAATCATGGGAAACCATTAAGTATGCTTTTATAAAAAATAGTTGTGGCAGCAGAACCATTAAGTATGCTTTTATAACAAGATGCCTGAAGAATGGAGGAGAAGTATATTAGTACCTATCTTCAAGAACAAGGGAGATGTTCAAAGTTGTACTAACTACCGTGGGATTAAGTTGATGAGTCATACGATGAAGCTCTAGGAGAGGGTTATCGAGCATCACCTAAGGAGAGTGACACATGTGACCCAAAATCAGTTTGGGTTCATGCCGGGTAGATCGACCATGGAGGCGATTTTCTTATTACGACAATTGATGGAGAGATATAGGGAGCAGAAGAAGGACTTGCACATGGTCTTTATTGACCTCGAGAAGGCATATGACAAAGTACCGAGAAATGTCATGTGGTGGGCCTTGGAAAAGCACAAAGTCCCAACTAAGTACGTTACCCTTATCAACGATATGTACAGGGATGTGGTGACGTTTGTCCGAACATGTGATGGTGACACCAGTGACTTTCCAATTAAAATAGGACTGCATCAGGGGTCAGCTTTGAGCCCTTATTTATTTGCTTTGGTGATGGATGAGGTCACAAGGGACATACAAGGTGATATCCCTTGGTGTATGCTCTTTGCTGATGATGTGGTGCTAGTTGACGACAGTAGGGCAGGGGTTAATAGGAAGTTAGAACTATAGAGGCACACGTTAGAGTCGAAAGGGTTCAGACTTAGTAGGACTAAGACCGAGTACATGAGGTGCGATTTCAGCGCGACTAGGCATGAGGAGGGAGATGTTAGCCTCGATGGGCAAGTGGTGGCCAAGAAGGATACTTTTCGGTATTTAGGGTCGATGCTACAAAAGGATGGAGACATTGATGAAGATGTTAGGCATAAAATTTCAGTCGGCTGGTTGAAATGGCGTCTTCTGGCGTCCTCTGTGACAAAAGGGTGCCTCAGAAGCTGAAAGGTAAGTTCTATAGGATGGCGATTCGTCCGGCGATGTTATACGGTGCTGAGTGTTGGCCTACAAAAAGGCGACATGTCCAGCAATTGAGTGTAGCAGAGATGCATATATTGCGTTGGTGTTGTGGGCACACAAGGAGCGATAGAGTCCGGAACGACGATATTCGGGATAGGGTTGGGGTGGCACCAATTGAGGAGAAATTGATTCAACATCGGTTGAGATGGTTTGGACATGTCCAACGGAGGCCTCCTGAGGCGCCGGTGTGTAGTGGAGTTCTAAAGTGGGCCGATAATGTAAAAAGCGGTAGAGGTCGACCTAAACTAACTTGGGACGAGTCCGTTAAGAGAGATCTTAAGGAGTAGAATATCTCCAAAGATTTAGCTATAGACAAGAGCGCTTGGAGATTGGCAATCAACGTGCCTTAACCGTGACCTCTTTTTCTTTTGTGCCCTTTATGTCCCTTTATGTGTCTCCCTGTTTCTCATCTCTTTTGGGTTTCATCTCTAGCCTACCCCAACTTGCTTGGGACAAAAGGCTATGTTGTTGTTGTTGTGGTGGTGGTGGTGGCAGCAGAATCATCACAACCACACGTATAAATGAAGTTGCTGAATCTTGCTCCTCTTCACATCGGGGTCACATATGTACTTTACGTCCTCTTAACGCAGTGAACTCGAGAAGATTGTTCTTTAAGAGAATATTTGGTTGTGAAGAAGCATGCCTGTCACACCTCACTGAAGTTTCTGATGACCTCTTGAAGAAATGTGATGGTTTGCCTTTGGCAATCATAGCAATTGCTGGTTTATTGGCAGGCAAAGCACCAACATTTGATGAATGGAACAAAGTTCAAAGTTCGTTTGGTTATGCACTTGAAAGGCAATCAGATGTCAATAAAATGATACATATATTGTCGCTGAGTTACTTTCACCTTCCACCTCACATACAAAGTTGTCTTCTATATCTGAGTATATTCCGAGAAGATTATGAGATTCGAAAGGAGCGATTGATACTGAGATGGATTGCCGAGGGATTCATTCATGAAGAGAATGGCTTCACCCAATATGAGATAGGGGAGAGGTGTTTCAATGAGCTCATAAACAAAAGCTTGATTCAGCCATGGACATCAAAAAGATCGGGTACACTGATGTCTTGTCGAGTCCATGACACAATTCTTGAGTTCATTGTGTCTAAGGCTATGGAAGAAAATTTTGTAACGCTATTTGGTGCTCCAAACATAATAGTTGATCCACGAAGGAAGATTCAGCGTCTCTCTCTCCAGGACAGGAATGAAGTCGGTGATGATGGTTCAGTAAACTTACGGGAGAATATGATATATTCTCATGCCCGTGCAGTTTCAGTGTTTCCAGGCAGTCTTGATAGCTTCCCATCTCTACAGAAGTTCAAGCATTTGCGTGTTTTGGATTTAGAAGACTGTGAGGGACTACAAGCCCATCGTCTGGCACATCTGGGCGGTTTATTTGCACTGAGGTACTTGAGCTTGCGTCGAACATGGATAAATGAGCTGCCTGAAGAAATTGGAGAGCTGCAGTATTTACAAACACTGGATTTAAGAGTTACTCATATAAAGAAGCTGCCATCCAGTATTATTCGCATTGCACGGTTGGTAAATCTTTTGTCTAGTTCTGGTGTGCATTTGTCAGATGGATTCAGGAACATGCAAGCCTTGTAGAGGTTGGAAGACATCACAGTCTGGAGTCAGATACCTAACTTCACGCAGGAGCTCTGTCAGCTAAGAAATCTAAGAAGATTGAGGATGTGGACAGATGTGTTTACCAAAGATTTAGCCTCATCCCATGTGCACTTGGTACAGGAAGCCTAAATTCTTTGACTGTAGGAACCAATGAAGAGTCCATGAACTTCGTGATGGAGCCATGGAACCCCACCCCCATCAACCTCAAACGACTTGGAATATTGGATATTCAGCTCCCTAGGGTCCCGAGATGGATCAGATCACTCGACAACCTCCAGCATTTGGGACTCAATGTTGACCGACTTGGGCCTACAGATGTTGGATTGCTTGGGACCTTAAACGCTTTGTCCAGCCTCTGTCTCTGGGTAATGATTGAAGTGGCCGACAGATTATCCTCCTCTCAAGAAACACAACGGGTTAAAATCAGTGGCGCACATGGATTCCCTAGCTTGAGAATGTTCCGAGTTGGTTCGATTAACTGTGGGTTTGGGTTGTTGTTCGAAGTAGGGGCCATGCCAAAGCTACAAGAGCTCAATCTCGAGTTCAGCAGAGATAAAACCGGGTCTCTCACCAATGGAGGATTTGATTTTGGTGTCCAGCATCTCCCATGCCTTGCTATCGTAAGATGTGACCTTGGTTACTTTGTACACGCAGATTATGAACCCGAGCACCCCGCGTGGGATGCTCTTAAGATAGCGGTCAGTTCCAATCCCAACCATCCCAGGCTGTATCATGGGTTGTAGTGACAACAGAGCAGAATTTCAAGCTACAAGCACCAACAACCATCTTGGACAAGACTTTTTCCTATCCACTGCATTCTAATTTATTTGTTCGTATTACACTTCATAGAACTTACTTATGCTGATTTTATATGCTTTGTATTATTGTTACTTTATATGTTGTACATGCTCTAGCCAAACTAAATTCTCGCCGTATTCCTTTTATTTGCCATGAAATCAATGTCGTCTTCTTCTGGAAATCCTAGCTATGGTACAAAGTCTGCTAAATGAGAACTTTGATTACATACAGATTCTTCAGCTAGGACTATGATCTTAATCTGTTCTATTATTATGAGTTCTATGATTGTTCTTCAAAGTACATTCTGTATTTAGATCTAGCGCAAATCCTGAACCTCCATCCTTCTGGTGTTGGATTAAAGACGTGTTCCTCTAATCAGAATGTTCAGTGTAATAAGAAATTTCCATGTGAATGGTTTGGTGTGCATTTCTTTAAAAAGACGAGCAATTTTGTGTTAACAGATATGTCTGGACCAAGTCATGGATGAATGCCCACAGTTCAATTATGCAGCAGCAGAAAATATCCTGCACGTTTTGGGCTGCTTGGTTGAGTTCCAAAATTTGCCAAGCCAAAATCAGAGCGTACCTACAAATTTTGGCTATCAATTGGTTTGGTACCCAAAAATTGCTACACTTTTATGGCCAAAACCACAGTAAGTTTCTAGAAACTTTTTAAAGCTTACAAGAGGGAAAAGGATATCACTAATACTTGGCCACGAGCGTCCGCCCCCGTCCAGACACTCACTTCGTGGGCCTGCATAGAGGACAACCCAACATGCATGCTCTTCCCCATTGCACTCGCGTCCTGCTGTCGAGGCATCACCGCGCATCTGCCGCTGCACTCTGCCCTGCCGCGCGCCCGTCCCTTGCGCATGTAGTGCCCTTCCCCTTGACGCGCCACACCCCATAGCAGGCCGTGCTGCGCCACCATCCCGCGCCTTGCCTCTATCCACCGGCGCCCCCCCCCCCCCGGTCCGCCACGCCCGTCGAGGCCATGGTGGGCACCATGCCACCACCACCTCGGCGCCACTAGGAGGAGGTTGCCACTGGTTCAGACTTCGTCTCCCGCAGCAGGAAGGGGAATGTAACAGAACCGCCCAATTATGCGAGATTAAGTAAGAAAAACATCCAATGGGAGGACAATTTAACAAACTTAAGCCCGTATAACCCGGTAGTCCGTGAAATCTCGACGGATTTCAAACCATTCACATAACAGCCAAGATCGTACTAAGTTTAGCGGTCACCGTCATAAGTTACATAAAAGTTCGCGGCACAAAATACATCGGAGTTTAAACATAGTTATTACAAACCAATTTCGAATAAAAGTAGCGGAAGCAGTAGTTCAAATCACTCACACACACAGCGTTTTAAAATAAAGTGCCAGCTTGTGATCATCTCCAGCAAAAGCATCAGACGAGAAGTAGTGAATGACCATTGCCCATGGTCCTAAGCTTCGCCCATCGCAGGGTAGAGACAGTTGATACAATAACCATAGTACATCTGTCCATCTGCAACAAGTGGGAACAAAGCCCTGAGTACGAGAAGGTACTCAGCTAGACTTACCCGACAGAACCAAAATAAAATGACACCAAGGATCATGATAGGCTTTTTGGTGGGGTAGCTGACTCATTTGTAAGAAAAGCATTTTAACTTAACAGTTCTTTTACAAAAGCATGCAGTATTTTAATCTTTATTACCCTGTCAGCTATGTTGCACTTATGCCCGAGTAACCATGTAATTAAGCAAGTAAGAATTACCATTGATTATTAACCATAATTACCATGTCATTTTCCACATAACTATCCAAGTGTTCATCAATATTACTACGATGAAGTAGCTCAAGTCAAGTGTTCACTATCCAGTGAACGATGGCGATTCGAATCGATTATTAACCAGCTGGTAATTTATTCCTCACACAAACCTTACTCACCCGCTAAAGTGAGGTATTAGTCACCGAGTCAACCATTCAGGTAAAGTCGCGAGCTTGCCAGGAAACACATGTACCCGGGGGCCGCCCGACTGCTCTTTGGCCTTATCATCGCGCCCCCGTTTCCTGCCACTACTGCTCCGGTACAGTGCGTTGCGGGCAATCCACTCGGCCCGAATAATCTCCCGGCTTCGCGGTCGAAAGGTACTTTATTCGGCTAGCTAAATGTGAGGCATGCGTTCAACATGACTCGAGGCCCAACAACGGACGGTCCTTAATCGACACAGACGAAAGACACTACAGTCCGAAACCCTGCGAGCTTCCGTCCGGTCTCAGGTTCATTTCGACACTTAGTTATTCTCATATGACATACTTCACATAAATCCAGGTAATCCTCTATAGCTCGCGGATGACAGGCAATCACCCGACTTCTAACGGTCTAAGCAAACTAAGCAATTATTGACCGCGGACACCAGGGTAACAAGGATCGGGTAAAGCAAGGTGAAACAAGGTATAATGCAGCAACGTTTGCAAACAACTCCTAAACGTAATGCATCAAATTAAGTAAGGTTAATAATAAATTATTTGCAAACCGGGGGAGAAATGCTCCGGGGCTTGCCTCTCTCAAACGAGCTCGGACGGTGGTCGGGACACTCCGGAAGATCTTCACCGACCTCCTCTTCGGCTTCGGTCAACTCCTGCTCTGACACCTCGGACTGCTCGTCTGGGTCCTCGGAAACTGCTACCGGGGTCACTTCCTGCGATCCTATATGATGCAGAAGTATAAGTGTTCATGCCTAGGTGCATTGCAGGGATGACATGAGAGGATGATGATGAATGCATGAGATGTAAATGAGCATGTTACTTTATTTGGATTACGTGGAACTTACGACTCTTCTACAAGGTAGTCTACGTCATCCAAGAACATGTACTCGAAAACTACCACCAATATTCTCTACCATGCAAAGGCACTTTGACACTCAAGATGCTTCAAAGATACACCAAAGTATAGTTTACTAACTAATCTTGCATTAAAGAGTGAATGTAAACCCTAATTAGCCCTATGCTTGAACAGCAACACATAGTTTAGTAGCACAGAAAAAATCTTAGAAAATTACAGTGGATTACTAATATCAAAACTAGCCTGACACAAGATTTTTCACTGCATTTGGATTACTAGAACTGTCTATACAAAAATAACAAGCTAAGGCCTAAAAATGAATATTAAAATACTTTGCATTATGAAAAGTATCAAACAACAGATTTAGAAATTTTCCTACTTTCTACACAGTAAACAAACACTATAGAAAAATTATTACTTGTATGTTTTATTCAAATTTATTTAATTAACAAAAATAACAATTATTAGTGATAGAAAGCATTTGAACTACACCTACACAATTTTCTACAGAATAGACATGATATAAATTTTTCCTAGCAAGTACATGGCACAAAAAGATTAACAAACTTGGAATCACATTTTTCTGATTTTTCTAGGATTTATTAAGCATTTATCAAGAAAACAGTCATTTCAATAGTTAATTAAAAACTCTACAGGAAAGTATCTCAAATTTGACATGCAATAATTTTATATCATAGACCTGGTTCCAATGAATCTATAGAAATTTATTTCACAATTTTTGGAGCTGAAATGACTACTAAAACATTTTCCAAAGCATTTTCATCAAGAATAATAAAAGAAAATAGAAATGAATTTTTCGTAACGGCACTGGGCTGGCCCGGGGAGGCAAGCGGCCCATGGCCGTTCTCGGCCTGGCTTGCGCACGCGGGGGAAACGCCCGAGCCGGCCCGCTCGGGGCGCGGCCCACAGGGCGTAGCCCAGTCCAGACCGAAGAGGGAAGGGGGACAGAGCGTCCTCGCCGGCGTCCGTGGCCTCGACGTCGCGGCGGTGGCCGACGGCCAACGGCCAGCTCCGGCCAAGCCGAGACCAGCGACCTTGCGCGCGATGTTCGCAAGTGAGTGGCGAACTCAAGAGGGAAACGCGGGAGGGCAGAGAGAGAGCGAGTGCGGCGGTGCGCGGGGCATGGGCTCGGCGGCACCGACGCAGTGGCGCGGCGGGGCGAGGGAAATTGAGCCCTACCGGAGCAAACGAGGAGATGGCGACGCCCGTTCGGAGGAGGGGAGAATGGGGCGGAGCCTTGTGCACGGCCAATCGGACGGTGATGGTCCACCAGTGCCGGAACAGGGCGGTGAAAGTGGAGGCGCTCGGTGGCGAGCGGCGTTCCGCTGCGGTTCCACCAGAGGGAGGAAGAAGGGAAGCAAGCGAGGCGCGAGTGGGAGGGAGACCAGGTGCCCGGGCGATTTTGAAGCGGAGCGCGGGCGCGGGGTCCACGGCGGCCACGCGGTGGCGTCGCCGGCATGCGGCCGCCACGCGGCGGGCGATTTCTGCTGGGGTGACAGCGCGCGCGCGAGCGGGAAGAAGGGAGGGGAGGCTGGCTGGGCCGGGCCGAGGCGGAGGCGGACGCGGGCGCGCGCGGGAGTGGCGCGGGCCGATTCGGCCAGCGGGCCGAAACCGAGGCGGCGGCCTGCTAAGCCGGTTTTGATTTTTTTTCAAATTTTTCATTTCAAATCAAATTCAAACACAAATTTCAAACCCCATTTTGAACAAGAAGAAGACATTTTCTGGAATTGACCCAAAAATAAAAGTTGCTTAGAATTTAATTCTCTACAACTTTGATTAAGGGGCCAACTAAAAATTCTCAATAGATTTTGAATTGCAGAATAAAAGCTAAAATAGGGAGTATTTTTGAATATTTTTAATTAATATTTTTGAACAAGTTTTTGACAAAACTTTGAGTCATCTAGTTGCTCCAAAAATTGAACTATAGTTCTAAGTGATATAAAATTTATAGTTGCAAAATTTTGAGGGAATGTGATTAGCACATTAATATATTACATCTTAAATACCTATTTCCAATCTTTTATTTCATTCAAGTTATAATATTATCACACATGATTATGATGATATGAAATGCCATGTATATGATTGCCATGCAAATGCTTGCGTAACACCGGAGTGTTACAGGGAAACCCTCGCATGCCGGGTCGTTTGCACTCGACGTTCCCTCTGGACATAAGCTTGCTGGTTATCGCAGTCACCCACCAAGTAGGCGGGCTGCCGACAATGCCATGTTTGAAGTGTTTTAGGCGTTTTCCGACTTATATTTCAAGTGTTTCATCTGAATATTGCACAAGTCAATATGGGATGTTGCATATGTTGCAATGTCAATATGCACATGTTGCAAGTCTATGTTTTAAATGTTTCATCTTGATTTGGTGTTGCACATGTTGCAATGGCTATAAACGTATGTTTTAAGTGTTTCATCTGTATTCATACGTAGGTTGCAGATGTTTTCATCTGAATGTTTCAAAAGTAGATCTTTTTTTTATCTCTTCAAAAGTAGATTTTGTGTTGCAAGCCGTGTCCGCCTTCTGTTGCTGGTGCGCCGCCGTGGTTCACGTCAATCATCTTGGACAAGGCATTTTCCTCTCCAATGCATTATAATTAATTAATTTGCATTACACTTTGCCCTGGGCGTTCGGTCTGACCGAACCGATCGGTCTCGGTCTTCGGTCATTTCGAAAGTTCGATCATTTAAAAATGGAGACCGATCGATTAATTTTAAAACTTAGAACCGAGCAAGTTCGGTCTCGGTTAGTTCGGTTCGGTCTCGGTCATGACCGAACTAACCGAACTTCACAAAACAACTACTAAATATTGTAATTTGTAGCAAATTTTACCAATATCAAGGCAAAAATACAATACAAAATATAGATTAAACATAGTGATAAGAGTGATGGTTGATATAAACTCACTAAAATAAATATTATATCACTAATAATAGTCTAAATTACATATTATGTCAACAAAATTCAAATGTTCGGTTAATTCGGTTAGTTCGGTTACTCGAGGGTAATGACCGAACTAAGTCCGGTTAGTTCGGTTACTTCAAACTAAAGACCGAACTTGTGACCGAAATTTTCGGTTTCGGTCACTTCGGTCTCGGTTAGTTTGGTTCGGTCTTCAATTAATTATGCCCAGGGCTAATTACACTTCATAAAACTTGACTTCATTTTTTTTTTTGAAGAAATGCTGACTTCATATGTTATGTATTATTGTTACTTTAATGCTACATATGCTTCAGCCAAACTGAATTGTCGCCCGAATCCTTCTATTTTCCATGAAATGAATGCCATCTCTGGAAATCCTAACTATGGTACGAAGTCTGCTAAGTGAGAACATTAGATTCCATATTGATTCTTCAGCTAGGACTTCATCTTCACGTAATAAGATTAATCTGTTCTATTACTACGAGTTCTATATCTGTTCTTCAAAGTAGATTCTGTGTTTAGATCTATCACAAACCCTGAATCTCCATCCTTCTGGTGTTGGATTACAGACTTGTTCCCCCAATCAGAACGTTCAGTTGTAATAAGAAATTTCCATGTGAATGGTTTGGCGTGTGTGCGGCGGGCCTTTAAATTGTTATCTGATATGTTTGGACCACGTTTCGCTGAAAAGCCATGATGAAAAGTATTGTTCAGATTTGTTGTGACAGAGAAACACTGTATCATGACTGATAAGTCAAACCTAATAAGCGCAAACGAACAGGGCCGTCTCATGGATGACTTATGCCACCCAGAAGAGCAAATTATTCTCCCCGTTCACCGGATCCACATCAACATATGTTTTCCCCAACTTCCTAGCATAGCTCTACATGAGTATAGAGCCGCATCCCACAATTTAGCTAACATCAACGACTGCACCCGCTTTTCGTAGGTACCGTCGCAGTCCAGCAGCTGGCTGCCTGCCTCTGCCGCGAAAAAAGTTCCTACGCTTTCTTTTAGTGCAGGGCTACACAATAGCCGAAATGGCTACAGCCAAGCACATATACATTGGGTACTCAAACTGCAGAAACACTATTGAGAGTAATGAACCAAGTACACACCAAATGTCAGAGCCAGATCTAAGAACTGATGACAAAGAACAAACATCAACATTGCTACATAGGAGTATATAGAATTATAATAGATAATCATTAATGTACATATCATTATCCATAGAACAAGATAAACCTGTGTAGGCTCATTGCAAGTTGCAACAAGCAATGGCACCACACTAAACCACGCATGCAAGCTCTAGTTCACCATAGGATACACAAAGAACATTAACACAGTAATACTTGCTACACCACATCTCAGTTTATACTTGATATAATTGATTATGTAGTTTCCATTCCATTTCATCTTCTACTGGGAGGGGATAGGCTGCATCTCTGGAGCTGGGGCAACGTCAGCCATGGGGTACGCGAACACCCGGGCAAGGCGCTCAGTGGGCACAAGTGGGAGATAGGTGGCCACAGTGTTCCCACGCTTGGCACCATCACTCACCGCTGAATTGTACCTGGCTGAGAGCTGTGCAGCTGTGGGGAGGACAGCCCTGGTGACTTTAGGCACCAGCGGGAGGCGGTTAAGGGCCACCCAAGCCTCAGCAGCACGGCGCTCTGCCACTGGCTCATAGCGGGTGTAGAGCTCCCGGGCCTTTGGCTCCGCGCGGGCAATGGCTGACTTGGCAAGGCCTGTGGCCGTGCCCACCAGGCCAGCCTGACGGACCTCCTTTGCGGCCGAGCGGGCAAGGGTTGGGGCTTCCTTCACCACTGGGGGGACACGGCGGTCAATCTCCTCAACAGACTCGCCAACCTGCAAGTGGGGGATAACGTGCAAATCATCAATCCCATCTTTGTTCAGTAACACAAATCAGATGTTGAAACAGTGCAGTTCAGTAACACAAATCGGATGTCAAAACAGTGCAAGAAATTGACAAACACAGTGACTTCAATATGTAATGTGTATACAATATAAAGGAGAATGACTAATGTGATCAAATATCCTGTGCACAAGTGACAACTCTACATAGGTAGGCATATTCAAGGTGCTGATGAACGTCACTGAAACATCAGCTAAAAGTGGACTGCGCTGATAAATCAACTACATCAACAAGCTTGTCCACATGGTATTATGTGTGTGTTAGTAGTCACCAATTTATTATAGTTTCTAATAATACTGGCCAAAAGTGGTGTGCTTGTAATCTACAAGTATTAAGCCTCAAACCTTGGCTAAACACATTTTGTTTGGTTCATCAATCATGCTTCTGCCTTGCAAAATCCCAATTTGCTAGTCTTATTTGTCAAACTAATCGTAACACGATACCAATGCCTTAGCAGTGAAACCCTTTGAGACTGGCAGTATACATGACAACAAGGGAATATTTTTAGCAACAGAGTACTAAGACTCAAATCTTGGCAAAATGCATTTTGATTGGTTCATCAATCATGCTTCTGCCTTGCAAAATCCCAATTTGCTACTCCAGTGTCAAATTAATCGTACCATGATACCAATGCCTTGGGGCTGACAGTATATGTAACATGAACATGTTTCTAGCAACAGGTCAATTAATATCATCCAGAATAACCTATCCAAACCATTAACCACAAGGCCAAATGGACAAGATTTCAACTAAAACAATGATACCAATGCCTTAGCAATTATAAACCATTTAAGACTGACAGCATATGTAACAACAAGAACATATTTCTGACATCAGGTTAATTAATATCACCCAGAACAACCTATTTAAACCCTTGACAACGCCAGATTGACATTTAAAAAAAATGAAGGTTCCTCCTGGAAACCTAAACCTGCGAATTCCATTTCATTGAACACATCGCCTATTTTGTAGCACAATTTCAACATACGAAAGAGAAAACCAAACCAGAAGAGACCCCTCCTCCTTACCTTACGGTCGATGAACTTGAGCAGGTCGAGCGGGACGGCGTGGAAGCGGTCGTACACCGGGCCAACGACGGCCTTGACGGTGCCCTCGACATGGTCAACGCCGGGGCGGAGCGGGCCCGCGCCCTGCTTGGCGTACGCGTAGGCCGCGGCCGCCAGCACCAGCGCCTGCGCCGCCGCCTGCTGCACGAACTCGAGGTACCGCAGCCTCTCCTCCTCTTCCGCCGCCGTCGCCGCCGCGGCCGTCTCCACATTCACCTCCTCCTGACCAGACCAAATCAGACAAGCGCGCCATGAGAATCCACGCCAAACCCCTCGGCCAAATCGAATCGAGAAGGAGCGCCGCTTACCTCCGTGGTGGGCTGGTTGTTGGCGACCGGGGCGTCGGTGGTGGTGGAATCGGCCATGGCTCTTCTCCGCGGGGCTGGATCGAGGAGGGATTGCGAGATTTGTCGGGGATTCTGGGTTTTCTACTTCTCTCTCGGGGGATTTTGATTTCGAGGACGCGTTTGTGATGAGGGAAAGTCGGGTGGGGAATCGGGGTCGTTTTATAGGTTGGAAACTCGCGGCGAATTCAGTTCATTGACGGTTCGAATGACTTTTATTTTTATTTGTTTTTATTTTATTATAATAAATGAATTGCTTAGTTGTGAAGCAGCTTAATTGAGGCGTTCCAGCGGCTGGCGAAGCGTCCGGCGACCGCGTGGTGACGTGGCGGCTTCTAGAAGGGCCGTTGCTGCCCGTGTGGCTGGGGGTGGGGCAGGGGTTGACGCGGGGCCCGCAAGTCGGTGGGTGGGGCGGTGGGGATGTGACGTGGGGGCGGCTCGTGTTCACGCGGTAAACGGTGTGAACGCCGTCCGCTGGGTTTTCCTAGTCAGCTGGGTTTTTCTGGTTCTTTTTTTATTATTATCATCAACACAAGGCTATATTTGTTGGGAACAGCAAGAGAAGGTTAGGCCTTGTTTAGTTTTCAGAATTGGCTCCCAAATTTCACTATGTAAAAAGAAGATCTCCATCACATCAAAATATCGGCACATATATGAAGTAATAAATGTAGATGAAATCAAAAACTAATTGCACAGTTTTGTTGTACTTTGCGAGACGAACGTTTTGAGCCTAACTAGTCAATGTTTGGACAATTTTTACCAAATACAAACAAAATGCTACAGTAACACTACAGTGCAAAAAATGCCAACTTTGGCCATCCAAAGTTGGGATCTAAACATGGCCTTAATCGAAGGTTCTGAATCTGGAGGACAGGCAACGCGATTCCCTCTATTATTCTAAAAAAATATGAATCTCCTTTTTTCCATAAGGAAAATAGTTTTAATTTATTCAGATATAAAAAATCTAGACATTTAGACTACCCGCACTCATGGACCTCTATATTCATCCTCTATATGTCCTAGTCAGCAAGATTCTCTCCTCTATACTTAATTCTCCCGCACCCATCCATCCTCTATATCATCCTCTATCCACTCTATCCACTATAGGACCCACTTGTCACTTTATCTAAATATATCCATGTGTGATCTAGTTTTGAAGGATTTATTGAGATAAATTTAATGGTGCAATCGAAATTTAATTTGGATTTTTGGTTTATGAGTTATAGCATTTTTCTCTTTGTTTAGCTAGTGGGGCCCGTCATTATAAAATATAGAGTAAGCACTGTACTACTCTAAATATAGAGTGAGAGAAAGGATAGAGTATCGTTTTAGAGTAGCCAGTGCAGCAGTTTTTACTCTATATTCATACTCTAAAGGTTTAGAGTATCGTTTTAGAGTATCCACTGCGGATAGTCTTATAATACCGAATAACTATGATTACATTAATTAAAAACAAATTTTACAATAAATTTATTTAGAGATAATAATTGTTGATATTGTTTCAAATAAATTTAAAAAATTTGACTTGTTTAAATATACAATATCAGTGTGCTCTTTGTTACGAACATGTTTAGCACATAGGCAGACTCACCTCCCGGCGACTCTTGCCAGCCGCCCGAGCTCCTCAACAAATACACAATGAAACGCAACGAAGTTGTTATGCTATTTGAAGAATTGAAATATATTTTTTCTGTAGCAAATACTCATCATATTAAAATTTGCCCGGGCTCTAAAGTCTTTTTGGGTCCGCTACTGGTTTAGCATGATGGCCCTTTATGGTATGAATCTTAGTCCTTTGGATAAGAATCACAAATGGGAAATGATAGTTTCGATAGGCCAAGATCTATCACGATTAAAAAAAAAATCAGAGCACCATACACGTCCTTTTTAGTGTCATTCCCTCCTTACAGACTCCTTAAATTGGCCATGACTAGCTACCGTGTAAAAGCATTTACTGTGGTCACCCTCTATGCCATAACCCAACTACAGTAGTTTCAGACATTAGTATTATCGCTCAAAACTCAGAACTGAATTGTAATAATTGCAGAAAAAAAAACTATCAGCGGTAGCAAGGTCCCCTGTAAAGGATATACGATTGAAGTTTAGCATGGTCTCTTCATACTTTAAACTCACGACGTAGGTTGATAATTATGATTCTATATTTTTTTAGTCAAAATGGGTAAAGCAAGACTCTGAGCACCACTTAACACACATGATGACGACTACGACGTGTTTTGATCCTTTGCCCGGGCTTGTCTCACCTCTGGGTAAAAAAAACAAATAGATAGGACATTTGGCTCTTTTGGTTATTTGCCTCGTTTCCCATGCATCGGCGGCGACGCGGGGAGAAGAGCGAGGAAACAATTAGCGGTGGCGCGGATAGGAGAGCAATTTTTTTCCTGAGGGATACAAATTTCTTTTATTTTTTTTAGAAACTCGAATTTCTTTTTATCTGGATGGTGAGCAATGACTCAACTTGGGCTGAGACGAGCAGACACGAACGAGTGGGCCGATGGTTGGGCTACAGTGAATGGGCCAGACGAAAAAAATAGGCTGAAGTTTTACCACTTTATTATTAAGTATAGATATGGATTCCTTAAAAAAAGGTATAGATATAGATGAAGATTGACTATTTTTCTTTTATTAAGAAGAGGCGATGTTTTAGATCTCAACTTAAGATGTTCAGCCGAACATTTGTTTCATGTTTAGAATACAAACATTCTAGGAAATGGTATTATAATATCCATGACAATATAGAAAAAGATGAATAACAAGAGTTATAGCATATATAGAAATAGATAAATAACATAACATAAATAAAAGCAAAAAATGATAAAAGATAGAACAAAGCATAAGGAAAACAAAAGGAATAAAAATAAAAGACCATGTAATAGCAGAAAATTAAAAAAAACATTACATGAATACTAATTAAATACATAAAATACATCATAAAACATCACATATATATTAAGTGAATATCACATATATATATACTATATGGCCCTCACAAAGTACATCATAGAACGTCACATGTATACCACACGAATATATCACAAAAAATATCAAACATCACATTATAATACGAACATCACTTATATCACATGAAATTTAGAAAATAACAAAGTAAAAAATATTAAGCTAATGAACTAAATTAAAATAACAAAGAAGAAATAAAAATAAAAAACATGAATAACATATGCTAAGTATATATAAAATATTAACTTACATAAGGAAGAGAAAAAGAAAATTGAAAAAATCCACATGCATACTACATGATCATGATATGTATCCCATGTAACATGTGAAATAAAAAAATTCAAAAAACATGAAACATGAAAATGATTAAATAAAAAATAGAATAAAATAGTTATAGAAAATAAAAAAACAAAGTGAAAAACTCTACATAAATAGAGAAGAAAGTAAATAGAAGAAAAGAAAGAAGAAGAAAGAATAAGAAAAAATAAATAGAAAAGAAAAGAATAAGGAATAAGAAAATAAAAGAAAATTAAAAATAGAAAAATAAATTACTCATGCGGCGCAGCCCAACATTGGTTAACCGAAATACCCGAAAGGAAAGAGTCCACATTACCTCCTTCAACTTTTACGAAAGTATGTTTTTTCCTCTCTGAACTCTAAAACCGAGTAAACCACCTCTCTAAACTTTTAAAATCATTTTTTAGCTCCCTGGCCGGTTATAAGCGGTTTTCGAATAAGGCTTTGTCTTTTTCTTTTTTATTTATTTCGGTCGAATTATTAAAAAATCATAGTAAATCACAGAAAACTCATAAAATAAAAAATCCAATTTTATAGGACTCCACATGTGTAGATCTACACAATGGACATATAATATGGTATGCTTTAGTACAAATTATTTATTTTAGCTTTAAATCTATGCTTTTCTATAATTAATTCACAGCTGCGGTTCTATAGAATCTATAACTAAGTTATACATGATCCAATGAGTATGAAATTTTTACTACAGTTCAAGCATACAATAATTAGATCACATAAAATTTCACTACAATTGAACCATAGAAACTGCAGCTATGAATTAATTACAGAAAAACATAGATCTAAACTATAGCAAGAAATTATATTAAAGCATACCATATTATATGTTCAGATTTACTCATGTGGAGTCTAACAAAATTAGATTTTTTGTTTTATAATTTTTTTGTGATTTACTATAATTTTTTTAAAGATTTAGCCAAAATAAATAAAGAAGAAAGAGACAAAACTGCACTTCAAACTGCTCATAACCGGTTAAGGTAAAACGAACGGTTTTAAAAGATTTTTTCCACCCCGAAATAACCCAACTTACAGTTTACAGGCCCACGAGGATACAGCCCAGCCCAACATTGGTAAACCCTATCCCGCACTCCCATCGCCGCCGCCCCCACTCCCCTCCCCGTGGCGCGCCGCCCCAACTCAAGCCGGAAGTCCCCGCCCCTATCCCGCCGCCCTACTCCCCTCTACCGAACGGTGCGAGGCGAGGCGCTCTCGGCGGCGGCGCATCGCTTTTGTTCCGCACGACTGTGCCCTGTTCCAAGAAACAACAGAAAGCCTTTTGTTCCGCACGACTGTGCCCTGTTCCAATAAACACTCTGTAATTTTCAGGTATGGCTTTGGATCTTGTTTTCTTCACGTTAGTCTTTCGTGATTTGTGTGTCCGGCAACTACAGATTATATAGTTGTTAGAGATATGATATTCTTTTTGACAAGTAGGAGCAGATCGAATGATCGATGGATGTGTCCTTTATGTAGGAGCAGTATTCTGGATGTTCGGGGTTTGAAATATGAACTGAACTATGCTACTATGCTGTGTGTTGTTCACCTCAGTGCCAGTAGATGACTGCTATTTCACCTTCTAGCTAATTCCAGTCTCTGATGATACTGATGAGATCTGTCTACTCATTTACAATAGGGGTTTGGGGTACTGCGTTTACAGTTTGCATACTAATCTTCTGATGTTTCATCTGCAATCGATCTGGCTCCATTCGCATTTGTTTGTTTATTATTTCCTTTTCAAAAGTCGCTTACAATAATTTCTGCATCATTTTTCTTCATTATGTATCTAAATACTCCGAAAGCTAGCAGTAAAGTGTTCTAGCAGTTTTTTTGAGATTTTTAGTACTGTTCACAATGTTATTAAGTCGTTCGACTAATCGCGATTAGTCGGCCTTATCGGTCCCCCAGCTCCGATTATGGTCACCGATTCGATCAGTAGCTCTCATAAAGGTGGTTCAGACAACAAAAATGGCAGCTCTAAGCACCCATATAAGCCATCAAGCATATTCAGATACATATGGGTTAGGGGCTTATATGGGTTAGAGGCTTAGAGCTGCCATGCCATGATTTATAGGCTTAGAGCTGCCATTTTTGCTGTCTGAACCACCTTTGTGAGAGTTACTGATAAAATTTTTGAGAGATGGTTAACTGGAATATATCATCTTAATTAATGTTTGCGTAACTACATGAACCTTTGTTACATTGCTCAATGGCTGTTGCATGCCTCATTTTCATGAGATGTTGGAAAATGGATTAAAAGGGAATTGTAACAATAGCTCAAACTGCTTTTTAGTGACACATACAGCAAAAAGCAATTTAGGCATTTATATGTTAACATGCTATCTTGACAATCCAACAAATCATCTACAGAAATGGAATCCATCAAACTGTCTACAGAGTTGCAATTGATATTTTTTTTTCTTCCATCACTTACCTCATTATGTTTGTAATCATTAAAAGTACTTTTTTTCGGGCTAATTGCTACTCATGTTGTTATGTCATTACATATAGCAAGTGGAATAGAAGTTAAATCAGGGGCCATTATGTCAGTATATTGTTTAGATGAATGGAATTTTAAACATGATTCTTTGGCTGAGTTGCATTAGTATGGTCCTGTTTGCTGCTTTTCACCAAAAAAGAGAAACAGTGGAGCAGCCAAATGAAACTTCTAGGCAGCTTCCTGGCAAAGCGCCTCCCTCAAAACAACTGTGAGCCGGTTTCCTTGTTAAGCAGCCTGTGAGGAGCTCATCTCGGCCTTTTCTTGCTGTCCTCAAGCGCCTCCTCATCCCGAGTGCCTCCTAGTAGCCTGCCTCCATTGTTACGAGTTCCTCCCGCTCAGCGTCCTCACCGTCGATGAGTGCTGCCCCACCCCGCCGGCTGCCTCCTCGTTGATTGACTCCCCACTGAGCGCCATCCCACCGACGAGTGCCTCTGGATCAATGTGTTGCCCTCGACCACCACGTGAGCCGCCCCACATCTACGCACACCCTTGGCCTTTGCCTCCTAGTCACCGGTTGGCCGGTTCCACTAAGCAGGAAGAGCCTGCTGCTTGCTCTCTCTTCTAGATTGGAAGAAGCTGGAAAAATAAAGCCACACACAAAAGTACTGCTTTTTACGCTTCTCCAAAAAGAAGCTTTTGTGGACAGCTAGCTTTCTATAAGTTTAAGCCATTCAAAACAGGGCCTATTTGTATATTTAGTGTTTTAGATGTCAGGTTAGCTTGCACATCATTTCATCATATTTGAAACTTATTGAACTGTTTGGGAAGGTGTTTGTCCACGCCCAGGGTTTTTCAGTGTTGTGACAACTTGATATTATTTTTGCAGCTAGATGGAACTTATTGTCTGACGTATTATGTTAAGCAATATATTTTTCCTCGATTCATCATAAAATTGCTTGGTTATTGACACCAGATGAAGATTTTAAAAAAATCTGTGTTTATTTTGGCTTAAATGCTTAATATAGATGCATGTTCCATGCCATTTGGTCCAAAACACATGATATGACTGTCATGTTTTTATATTTGGGTGAGATAGTTTAATGCTATTTTTGGGTGAGATAGTTTATATGGATACCGTTCAAGTTTTCTTTTGTCAATGTTCTGCCAAGATGATATTTCCTTTTTGCACTTTGCACAGAACTTAACATCTGATACACTGTCAAGCAACATATTATTTCTTTCTTTATATTAAAAAATTGTGTGGTTATTGATGTCAGATAAGTTGAAAAAAACATTCCTATTTTGGCTTAGGTGGAGTCTATTGCACTTCCACCATGTGTGCTGCTTGTTCGTCCTTAGCACTTCTTTGTTTCTATTGTATATAGGAAGGCCTTGCAAGGTTTCTTTTTCTTCTTTGTTGATAATTTGGTAGATTGCCAAGATTCCATGTTAACATGTAAATTCCTGGACTACTTTTTGGCTGTTTATGTCACTAGGAAGCAGATTGAGCTATTACTCTAATAAACCTTATCTTTAGATTTAACTCTACATTTTCATTTCTGAATTGTGGCACCCTACCTGTTATTATTTTTTGGTGGCTCATGGGACTATTTCTTTTTACTGTTTCTAAGTTTGTTCTTTTGTTTGAATGTCAGGTGCTATCAACTTGGAAGATGGCAGATGAGGAACAAGCCCCAAGCTCTAGGAAGAGGGTTGCAGGTACCCAAATCAACAAGGATAATCCTGAGCCTGATGATGACGGACCAGAGCAAGAGATCAGTACATTTAAGAAAGCTAGTGAGGAAGTTATGGCAACCCGGAGAATTGTAAAGGTTCGGCGCCAACAGACTTCATCAGCTCCTTCTTCTAATCCTTTCTCTGCAATCAGATTTGCCCCCACTGATTCTGGTGCTCAAACAAGTGCCCCCGTCCCAGAGGCCCAACCTTCAGATGTCAAAGCTGATGAGGGAAGTAATGGTAATGGGAAAGATACTTTGTCTGTGTCAGACAAGAATGCAGGCTCTGGTGTAAATACCGACTCCGGTGCCACAACTGAAGCACCACCTCAACCTGTTGAAACCAGTAACAAGGCAGAAGACACAAAGGATGAATCTGGTGGAGACAAAGTGGTAGCTGGAGAACCCAACGAAGGTAGTTGCATGCCATCTGAAGTTGAGGGCAAAACAAAAGAGGGAGATGCTGAAGAAACGGAAGGGGCAGATGAAGCTGGAAACAACGATAAAATTAGCAAGGATGATACTGAGAAGAAAGATGGAGGTGAATCAGAGACCAAGGATGGCCTGTCTGATGAGCAGAGAGATGCTGATAAAATTGGCAAGGATGGTACTGAGAAGAAAGATGGAGGTGAATCAGAGCAGAAAGATGCTGATAACAAAGGGCAGACATCATCAGCGACACCCCTTTTCTCGTTTAAGAATCTGTCAAGTGGTCAAAATGCTTTCACAGGTCTGACTGGAACTGGATTTTCAAGCACATCATTCTCGTTTGGCTCAGCCTCTAAAGATGGCTCAAGTGCTGGTCCCCTATTTGGGCTGAAAGCTGATGGTTCTTCGTTCCCTTCTTTTAATCTTGGTGCTGCTAACAACGGGAGTTCCGCCACAGCGCTTGCTACTTCAGCAGAGGCACCCAGGAAATTTGCTATGACTGAGGGCCCAGTTGAAACCGGTGAAGAAAATGAGAAGGCTGTATTTACTGCTGATTCTGCTTTGTATGAGTACCTAGATGGGGGCTGGAAGGAAAGAGGAAAAGGTGAACTGAAGCTGAACGTCCCTGTATCTGGCGGTGAGAGAGCCCGGCTCGTCATGAGGACAAAAGGCAACTACCGGCTGGTCCTGAATGCAAGCCTCTACAACGACATGTCACTCAAGGACATGGACAAGAAGGGCGTGACATTTGCCTGCATGAACAGCATTGGGGAGTCACCGAGCAGCCTCGCCACATTTGCTCTGAAGTTCAAGGACACAGCCACCAGGGAGGAATTCAAGGATGCGGTGGAGTCTCACAAGACAAGCAAGGCACCGGACGCGCCGCTGAAGACGCCCGAGAACTCTCCGAAGGCAGCAGAGGTCTGAAGCTGCACTCGGGTCCTTTGTACGTGTCCAGGAAGGAGCCGAGAGGTACTTAGGGTTTCTGTTATTATTGCTGAGTTCTTAAGAATGTCGCGTCATGAAATGATGTCCTGAGTTGTGTTTGCATACGGATACGGTTCCCTGGTGCTGTTTTTGGAACAGTGGGTAGCCTGTCGAACTTTCATTATTACATTACATACAGTCATAATCTTAGAATCCTGGAGACGAGACTCGTTAGATATGTTTGCTTGTCTGTGCTCCGTTGTGTTCTATCGGTTAAGCCGTGATGTGTTATTATAACTAGTTATTATGTCTTGAATGAATGTACGCAATTATCCGTGTCCTGGTTATTATATTCCACCGAGGGCGGCTTATTTGCATGCACTCGTGTTGAATTGAAAAATTGAAAAATTTCTGTCCTAGTCCACACTAATGGGCCTTTGTTGAACAAGGCCTGTTTTTAAAAAGCTGATCGAGACAGACCAGGTTGTAAAGATCTGTAATCAGAACGAACTTTTGAAAAGGATTTGAGAAAAGGCCTTCAGTGTGGTGTTTGTACACCCACTGGAACTGTCCGATGTGGGGCACGAGAGAGTAAAGGTGCCCACTGGGTTGGTCTGATCGTCCATGTATAGTACTATAGCTTTAGGCCGATCACTGGAATTGCTACCGGAGCTTAGGGTGTGTTTAGCTTGAGGAGAAGAAAAATTTTGGGTGTTATATTAGATGTGTCGGAAGGATGTCAGGAGGGGTTTTCGGATACTAATAAAAAAATAAATTACAGAATATGTTAGGAAACTGCGAGACGAATCTAATGATACTAAGTAATCTGTCATTAGCACATGTGGGGGTTACTGTAGCACTTAAGACTTTTCATGGACTAATTAAGTTTAAAAGATTCGTCTCGCGATTTTCCTGAGAACTGTGCAATTAATTTTTTTCGTCTATATTTAGTACTCCATGCATGTGTCAAACATGCATTTTTACTGTAGAAGGCAAAATTTATTGGGAACTAAACACTACCTTAGGTGCCAGGCCGAAAACAGTGAAGTTGTCCAGCGCTAACCTATTCTTCCAATGCCATCGGAGCATTGGGCTGACATTGTGGTTGCGTTCTGTGCACGCGGGAGGTTTTCAAAGCGGGTCACCAGAAGCTTCCGGTGACGATCACCGGAGGGTTCCGGTGGGGCCAAAACCTTTCACAGAACTCTCTTGAGTGCAACGGGAACCTCCGGTGGGGTCATTAATTTGGAGGGTTCTCCGGACCTTCACTCCAAAGAGGGTATTTTCCTTTGAAAACGGCGCTAGAGGTCACTGAATTTGTCCCGTGGCACTGAAGAAGAGCTCACCGAAGCTTTGGCTAGTTAATGACTAGTTTGAACTAGCCGTTGGGACTTGGGAGCTCCTGTGGCCTGTGGTAAGCTCTGGTGCTACCACCAGAGCTTTTCGGTGAGTACATAGAGAGCCCTTTAAGTGCATAACGAATAGTTTGATTGTTGCAATGGTGTTTAAGTGCCCGTTCATAATATGTTTAGGTGCCATATATGTCTAATTGAATATTTTTAAGTGTCATCTATGTGTAGTTGGACTCAACAAGTGTAAATCGCAAAAAAGTTTAAGTGAATTTAATGATGAACATAGCAAATTGCGAAAGGGCCTCTAGCCTAGTGGTTAGAGCACCTGAGTAACATCTAGCATGCCTAGGTTCGACTCCTCGTGGGAGCGAATTAAACAGATCTAGAATAAAAAAATATATATTATAAAAAAATAGGTTTGGGGTTTCCCCTACTGACTTCGGTCAAATGAACATAGCAATTTTTAAGTGTCATATATGTGTTAACCGAACAAGTTTAAATGAAGCACATGTTTAAATGCACATAGCAAGTTTGAGTGTCATGTAAGTTTTTTGTGAACAAGTTTAAATGGTAGCCTAGACGCTAGACGCAAGACAATTGTCAACCTTCCGACCGTCTAGACGGTCTAGACAAAGATTAGACGTGTCTAGATGTATTAGACGACTTTGTATTGCAGTAGCTAAAATTTCATACAAATATAAAAAATGCACATGTAACTGGCTAAGTATACTCTAGCATGCAAAACACAAAGAAAATATTATGAGAAGGTGATGACACATGAGCAATTCAGATTTGAAATACAATAGCTCCAAGTTCTCGGTTTATCACACATCTAATTCATTATCTCTCTAACATATAGACATGGCAATTTGCAATTTATAGAAACCAAAAGAAGCAAAGGGAACCACATATTGTGATATTGACATAGTACTTAGTTCTCAGTTTTCACTATGCCATGCTATATAATTGATATGACATGATAATTAATTAAATTCTCAACTATATCATTATCAGATCAGATAACTAGCTAAATTATAAGCTATATCATGATATGATATGATATGATATGATTATTAACTTAATTATAAGCAATATCAATCTACACTGGATGGCTGAATGCTTCCTTGTACGTTGTTCGGGTGAAATTTGGGCTGTCTCATTACCTAGACTTAATGTCTAGGACACCTAGTCGATCATCAAATAGAGTCTAGTTCATGTCTAGACGGTCTTTGACTAGAGTTGACTGTCTAGACGGTCTAACTGTCTAGCCCAAAGTCTAGGGGCTAAACTAGTCATTAACCCCATGACTAGCGTCTAGACGGGCTAGACTTACATCTAGGTGAACACTACCATATGCTTAGGTGAACATAGCAAGTTTTAGTGCCACGTGTTTATATATAAGTCATAGCAAGTTTATATGTTTACATATGTTAACAAATTTAAATGTCACATATTGTAGGTGCTAAAATAAACATATTGTGATGTGTATGATGTAGCTCATAAGGATTACTCCCTCCGAACCAAATAAATTAATTCCTAAAGTTGTTTAAGTCAAACTTTTTTATGTCTGACCAAATGTATCTAAGAAAACATAAATATTTGTGACATCAAATAAG
Source organism: Saccharum spontaneum (assembly GCA_022457205.1). NCBI lineage: Eukaryota > Viridiplantae > Streptophyta > Magnoliopsida > Poales > Poaceae > Saccharum > Saccharum spontaneum. Next base: position 11,581,134 of record CM039601.1, read on the forward strand.
CACATTATGAAGATATAGTTTTTGGTGTATCTAACAATACTAACTTTGTGTCATAAATCTTAATACTCTTTCCTATAAATTTAGTTAAACTTTAAAAAAATTTGACTTTAGACAACTCTAGAAATCGATTCATTGAGAAACAGAGAGAGAAGTATCTAATATAATAATACTAATGTGTTTAGGAGATCGGAATAGTAGTTTATTTCATTCACCAAATTCACTTCGTGCCTACTTAAAAAAAATCACTTCGTGCCAGCACATGGTGCCACTTATATTGACATCATGCTCGCAACCACGCAGGGCATTTAACTGGTTTTCCCAAGCTTGTGCTTGAGCTTCAACTTGCTATTATCTCAAGTAACGAATGACATCTCACGTGCGGAATGTGCCGTCCTCATTGACCGTAACAAGAACAAACACCGCTATTACCAATACGTGGAACTGTTTGATTGATGTTTTCTTCGTCTGCGACATGTTTGACAATGATCTAACTCTCTCGTTGGCCTCCAAATTTCTAGCTATGTCTCTCGGTCCCTATGGCATAAAACTCGCGTGTTTCCTACTAGACAGAGGCACAGAGTTCAGCTTGGCGCCACAAGAAATAGCACTGCAGTTCAATTTTGCATTTTGGATGCATGGAAACAGAAAACATCCCATAATAAGACTTTGAATGAATTAGAAAAGAAGAAAAGGAAGACCCAGGAGGCCAGGAAGCTAGGGTCACACGTGCAAGGTCCATGGGCTGGATTCCCAAGCCACGCCTTGCCCGTTCCTTCGGATCTGCGGCCCATCTATCGATGCACCGTTTCATCAGGTCTGCAATTTTGCCATATCATATTCAGAACTTGCCTCGAGCTCACAAAAAATAGGAAACGGAAGACACCGCAAAGCTGCAAACTAGAATACTAGATCTGAGCCTTCAACATACATGCAATTGCAATGCAAACCATCTAAAAGAAAGAGCTTGTCTATCTAACACCCGGGTGTAGATAGTCAGGTGAATGGTGAAGTGAATCCATTCTCCTGTTTCCACGTTCAGCAGGATTGTTGTTTTCTGCACAAGCCAATGACGAATCATGAATTGCGTCTAAAAAACTGATACAGAAACAATGCACCTCAACTAATGATACATGTGCAGAAAGTTCAGGTCTTTATCATGATGCAAATGCAGGAATATGTGCTCCTAAAAAAAAGCAGCAGCAGCAAATCTGGGTCTAAGCACGGCACGGCAATGCAGACTGACGACCACAAAGATCATAGATACAGCTAGATGCGATGCATGCTCTGGCCAGCTACTCCCAGTAATATAATCGCCATATGTCCACATCAGCATTAGTAGCAAAGCAGAACTACTGACAGAATAATCAGAACAGACTTCGAAACACTAATAGATTGATAACCACAAGAATAATCAGAATGTACTAAGAAACTTAGAAACTGTAATAGATTGATAACCACAAGGACCATACATCCCGTGACATTATTTAGTCAGCTATAGTTCCAGATAAATCTCACAACCCTCTTTCAGCCAAAATTATGATAGCAAACGATCTGCCAATTACAAAAGAGTAAACTGAAACAGCAGGAAACATGGTTCATATGAAAAGGAAAATTGCTAACAGAAACGATATGGTTATGAAATAATTAAACTGGGACTCCTCCAAACAAGCTAATAAGCAAAGGACGGTTCACTGGGCCGGAAGCTCCTGTAGATGGAGGCTGCAACCGGTATGAGACCCAGAAGTGCGATCTGGACCTGTTCTGAGGTGCTTGTCCTGACAGTGATCTGCCCACTCAACTTGTTGTTCAGACCAAGTCGCACTGCCATCTTCGACCCCCTTCCGATGGAGAACTGGGACTGCAAGTTTGCGCCCAGAGCAAGGTCTCGACGCCACTTCATCAGAGAGAGACCCAAGGTTGAGAGGGACTGGCCAATCGGATAGTCTTTGTCCTTCAGGCGTGCCTCCAAGTTAGCTCCATATGCAGTGTCCCCTTGGGCTCGCATCGCGCCAGTGCTGGCAACTAGTGACAACCTCTTCCCAAGGGAGAGTTGGTCCTCGACCTTCAGTCCAGTTGCCACAATGTCGCCCAGGAAAGTTACTGAGAACCCTCCTGTGGTTTTGTTCTTCTTGATATTCTTGATTTTTGTCTCCCCACGGAGAATATATGCAAGCTGCCGACCAACAGTCTGGATATCAAAACCAGCAAGTGATGATGCATTCTCTCCATGCTTTGCAGCAATGGAAGAGTCCAAATGGATGCTAAATTCCTTCTTGTCCTTGGTGACCTGAACTGCTACATTTGCTGGGAACCTGCTAAGGATAGCTAGTGTCTCTTCAACACTCACTCCATCATAACCACAGTCATGATCCCATCCATGTGCATCTAAAACAGGCCTTGCTAGGACAGTCGAAGTTGGCTCCAGAAAGCGGTACCGGTATGTGGGATTGTCACAATCAAATGAAGGAGGCAGCACCATATCAGGTAAGGGAACTGATACATTCTCTGGAGGAGGATCCTGATCGTTCTCACCAGCGATATTTGCATACCCATAATCATCCAGATCAGTTTTCCCCCTCTTCTTCATCTCCTTTAACCTGCGGATCTCATCCTTCCATTGTTTCTTCTGGAGAAGCTTGACCCTGTAGTCATACTCATCGAAATAAGCATTCTTCTGCTCCTTTGTGAGCCTTGCAAGCTGAGCTTTGGTCAAGGGCTTGAAGGGTGGAAGCTGATCATATTCTTCTTCGTCGTCATCTTGTTCTACATCAGAATAGTCATCCAATTCAATATCAGAATCACCTTCATTGCCACCCTGCTCAGCAGAAAGTTTCGGGTGGGCTCTAGACTGCAAGAGTGAAGACAACAAGAAAGGAAGAGGTGGGGAGCGGAAACGGAAGCCAAAAAGCTTTCCAGGATTAGGATCCTGAAGCTTCAGAAGTGAGTTGGCTTCCGATAATATCTTTGAGGAGTAGCACAAAAGCAGCATCTGATGCCTCCAGCTTTGGCCATTCGGAAGCACTTTCTGGCCCTCACGGTTTTTCCTGCACGAAGGATGGTTCTCAACAAGGGCTACTGGGTTCATCAAGCGCATATCTCCAGCAGCCTGCCTGATGGACTGCTGGATGATGTGGGATCTCTGAGCCATCAAGACCTCATATGTCATGGGAGCACCATTCAGGCCTTCAGGAGGAGCAGAGGCAGCATGTGTGAGTGCAACAATGGCATTGAACCATATGGATGAGCCAAGAACAGCAGTAATTGTCTTCAGAAGAGGCAAATCATTGAGATCACGGCTCAGACTATCCAGACGATCCACATATAGAACAATATCAGGTGGACATTTCTTGGTATATTTCTTGACAGCAGCAAGAATCTTTCTGTTTGATCCTTGGTCCATAACGTTGGGCCGAAGGCCAGGTGTATCAATGATTCTAATCTTGACACCATCCACATCACCAATGATTTCCCGCACATTAGTGGTTGCTGAGCTAAAGGCATCAGTTTTGGACTTCTCTTCACCAAATATCGAATTGATAGTTGCACTTTTGCCAACTCCAGTCTTTCCTAGAACAAGTATGTTGCATGAGAAGTTCAGATCCTCCTTTCCCTCTGCTTCAAGAAGTAAGGCCTTCCTCCGTGCATTATCAAGGCTGAATGCTCGGTTTGTCTGCCTACCATGTCGGATACCCTCAGCAAGGCTCAGACGGTACAGCACTTGTGCTGCAACCGTTTCTTCAGGAGTAGCTCCCAGTCTATAAACCAGACGCAGAAACTTTACTCTAATCAACTCAACCTTGTCGTGTAGCTTCTTCTCTTCCTCTGTCATCTCTTCTGTAGGATCAGCAGTAACTGCTAGCTCCGAGGGGCTGAATAGGTTTGACCGGGCAGGTTGGCGAGGCGCAGTCGGCCTCAGAGAAGGGGCTGACGAACCAAGACCAGCAGGTCGGTCCATGGTGAATATTCTAGAACCATCTTGTGAAGAAACTGTGATATTCCCATCTGAGGATCCACCGGTTGCCGCTTTCAGAAGAGCCGCCAAGGCAGCAGAATCAAATCCCTTCTCATCCCCATCATCATTATCATCATCATCCTCGTCATCCTCAGAATCATCAAGCATAATCTGCCCATCCATGCTATTGGTGAAGTCTCTTGAGACACTACCACTAGAGCCTCCTGCAAGCTCCTTCATGATCTGTTTCGCGGCTTCAGAGCTCTCTAAGATTGCAACCCGTGCGGGACTCGTGTCAGAGTTCGCCCCGTCATCATCATCATCAGCCTCATTTCCAACACCATCCTCGTCATCTGGCACAACCTCAATTATGTCAGTATCAGCAGCCTCCTCTTCACGATCAACAACCTTAGTGGCACCTTCAATCTCATCAGCACCATTATTTTCATTGCTTGATTCTGGATCCAACTCACGAGACAAGATACCATCAGCACTAGGCGCAGCAACACTCTCAACCTCTGTGGGCTTGTCGACACCAACATCTTCCACCGCTTCACTGGCAGTGGCCTTGTCTTCAGTATTCTGCTCCTTCTCAGGACTATCCTCAAGCACACTGTCAGCACTTGCAGGAGCAAGCTCATCATTCAGAACCTGGGTCGGTGTAACATTTGAATTCTTTACATCCCCACTAGCATCAAGACTACTAGCAACAAAGTCAGATAGAGGATGTTCACTTACCACTGGACTCGCCTCACTCGGTGGCTCAGGCTTGGTGGCTTCGTCTTCAACATCAGCATCCTTCTTAGTTGATTCTTCTGGTGCTTCTTCACCTCCCAGAGCCACCACATCATCACCATCAGCATCCTTGTTAGTCGATTCTTCTGGGGCTTCTTCACCTCCCAGAGCCACCGCATCATCACTCGCTTCCTTCTCATCACCCAATTCACCATTAGCTTCAGAAACATGGGCTACCTTATCCTCTGGTTCTGCCGCCTCCTCGCTCGGAGGAGAGACCTCAACCTCCTTCTCATTGCTCAACTCACCGCCATCTCCACTCCCAGAACCTACCTCCTCGCCCTTCTCAACTTCCGGTTCCAGTTTCTCCTCTTCGGTCACCGGCGACTCGGCATCATCTGCCACCTTATCCACAACCTTTACCTCCACTGCAGCACTTGCGTCCTCCTGCTGCTCCTCCCGCAACTCACCCTTCTCATCATCTTCCAGCGCATCATGGAAAGCCAGAGAAGGATCTCCCTCCCCCAATTCGCCGTTCTCCGACTTGGACTCCACCGCTGGTACGGGCGCGGCCCCAGAAGCGGCTGCCTCCCCGTCCTCCGACGCCGGTTCCTCGCCGCCGCCATCCTTCTCGGCCTCCGCCGCGCCCAAGTTCCCACCTTTAGCATCCTCCTCCGCCTCTTTTACCTCCCCACCATCATATCCTCCTCCGACACCCTCCGCCTGGCCGTTCTCGGCCTCCGGACCTCCAAGGCCCTCAACTTTCCCCTCCAATCTCACGTCCTCCTCCTCCTCCCTCTCTCCCCCACCCGCCAAGACCTTCTTCGGCGGCTCCCTATCCTCCTCCACCGCCGCCGCCGCCGCCTCGCCTTTCTTGGTGGGCTCCTCCTCGGCCGCCGCCTCCGGGGCCGGGGTTTCGTCCTCCACGGGCGCGACTGGGGCGGCGACGGAGGTGGCCACGGCCTCGTCGATTTTCTTGGGCGGCTCCTCCTCGGCGGCCGCCGGGGCGGCGCTCTCTTCCTCCACGGGCGCGACTGGGGCGGCGGCGTCGGTGGTGGTGGCCATGGCCGCCTCTTGCTCCGCCAGCACGCAACGAAGCAAGAAAACAGTGGCAGCAGTTGTAGGATTCGAGGAAGCCGGGTTGGGGGTAAGGCTGGACGAAAAACTCGAAGCTCGTTAGCTCGCTCGGCTCGTGGCTGGCTCAACTCAGCTCGGCTCGGCTCGTTACGATAACGAGCCGAGCCGAGCCAAGATTTTAGCTCGTTAGCTATAACGAGCTAACTCAAGCCAGCTCGCGAGCCGCTCGCGAGCTAAACGAGCCAAGCTTTCAGGAAAAAAAGTATCAAAACTTGTATTAGTTTTTGTATTACTTCATGTCTTGTACTTTACAATTGACTAGTAACTGGTCTAGACCCTATAAATTGACTGGTAACTGGTCTAGATGCATTTCTTTTGTATTATTATTATTCTCAAACTTTAAATAAATACAAATATTATATTTTGTGTATTTTTTATACCTGGCTCGCGAGCTTAACGAGCCAGCTCGAGCTTTTAACGAGCCGAGTCGAGCTGGCTTTCTGGCTCGTTAGGATAACGAGCCGATCCGAGCTGGCTCGTTATCTTATCGAGCCAGAACGAGCCAAGCCTAAACGAGCCGAGCCGGCTCGTTATCCAGGGCTAGTTGGGGGAGGCGAGGCGATGAGAAGATAAGGTGAGGGTTTTAGGTCAGGCTGCGGAGTAAAATTATCTCCGGGATATTTATATGTGGGTTTCTTCCGATTCCATATTTTTGTAGCTGGAAAATACAGATGGTTTTTTTACTTTTGGTTTGGCGTGTGATTTTGGGAGGAGATGGCGCCACACAATGGCCCAACTACGCAACAGTACAAATCATGGTGAGATGACCAGGCAGGCAAGCAAGCAAAGCTAAGATATAGTGCTACTATCTTCTCCTTTTGTTGCTTTGTATTTGCAGATCTGTGTTGTGGGTTGTGCTAAGCTTTTGTTTTTTTTATTTTGGAAGGGCTTTTTGTTATTTAATTGGCTTGTCTTGAAGTTATGTGGAGAAATATCTTCATATGGTTTTATTTCACTATGATTTCAAGGGCTACACAATATCTGTGTGATCAGTGATCGGATGTTGTATTGAACAGATAGAAGCAATCCATGAAATAGAAGGTTCTGATTTGCTCATCGCATTTTGGGTTCAAGCATTTTTTAAGGCAAAGAAACAGTTGCAGAATGCCTCTGTGAGGGCCTCTTTACCCTCACGGAGCATGGAACTCAACCTAGCTCGACGCCCCGACCCTGAAGGACCTGACCCTGTCGGCGACGGCGGTGTTGGCCGCCAACCCGGCGCTAGCGCCCCCCGCCCCCTCCTCCCCTTCCCTCTCCACCTCTCCTCCCCTCCCCTCCCCTCCCCAAACGTCGACCCGTGCCGTGACCTGCTTGTGCCACCTCGATGCCGGGCGTCGGCACCGCGGCCGCCACCGAGGGCACCCCCGTCGGATTTGGCACCAGGGCGCCTCCACGGGCTCCCTCACCGCCCGAGCAGCCAGCGACCCGGGAGACGCCACGATGGCCGTCTCCGAGCCCACCCCCGCCGGATCTGGCGCTAGGGCTTCCCCGGGGCCCCCTCACCACTAGCGCCAGCGCCGCCGGGGGTCGCCACCGAGCTCGCCCTTGACAGATCCGGCGCTGGGGCTCCTCCGCTGGCTCCCTCGACGCCCGTGTTGCCGCCGATTCCGAGCGTAGCCGCTCCGGCCGCCACCAAGCCCAGGAAGGCGCCCCTAGAGGCCTTCTCGCTGCCGGGCTCAGTGGACGTCCCAGTGTTGGCGGCCTCAGTGCCTAGCTCGCCGCATTTCACATAAGAAAGTAGAAACAACATTTTCTTATGTAAATTAATATTGTTCACTCTAGAAAAACAGAATATTTCACATAAGAAAGTAGAAACAATTTTCACATGATCACCTTCACAGACAGAAATATACATGATTATTTTCAATACTTTTCAATATAGTACTATAGATTACTTCTTTTCTACCGAAGTTTACGGAACATATATGATAGGCGTAGCGTTATGGATTTTCTAACAAAACAAACATGAAAACGATGGAGATTCAACGAGGTCAAATTTCTTGTTAATAGAAAGCAACAAAATAGTTCAGGGGATTCTAGATAGATAACAAAATAGACACAGCTCGTTTGCTGCCACATGGAATCTCCCTAATGAAGCCCTGCCCGCTCAGTGCATGTTTCATTTCGTGTTGTCGTCTCGTCAGCGTAGGTAACTGTATTGGCAATGTTTCATATCCACCAAACTCAAATCATCCCTCTCTTCTTAATTATCCTGCTAAGAGCGTCTCCAAGAGTTCTTCATATTTTGTTCCTCTAAAATATGGTGTTTGCCAACTCTTAAATTAGTATGAGAAGGAAAAAAAGAAGTCATCTCCAAGAGTTTCCTATATTTCTATCCCAAAAGTTTTTTTCTCGGCACTTTTTTATACGACCCGTTTTTATGTTTTATATCAGGAACCCTAAATTTATTTCTATACGTGTTTAAACTCTTCCACCAGATCTTTCTCTCTTGCGCTTTTCTCACCTGGAACCTTGTCTTTCTTTCTTTTTACTAGACGGGCCGGGGAACTCCGGATGCGCGCTTCTAGGCCATGCGCATATATACGCGCTCGGGATACATTTTTGCGAGATTGGGAAAGATGAGGATGGAGGATGCCAAACTATTGGAGAGTGTTTTTTCTTATTTTGCCAAAAAATTAAGGATGTGAAAGTTAAATGGCAAACTGTTGGAGATGCTCATCTAAAATACTGACGTGGCAAAGTATTTAATGCCAATAAAATTGCCACTAAGACTGATCGTAGAGAAACCAGTGGGATCACTCGTCCCTAGATTAGGGATTGCCTCATGGTCACACGGGTTTGTTGCTAGATTTAGATTTAATCATATTCTTTTTTTTCTAAAAAATTACATCCTTAATTACTTTTAAGTATTTTGTTTGCGTATTAGGAAGACCAGCGAGATCACTCATCACTAGATTAGGGATCTCGCCCAACAATAATATAAAGTATTCATATCGCTTGAGTTTTCATCGACTAGAAATCTACCATCTCTTTTATGTTTATATCTCGAACTATCAGGATTGCATTTGAATTATTTACATTGTAATTTGTCAAAGTTTTCAACTTAATATTTGAAACTAAGACTTATTATGTTATTCGTATGTGTATACCGAATAACACACAATTTTAATTGTTTACCGAATTAATAAATGGTTTTACCAAATTGCATATGAATTTTTTATGGAGCATTCCCTTTGGTAGAATTTATTGTTGGGGGGCATACCAAATTACCAAATGGCATATGAAAATTTTTGTGGGGTTTACCCTTTGGTATAATTGTTTACCTGCAACGATTCACACTGTGCTCTGCAAGGATTTTTCTTGTCCCGCATCACCAATTTCGTATTTGTCCCAGTTTCAAATTTTAGAAGACCATATAAAACTTAAATAAATCTAAGAAAGGAACAAAAAATAGAGCATATTCTAATATTAAATTATCTATGAATTTTCTAATAATTCTAATAACAAAATTTATATTTTCTAAAAATTATCTATGAATTTTCTAATTTCAAATCAGATTATAGTATTTTTAGATGCATTTTAATTTCAAAAAAATATTTGTATATTTTCAAAAATCATTTATATAGTTATTTGATAAAGTTTAATTGAGCCCTAAACTATTGCAAAAGTCTGGTTACCTTCCTCGTGGTTGACATGGCGGTGCATATGACAACTAATGTGGCGCCAAATCAGTTAAAACCATTTTTAAAATCATTCAGGAGCTAAACGGACAGTTCTAAAAGTTTGAGGTGCCTACAAATTTAGTTTTGTGATCGAGAGACTTAGAGTGCAATAGCTGAGGTGAAATTAAAGATGGCAACGGGCAAAATGCCCGCGGATACTGGCGTTGCATGCCCGCGCCCGCGAGTAAAATTTTATGCCCGTGCCCGCGCCCGTCACCCGCCAAGGGTGCCATCCTATGCCCGCGCCCGCTATCCGCGGGCATGCCTTGCCCGCGGGCATGCCCATGTGCCCGCCCGACGTGGAGGAGGGCGGCGACGGCGAGGATGGCTGCTGCAGGGTGGCGAGGACGACGGCAGTAAGTTTGAAGTCGAGATTGCCAAGAAAGAAGAATTTCCCATCTCCAGATTGCCAAGAAACAATTGTAACTCTTATCTTAAAAAATCCAAATCAGAAAAAAAAAATGCAAGGCGGACAGCAGTGCTGTGCTTCTTTCCTCCAAGGCTTCAATCCTCATCCTTTAGCCAATCACGGATGAGAGTCAAAGGACCAGCAGTTGTATGCTTCTTTCCTCCTCCTTTATCCAATCACGGAAGAGTGTTCAAGGATGCACGCATGCTGCATGCGTGATTGCAAGAGGGAGGGAGGGCGGCTCTCGATCTGGAACGCATGGTGCATGCGAGAGCGTGGTTGCAAGTGCGAGAGGAGGGAGTGCGGCTCTCGATATGGAACTTGCGAGCAAGAGCGACTGCAGGCCTGGTGCTACCGGACCGCGGAACTCGCAACTCAACAGGCGGCGGCGGCGGCTGTGGCGGCGGCGGCACCAAGACTGGAGGGCGGAGAGTGGGGATATGTTCAACAGTTAAGTTTAGCTGCTTTTATATGCGATTTTTGAGCTGGGCTTTGATGGGCCGGTAATAAGAACGTGGGCTGTTGTTGCCAGTGCGCTGGAGATAACGGGCACGGCGGGTTAGCGGGTGCGGGTAGAACATTTTCTTGCCCGTCAGCTAATATCCATCGGGTTTGGAGGCGTACCCGTATCCGTGACCACGGGTAGACTTACGCACCCGTATCCTTGCCCAACGGGTCTCTTGTCCGCGGGCATGCGGGTATTTTGTACCCGTTGCCATCTTTAGGTGAAATTGACCTTTTCTTCTTCTTTTCTTAGTTAGAAAAGTACACGCAGGAGGGTCCATTGGTAGAGTTTGGGCTTTAATTGGGCCCAAAAGTGTAACTGCAAGCTAGATCCGGCCCACGTCCCACCTTCCACACGCTCCCCGAGAACTCCGCCCACTCGCACAAACCAAGACAAAGTTGCGATGCTCCATGCTCCACGTCGCGCCGCCGCATCTGACCCTCCGGCGACTCACCGCCGGCGAGCCGATCCGCCACGCCATAGCCTCGTTCTCAAGCGCAATTAATCCTACGCCTCGTTCCTCTCCCGCCCCCGCTACCCTCCATAGGCATGGGAATGGGGCCCGCGAGAGGGGGCGCAGGGGGCTGGCTCCCCGGCGAGCGGTGGCGGCGGGTCCTCTTCCTGGCGCTGGCGTCCGTCTCCTTCCTCATCTCGCTCATCCTCCTCTTCCTCTCCGCGCCGCGCCTCCGCCTCCCGAGCGTCGTCCTGCCTTACACCGCGGCTGCCGCTTCCGCCGTCCGCCGCGGGCCCGACGCGCCGCCCTGCCTCGCGTATCTCCTAACCGGCGCGCGCGGCGACGGGCGCCGCCTCCTCAGGCTCCTCCTCGCGGTCTACCACCCGCGCAACCGGTATGTGCTCCACCTCTCCGCCGACGCGTCAGACGACGAGCGCCTGAGCCTCGCTGCCGGGGTCGCCGCCGCTGCGCCCGCTGTGGGAGCATTCGAGAACGTTGCTGTTGTCGGCAAACCCACCGCCGGGACGCCCGTGGGGTCCTCCGGGCTCGCCGGCACGCTCCGCGCTGCGGCCGTGCTGCTCCGGCTCCACGCTGACTGGGACTGGTTCCTCACGCTCAATGCCGCAGACTACCCCCTCGTCACACAGGATGGTAGGGCAACACTGGCATCTATGCATCTCTACATTAGGGGAAAAAATCTTCTCTTTTTCCTGCACAAATTTCACGTTATGGTCTTGGAATGTGGCACATGGGGGGTTTCTAATTGGTTGGATTAGCTGGTCCAATCTAGGTTACAAAAGAATGGCGATTGGTAGTCTTCTTCCTTTTAGTATATGGACATTGCAAGTAGTCTTCTAGTAGCTATTACATCGAATGGAAATGTAAGTTCTGCTTGCTTCTGATAGCAAATAAATACTTAGAACTTGGAAGAGCTGCACACCCAGTCATGAGTCAACCATACACATTTCATATGATTCCAATTGCCTATTAGGCACACTGTCAGTCTTATTTTGCATTGAAAGTTGTACTGTCAGTATAATTAATAATAGATTGAGGCTCCCCTTATTTATTGATTATTAATAATGCACATGCCAAAACTTGTGCTGCTGCTATACTTATATCTGTTAAAGTGTGCACCACCCAAACATATAGGTCTGTTGTAGAGCCTATGCCAAATGATGTTCATGATTACAAATTCTGTTATACATCACTCTTGAATGCTACTCCCTCCATCCCAAATTATAAGACGTTTGACTTTTTTTACCCCAAGTTTGACCACTCGTCTTATTCAAAAAATTTGTACAAATATAGTCAAATTTAAGTCATTCTTAAAGAACTTTTATTAATATACCAAGCTACCATAAAAAATTGATATTTTGCACAATTTTTTTAAATAAGACGAGTAGTCAAACTTTGTGTCAAAAAAGTCAAACGTCTTATAATTTGGGATGGAGGGAGTAGAATATATCATGCTTATTCTGATTCTCCACAAAAACTATTTGTATTTTACAGAAATCTGCTTCGGTGCTTCATTAAATATTCCAGCAAGTCATCATTGTGTGATTATCCTTATTAATTACTGGAGATCATTAGAAATCTTTATGTTTTCTCCCTGTTGCAGACCTGATTCATGTCCTTTCTTCTGTTCCAAGGGATCTTAACTTCATTGACCACACCGGTGACATTGGATCAAAAGAGTATGTGGCATCTGAATTTGCAAATAATTGTAGTTGTTGGCACCAGTGTGACTGATCGAAATTTCTATGCAGACCTGAGAAAGTGCAACAAATTATAGTTGATGCTGGAATCTACTTGTCAGGGAGGACCAACTTCTTTCGAGGAACACAGAAACGACCAGCTCCTGAGGCTTTTAAGTTCTTTACAGGCATTTCTTGCTCTCTGTCCTTGGTTTGTTTCCATTGATCTTAATAATTTCCTCACCAATTTATCTCCTTATTAATAGGTTCTCCATGGGTCATATTAAACCGGCAATTTATAGAGTACTGCGTTCTTGCTTGGGAGAATCTCCCTCGGATTCTTCTCATGTACTTCAACAATGTAATACAACCCCAGGAAGGATATTTCCAGTCAGTCATCTGCAACTCGCTGGACTTCCGCAATTTCACTGTGAACAACGACTTGAGGTTCGTGGTGCGGGATGATTCCGCTCAGACAAAGCCCTTTTTCCTGAGCAGAGAACATTACAGACACATGGTGGATAGTGGGGCGCCTTTTGCAAGGCCGTTTCAGGAGAATGATCCTCTGCTGGACCAGATTGACAGCAACCTACTCAAGCGTTGGAGCCATGGACCAGTTCCTGGTGCCTGGTGCACAGGTAGGAAGAGGTGGTTCAGTGATCCATGTTCCCAGTGGGGCGATGTGAATATTGTGGGACCAGGCCCTCAAGCAGTGATGTTGCACCAGTATGTAAATCGGACCTTAGAAGAAGCAAAGTCTAGCAGCAACTCATGCAGGCGGTAGCAGCATTGGCGTCAAGGACCTCATATCCCATGGTTGAAAGCTTTGAGCTTTTTCCACTTATCCACCAAGGGTTCTCCACTCTGCTGAATAAATAGCCGCCACATGCTCTTTCCTGATATTTTCATGACGACTATCATAGTCACAGATCAGGGGTTCCACTTGGGTCTGTAATTAATCTGCTCAATCCTCCATATTTGGCTGCTCATATGACACTTCAAGGCAGATAGCTTAGACCCGATAATAGGTAGAAGCTTATATAACTACTGTTGTTTATATGTTGTGGTCATTTGTTGAACAGCTTATGTTCGTGCTAGTAGACAAAGTTATGAATCCCTTATGCTCCCCTGTTGTGAGGACTGGAGACGGTGTAGAATAAGGGATCTTGTTACTTGTTAGTCTTACTGAATTCATGTTGTGCTTTGGACTTACATAATATATGCCTAGTCCTGTACCTAGAACTAGGCTCCAATTGTCCCAGTTTACCTTTGAATTTTTCCTTCTCTTGCATTGGTGTACCGATACTATATTTTTTTCTCTGGAAAATCTCCGTATGTGCATCTGGACACTAAAGAATTTGTTTGCTCAACGCCGATTCTGTACTGGAATGCTGATGCTGTACTACAGTTTGGCATGCAGAGACCATATGGATAAATCAAAGTTCAGTTTGTATGAAAGAGCCTCTTCTATATAAATTGGGAAGGAATTCTTATGTGGATTTCAAACGCCAGGCCAAAAATTTCGAACGAGATTTGAACCTTTCAAAATTTCTTGAAATTTTCCGTCGTGCCAGATGGAGCTTGGCATAATCAGCTGCAAAAGTTTGCAGGGTGAAACTTTAAAACATACAGCACCTTAGCTAAGAAAATTGGAATCCTGCCATTATGAGAAAAAAAAAGTGTGCTTAGCTAGTTTGCTATCCCGTAATGGGGCTCTGCTGAATAGCCATTACGAGGATGTCATCGGTGATTTTTAAACTCAGAAAAAATAAAAAACCAAATTCTCTTCCACTTTTGCCCCTGCCCTTTCCTACTTTTCTCCGAGGGCCACTACCAGTGTTTCAGAACTCGGCATCTTCAGAGGTTGCTCAAGGCCTGCAGCGAGCTGTGTAGCCGTAGCCGTAGAGCTGAACCCTTGAGGAAATCATCAGGGATGCGCCTGAAACGGCAGAAGCCGCCATCTCCGGGATGCGCTGGCGCCGACAACAAGAAGGAGAAGGAGAAGGAGAAGGAGAAGGAGAAGGGATCCTCCGGGCCGCGGCCGGCGGGCGCAGCGGCGGCGGTCGGGTACGTGGCGGTGGAGGACGCCGACGCCCTCGACTGCGGCGTCTGCTACCGCCCGCTCAAGCCCCCCATCTTCCAGGTACACCCTAAACCCTACACGCGCCCACGCATTGCCCTGATCCATCCCGTACAAATTAGTGGTGACTAATTCATGGAACCCAAGTCCTGTGCAACCAGTACATAGCGCTCTAGTATGAGTACCCTAGCAACCTGATTTCCAGCAGTTCCTTTTGAAAGGGGGCACATTTTTGACATTCAAGAAACGTTTCCACCAGCTGAAGCCATAGGACACTTTGTTTCAGTAAATACAACTGCAGACGTGCTACATTATGAATCAAGTATTCGTGGCTCATGGATGCCGTCGCATCCTTGCAAAGCCAAAGCATCACTTCTATCCTTGCAAATTGCATAATGGCAACTTTATCATCTGTAGAGCCCATGATTGCAAACAATTGCTAGATACAAGAAACAAAATCCTCGTTCTCCAAACACTTAATTTGGAATTGGACTTCTCCAAAGTCCAAACTCCATCGATGTTATGATTGCCTGCCCATACCACTAGCTCTAGTCCTAGAGCATCAAAAGTACCCATATTACCTGAAGGCACATATTTCTCAGCGGCAATGCCATTACCATCTCAGCCAAGACTCTTAAAATTGCCAGTCCCCTTTCCCCCCTGTCCTCATCTGTTTTCCTTCGTTATCTGTGCCTACTGGATGATAATTAGTTAATTATACTCAGTTTCAGCTTTCAACAGTGCCTCTTAAATCCAACTGTGGGCCTCTACCTCCACTGAAATTTGTATATTAGGTTATTATCCGCACGCAAACAGACTGGAAGATTTCACGATATGCCATTAAATATTTAATATAGTCATAATTCAGGATTTATTTAACTCAACGTCTCAATGACATGTGGGGTCTGTTTGTCTGTGTTACATCTCAGATCAAGTTTCCCGAAACACCCTGTACCGTGCTCCATACTAATCTAGAGACACTTTCCCAGATTTCAGTGTTATAACAGTACTGTGCTCCATAGTCATTACCTTTTTATACTACGGAGCAATTATGACATAAACAGGAACATATTATTACAAACAAATCCTAAGAATTGATCACATGGTAGTGGAACTTGTCAATGTCATAGTTTGCCATTTGGCTAAAAACTGGTCGTGTATCAAGCATAGACATTTCGAGATATAGCTCACAAATTACTGAACTCCCAACATAATCTGGCTAAAATAAGAATTTTCTTTAAGGTTCCTTTGGAAAGTTCTCGGTTACCTCTGATTTTATCTTTGGCCATAGATGTTTATAGTGTTTATTTATTCATGGATAATTTCAACTTGATTACACAAGCTGATGCATACCTCTGCAGTGTAACGAGGGCCATGTGGTGTGTTCGTCATGCCGTGACAAGCTTGTGCCGGCGGGCAAGTGCCATGTATGTGGCACTGCCACAAGCAACTACCACAGGTGCCATGCCATGGAGTGCCTAGTGGAGTCCATCTGCGTCCCATGTCCGAACGCGGCCTATGGCTGCAACACCAGGCCACCCTACTATGACCACCATGGCCACTGCAAGACGTGTCCATATGCACCGTACCGCTGCCCGAGCAAGGAATGTAGCTTCTTGGTTCTACAGATGCGCTCCTCGACCACTTGACCGGTGCACATGGCTGGCCTTCCCCCACCAAGATCAGTGTGTTTGAGAGGCACAGCATCTGCCTCTATGACGGCTTCAACTTCCTCCTTGCTGACTGCGCTGAGGACAACAATCATGGAAGCACTACCACCACCATCAGTAGCAGTAAATACCTATTCCTCCTGAATGTGACAAGGCAGTCGCTTGGCCGTGCCATCTCCATGCACCTCATTGGTCAGGGGTCACCCTCAGAAATACTAAGATGTGTGCTCAGCTACTCACTGGTAGTCTATGACCCTTGTGAGCGCCATAAGTTCCTGGCCAGCCATTCTCTGCAATCTGAGATCAATGTGGAATGCATGGACCTCTCCAATGGCCTGACCCTGCCGACTGCTTCCACTTCGTCGTGCCAGATTCCATTCTTGGAGACAAGAACAAGGAGGATCCTATCCAGGTAAATGTCTGTATCAGCATCATCAATCTGCAGTAGTTACCTGTTGTTGTTGTTGTTGTTGTTGTTGTTGTTGTAGTCAGGCTAGTACGTCATGTTATCCACCACCAGTTTCATTCTTGGTGTTTCTATATGTATGCAAGAGTCGATGTCATTTCAAGTGGCATGGCAATGACAAGACTGTAGAAACAATAGACACAACATGTCTTGTATCCTAACTAAGAATCATCAATTGTCTGATGGGGTGGCAGAGTGGTTGCGAATGCCAGTGGTAATTATATTAGCTAGAATATGTTTTACTACCTCCATGTTTGGTTGAATTAGTAAAAAAATGAAATTGATCCATACAATAATCTGATGGAATGATGAGGATCTTAGGTAGCAACACTATCGCTTTAATAAGTCACGAAGCAGTAGTGCTTTGTGTATGTCTGCTTGGTCTCACTCTTCTGAACATTCTATCTACTCCATGAAATATAATGTACCCAAAGCGTTGAAATTGTCCCAAATTATAAGAGATTTAAGGTGAAGCCATCGTTCAGCTCAGCTTAAAAAGACATTATCATGCACACCAACCTTTAAGATCTATCACCAACCCATATATAATAATTATTATATGTCCTCACAATTATGGGAGGGATATATGCATCATTTGTAGCTCATGGCAGAGAGGAATACATGTCTCAGAAGAGGTACCTAATACCAGTGCTCACAACTGAATGATTTCATTGGCAAGCTGATGTTGGACACTTAGATACAGAAGCAGTGTTGTGAGCACCAAACGTTAACGGATGCCGACACGACGCACACAACACACAGGAGTGTGTGATCCATAGCTTGGGGACGATGTGGAGCTGAAGATCCGGTAGAAAGTTACTAACAGCCGTGCTAACAATTCAGTATGCATAAAGTAATTAAATCACAGGTGGAGCTTCTCTAGTTTGGCAGCTTGGATTTCATACTGTCACATCTCAGCACTTGAACACGCCTCTGTTCACTACAACTTCGCCTAATGTAAGAAATTCCCATGAACCTGATAATACTCAGAGATTAAGTCGATGCTTCGTATCGTCCAGGAAGGATGCTGCATGAAGGCACACATAGTCAACGAAAGAAAGAAGCAGAAACTAAATTCAGTTTTGCAGCCTATGAAACTAGCTTGTTGGAGTCAGTCAAACCTCAATGGTATCAGGAGAGATCCCTACTCTGGAACTTTTGTGATGCAAGATCGATCAATTTTTACACGAAGGGAGAGTGTATTTCCATGATTTTGGGTCCATTAGTTTAGGCCCTGCAGATGGACAACAATGTAAGAATTCTCTGTGCATCAACTGCACCATAGTCAAAAAAGTAAATGTATATAACTTAGTAATGTTGAGCTACACCAGTCATAATGGATTGCTCATTGCAATAGAAATGTTTACATGCCATTGGTGGTAAATATTCATTTAAGAATTAAGAGTATTCAAACACATACTTCTTCGATAATTATTGAAGTAGATGCTGCAAACAGGGCACGTTGCAGTTCGCAACACATAGCTAGAACTACAGTTATATTCTGGAACAGAGGTAGTACTTTAAAGATACAAGGATGTATAGAGGAGAGGCATTATTAGGTAATAATGGCTTGAAATTAAAAAGAAGAAGAAGATGAGGGGATAGAAGAATACCTTCACGAGGATCTCTTGAATGAGCAAGTGACAAGCGATGATATTCGATGCTGTCAAGCCGTTGTGGGAGGTGATCGTAAAGAGGCTTCATATTTATGGCTCGGCAGTGTTCAACTCTTACCCCCCTAAGAGCAGAGTAATTCCCGTGACTACCAGGTAAGGATGTCAGACGGTTGCAACAATAAAGTCCCAAGTGTTCTAATTCGGGCATGCTCCCCCAATCCGGTGATTCCAACTTATTACAGGGCCCAATATTCATGTTCACGATTGCATCCAAATGCCCTGATATGGAACGAAGCTCTGGACAGGCAACAACAAATAACTTCTTGAGAGACCGAGGTAGATTTGGAAGCGTTGCCAACTTATCGCAATTTATTATAGATAGACTATCTAGACAAGGTAAAGAGTTATTTCTTGGCAATTACTCTGGCACTCTTCTGGGTTCGAGGGCATTGTCATGCTCCAACTGTACATTCATCGACTCTGTATCATCGTTTCCCCATATGAACTCAAAACTACTACAATTAAATATGTCGACGTATGTAATAGATGGAGGAAGGATGAACAGCTCTGATAACCTTTCACAGTTTCGTATCTCTAGTTTCTTTAGCTGTGGTAGGAGCTGCTCCCTTGCTCGTGCTGCTACTCCATTCACTGGTGCACGGCCAGTTAGCTTAGAGCAGCTACCAATGACTAATTTTGTCAAGGATATCAAGCTTAGGAACTCTTCCTCCGGCCAGTAGATGACAGAACTGCAACTATGAATCTCTAGTGCTTGAAGTTGTCCAAACTATTAGAGATATGTATAGCTGTGTATTGTACCGTATTGTAAAACCATACTTGTACATTAAGCCACTTGGCTATATATATCAAAGGTCACCCCCCCTAATAGGTTGTGTGGTGTTTTTCCAAACCTATCTCTCTACATGGTATCAGAGCCTCCTAGGCCCTTCCTCGGGATTTAGGAGTTCGCCATGACAGATTTAGGGGAGCTTCATCACTTCCTCGGGATTTCTGTCACTCGTTCTACTGATGGACTTTTTCTGTCCCAGCGCCAATATGCAGTGGATCTTCTTCAGCGTGCTGGAATGGCTGAATGTCACTCTACAGCGACACCCGTCGACACTAGTGCCAAGCTGTCTGCCACAGATGGTGATCCTGTTGAGAATGCTTCCCAGTATAGGAGTCTCGCCGGCGCTCTTCAGTATCTTACTCTGACTCGTCCTGACATCGCCTATGCTGTTCAGCAGGTGTGTCTCTTCATGCATGATCCTCGTGAGCCTCATCTTGCGCTCATCAAGCGGATCCTGCGCTACGTCAAGGGCACACTTTCTACTGGTCTTCACATCGGTAATGGACCAATGGATCGTCTCACAGCTTACTCTGATGCCGACTGGGCTGGCTGTCCTGATTCTCGGCGTTCTACATCCGGCTACTGTGTATTCCTCGGCGATAATTTGGTGTCATGGTCTTCCAAACGCCAGACAACGGTCTCTCGTTCGAGTGCAGAGGCTGAGTATCGTGCGGTTGCACATGCTGTGGCTGAGTCTTGCTGGCTTCGTCAGCTCCTTCAGGAGCTTCATGCGCCCTTGTCTTCGGCGACGATTGTCTACTGCGACAACGTCAGTGCTGTGTACATGACGGCTAATCCGGTTCATCATCGTCGAACGAAGCACATCGAGATTGATATCCACTTTGTCCGCGACAAGGTATCTTTGGGACAGGTTCGGGTGCTCCATGTTCCATCCTCCCATCAGTTCGCGGACATTATGACCAAAGGCTTGCCTGTACAGTTGTTTATTGATTTTAGGTCTAGTCTTTGCGTCCGAGATCCTCCCGCTTCAACTACGGGAGGGTATTAGAGATATGTATAGCTGTGTATTGTACCGTATTGTAAAACCATACTTGTACATTAAGCCACTTGGCTATATATATCAAAGGTCACCCCCCTAATAGGGTGTG
>CM039601.1:11601596-11680453 GCA_022457205.1 Saccharum spontaneum
GATTACTGATGTATACAAGTTCAGAAACATTCGTATCAATGATTGTAGTCTAAAATCTCAAATAAGGGTGGGTTCGATTTGCCTCCAAACCGAGGGGATTGAAGGGGATCGAGGAGAATTTTGACTAGTAAGGGATTGAATCCCTCTCAATCCCCTTGGATTAGAGGCTAACCGTACCAGCCCTAAAGAGGTTATTGGCATGATTTAATCGGGAGGTTGAGGGAGACGGCAGCTAGTGGGCATGGAGGTGGACAGTGGTGCTACGGTGGCGGCGTGAGGGATCTCCTCCCTTTATATAGAGGATAATTAGGGTGCATGTGTTTATGGGTAAGGTTGGATGAGATATAGCCGGGGATGCGTGAGGGATCTCAGGGTAAGGTTGGATGAGATATAGCCATCTATGAATTTAAGTTGGGGTTATCTATATTGCTTGCTCGGTTGGATGGATAGGACAGGCTATTTTTCTATTTGCTTAGATGGATAAGAGTGGATGTGATGACTAATAGGTGATTAATTATATCTATTATTTAAAAATAATAAAACTAATACACTAATTATAACAACCCGGCACACATGTTTAGCAATAGGTTAAGCCTTAATAACACTTGATAAATAGTTTTCATGTGTTCTTGTAATAAAATACTTTACTAGGGTTGACAACCATGTGGAGAAAAACTCTTTTAAATGAGGTCCAACTTAAACTTTTTCAAAAAGGACAAATATATTTTGTTAATAATAAAGGTGTGCATGTTGGTCAAGTGCTTTTCATCAAGCTGAGTGCATCTGGTTCATATGTGCCGTTTCATAAAATTTGATATCAAAAGAACACATAAAATGGCTAGTTTTCCTTTTGTTTGAACAACTTTTGTTAGTAAATCAATATGTGTGGTGGCAACAAACCTTGATCTTTTGCTTAAACATCTCTAAATAAACTTTTGTTCAAAAGTAGTTTAGGGTTTTTGTTTGAAAGATACGGAGAAAGTGCTTAAAAATATCAAAAATCATAGTTTGCTTTTAATTGCTTGATGTCTATTTGGGAGCTTGAAAATAATTATTTTATTATCAACTTCACATTTTGTCAATATAAAAATTCTAGTATAAGTCATGAAATTTGTGATGGAATGTTTATTTTTGCTAGATTTGCATGTTTGATAGATTGTTTAGTGCTTCAGAGTTTGATTAAAAATTCAATTTCATGTTGGGCCAGAGAAACCAAGTGATATCAGTTAATCGACACTGCGATTTTGCGTGCCGCATTCTCCTCTTTTAGTTTGAGAACAAAGTTTGGTTCCAAAGCAAGTGTTGTAGTTCAAAGTAAGATTAAAAGCGCTGCAAAGTTTGGTGTGGGTTGGCTCAAGTTTGAACCTTAAAATTTTCAGTTAAACAGAGCCAAAACTGAAATTCCTAACCCTAGTTCATGAACCCTATTTTTCACTGACACTGCAAACTTTGGTGCTGTTTATCTCCTAATCCATGATGCTAATTACAGTGGTCTCTTAATCAAAGTTGGAGAATGAACAGTAGCGAAGATACTTTCTTATAGGAATCCGATGGGAATCTCTTTGAAATATGGCGAAACCAACAATGGCTTCCATGCAGGCACTTGGCCACTGGCCACGCTCATGCGCTGGTGCCCTGCTCTAGCCACGCCGCGCCAGGGCCATGCCGCGTTGCTTCCTCACCGCTGCCTCCTTCTGCATGCCCTCGGGGCTCCTCATGCACTCCATCTCCCTCTCTTCCTCACTCTCTACTGCAGAGAACTCGGGCGCCACCATGGGCAGCGGGGAAAGTGCCCCACCATTTGCACGGCCACCGTCGTGTGGCGTGTGCCCGCCTCCTCTAGCAGCCGTCGTCCCTTACCAACACCCCACCAGCCCCAGCACCTTTTCCTCCCTCTCTCGAGCACACTCTCACATGGCTAAGGCCATCGAAAATAGTCGCAAGTCACCATTGCTGCCACCCTGTCTCGAGCACACTTGGCATTGCTGCCTCCGACACAATTTACTCTTTGGTAAAATAGTTTTTCTAGTATTTGCATACTCTATTAATCAATTTTTATTTGCTATTCCATTTGTCCTTGAATAATTCAATTCCTAGAGTTATCTTAAGTCAAACTTTTTTATACTAGCAAATATACACGTGCGACACGCACGTGTTTATGAAAAGTATTTCAAATCTAATGGGAATATTAATCGAATTCTCAGTATGTCAATTCATATATCATAACCAATTTCTTTAAATACAAAAATAGAATATCTTTATAGATGGGTTCAAACGCAATGATGGGGCCATGCATATACTCCTACTAAGCAACTATCGAATCCAAACATGTTACACATTAATACTTTTAGCATCGAGTTCAAACATGTTTGGCATTAGTATTTTTGGCTCGTATGGGTGACAGAGTTTTTTTTGGATCGTATGGGTATCAGAGTCCTCAAACAAGATAATTTTGCTCATATGGGTGTTGGAGTGTTAATTTGGCTCGTGTGGGTGTTGGAGTCATAATTTTGCTCCTATGAGTGTTGCAGTCTTATATCTTACATCTAATAGAAAAAACTAGTGTCGGAGTCCTCAAACAAGATAATTTGTCATGTATGGGTGTTGGAGCCTTATATCTTACATCGCTTACAAAGAACTCATTTTTTTATAGTGTGATGTGATGATGATGATTTGATCAAATTTATAGAAAGAAGTACAAATATTTGTGATATCAAATGAGCACATCATAAAAATATAGTTAATGATGTATCTAAATATACTAATTTAGTGTCATAAATCTTAGACTCTATTTTATGTAAATTTGGTCAAACTAAAAAAATTTGACTCCAGATAAATATAGGAATTAATTTACCACAGGACAGAGAGAGTATGGGGCAATGGCAATACAGGGGAGACACACATGGGGTCATGTACATATACTGTTATAAAAGTTTTTTTTGTGACAAAAGAAGAATTATAAATTAGATAATAGTTGGGTACATCAACATGTTACAAGCACTCTAGAATACATTACATATATCTAGAAACTGATTTTCATCTAAATTGTACCCACGTGAATAGCTCTAAATCTCAAAACCAAATCTATTTGTCGCTTCATATGGATAACCGCATAGGCAAACACTCGGCAACAGACCTAAGAACAGATGCCTAACGAACGACGACCAACATCCCTACAGGCGGAGTTGAGAAACTTCTTTCTTGTTTCATGCTCACCGAAGAATGAGGAAGACTGATCTAAAACTTATTCTCCCTAGTCCTTCATCGTAGCCAAATATAACCAACAAAACGGAGAAGAGACCGGAGAAAATTATTCTATGACGGTGATACCATCTCTACCTTGATGTCTGAAAGCCCAAGTTTGGTTTTGGTAATTAATGACACCAAGTGGTTGTTTAGTGAAGCTCATAGATTTTTATACTAACGTGGTTTTCAGACGGCGGCCCAAGTTTATATTAACGTGGTTTTCCACGGCGGCCCAAGTTTGGTCTTTTATACTAACGTGGTTGTTTAGTGAAGCTTGTAGATTTTTAAATAGGCTATTTACCCCCCCTCTAGCCATTTGGACCTTACAATGTCGCCATCCGAAAAGAAAAGTCTCCATATCATCATGCCAGTGAAGTTGCTGACGTCATAGTTGTCACACTCATCTTTAACAGAGCTGCCGTGGAGAAAACGATTTCACCCTGCCCTCTCACCGTCACCGAAAAGGAGGAGGAGGAGAAAAATCCCCAATACCAAGAAATTTGGCATGAGAGACCCTAACCCTAAGAACTCGATCTACTAAAAAAACTTATTAAATCGATGGATCATCACTCCATCCAGCCTCTGATAAGATGCCAGAGGGAAAGGGAGGGGGACCAGCGGTGGTGGACGGCAGGAGCGGTGGCGGCACTTAGGGCAGGATGCGAGACACGAGAGGAGAGGTCCCCGTACTTTCGTAAAAGTTGTAAGTAATCGTTGCTATACCGTTATAAAAGTTGGTATCTCTATCTCTACACCTAATAAGCCTTTAAGGGAATCGTCCACCGCTGCAGACCAAATCCCAAATGATCGGACTCCGTTAGAAAAAAAACTCCGGTAAAAAAAAAGAAAAAAGGACCGCATACAGATAAGAAAACCACCTAAAAAGGATCAGACTCGCAGAACAAAATCTCATGCTCCTAAAAGGAATCGGACAAAATCACCTGACTCTGGGAAGTACGCTCCTAACAAAGATCGGACTCTGACTCTGGCAATGATATTAGACATGGGCCATGACTATGCATAGCGCCCGAGTACAGCTCAAAGTCTAGGAGCCACCCAAAGAAAGCACTAGATATTTGATGAATTAAACAAATATGCAGTGGTGAAAACGAAATAAAAATAGGAAAGATATTTTTGGATTGGTTCTTATACCTTGATCCATTCAACACCCATAATTATTTATTGAATTGTGAGTGATGCAATTTAGTTGTCCCATCACTTATGATGGTCTTGTTTTCTCTTGACGGCAACCTTCTCTTCATCTGCACATGATTAGTATGTATATACCTTTCTTGCAGGGTGGAAGTGTTGATTGTTCATGAATGATTTAGCACCCTGGGCTCGTGATGATTCTCTTTTTTCACTTGTGGAAATGTGCCAGAAGGTCGAATGGCTAGTGTTGCCCTGTTTATTCTACATTCAACAGGACAAGGATAATCCCATAAAAGCTAGTGGTAAACTAGGTTAATAGATATCAAGGTAAATATCAAAATATTTACGCCAATTGCTTCCCCGGCAATGGCATCAGAAAGCTTATTGGTATTTGTTAGCACAAACAAAGGAATCCACAAGCGCACAGATACCGTTGTAGCTTTTACCTAGAAGTATTTTAGGGTATCGTATTTATCCTCAGGGAAGCAATGGTTAAAGAAATTGATAAATAACCATTATGTATCTACTAACTAATATACCGACTAGACTAATATTGGGGTAAGTAATAAAGATAGGGTTTTTTGTATAATGACATACACATGAAAACTCCATGGTTCCTTTATATCATCTGCCTCCGCTTTTCTCATATGCCTAAGTCATGGGTGATATTCATATGATGTCACCGACGACACCTAAGTGTGTACACTTCATCTAAGATGAAGAATTTTTAAAATTTAATTTTGAGCTCCTTACATCCTTCTGACAAGCCTTACTTGGGTAAGTCTGAGGCCTGCTAATCAGTTAAATTGGTCGGCATCCATTTTCATTAGTCGGATTACCAGTTAAACTGGTCGGCTTCACGTTAAACTACTCGGACTTGATCAAGACGGTGTTGCTTAGCAGATACAAGGTACTCGGAGACTAGCTATGGGGGTATACCTTTGGGTATCCACGGCGCAAGACATGGGCCGCACCATCAAGGGACGGTCCAGCCCACAAATTCAAAACGTGTGGTGCAAGACATTGTTCGGCGTGCACCGCAAGACTTCAGTAAGGAATCTTGAAGATTAATATAGATCTGATCGGATATGCTAGATATCGTATTCCATATAATCTCTATCATATAACCGACTAGATTTAGATCTAACCGACCTGTAACCCTACCTCCGGGCTATATAAGACGCGTAGAGGACCCCCCTCAAAACTCACCTCATCATCTCATTATTCCATATACAAACAATACAATCCACTAGAACATAGGACTAGGGGATTATGTAAAGCTGATGACCTAAATCTATCTAAATCTTGTGTTCTTGTGCTTGTATTCCCATCGGATTCTTGACCACGCACACCCTCACCACATAAGTTACCATCGTAGTATACCACTCGGTGGATTATCGGCAATATCTCATCGACAGTTATGGGTCTGTGTCGAGACCCACTAGGAAGCTCTTGTGGTACCACCTAGCTAGAAAGCACAATAGCGCAGTTCTTAATTTACCACAGGTTACCAGGATACAATTGGAGTCCTTTTGTTTTAGCATGAACCATGGAGGGCTACAATTCAAAGTTAGTCCCTCCCTAAATATGACATTTTTCATATTTACGTATTTTGAATAAATAACTCTTGTAACACCCTAAAATTTGCAACTTTGGAAATAGGATTAAAGTGATTTTAATTTTAATTTTTGTGCTCATAAAAATATAGGGAAATAATTTTTTTAATAAATTAAAATTCATCATAGGGTTAGCAACATTGTTGTGTAAACATGCCGGTGCCCTAACTTTAGCAGCTCACCACCGCTCGACCGAATTTCGCCGTGTAGCCGAGCTCATCTGCTGAAGTCACCGCATCTGCCAGTTTCTTTTCTGTCGACTCGAGCACGACGCCGATAGTCTACACGTGGATGCCCCGGACCGCCATCACGCTTGCCAAGTCGTCGCTGCTGCTTCTCTGACCCCTGCAAGTCCCTAGGAGTGTTCGTAGTAAGTTGCGCTATCTTCATAATAAACCGAGGCCCTAAGCCCCTTCTCCATCCAACTCCACGTTAGAGCGGAGCTAGCAGAGCAACCCGACCAGGCGTGTGTTGTGTTCTTGCTAGATAGATGACGTCACATGATACATGGATTTGTTTAGTGGCCGCTCTCCTTTAGAAAAAGAAAATCCAGAAATACCATTTGTTTTCTCTTAAGGAATAATTAGAGATGAAAATTGTGCTGGCCAAGACGTGGTAAACCTGAGCAAGCTATATATACGTATATACTTGATACTTGGCAAGCACGTGATTTAGATTTGTATAAGTATATACGCCGTATATGGCTGCCGAACATATACATGTATATACATGGAAGAAGAGACAATTAAATAAGGAAGTTTGCATGTCCAAGTGTTGGTTTTCCAAAAGTGTTTGTCGTTGCATTGGGCTCAAATCCACCACCCGGCGACAGCAGCCAGCCAAAAGACGTCCTCAACGTATTTCAGTTGTCCAATGTCTTGTCCTACTCGGACTCCACGTCAGGCAAACTAGGAAGCCAAGTTCAACTCGATGTCGATCCTAAATCACATCCAGGCCCATGATTGCTAGCTTATATATAGCAAAGCTAAAGCTCGCACCGTTGCCCTAGGTCCACCCGGCTGTCGTCCGCCGCCTCCGCCGCCGTCTCCGCCGTTGTGGTGCCGCTCTTCACATCTAGGTGACCAAGCTGCAGACACCAGCCACCGTTCTTGTTCTCTTTTTGTCTTTGTTGCCACATATAGCATCGAGACCCGGAGGCTGGAGCTTCCATACCAGGTACGTCATGCGGTCTCTGTTCGCTCCGTGCTCCGTTGCCGCGACGTACGCACATGTCTTCCCCGACTGATGGTGCTCGTTGACTCATCGTCTTCTCAAGCTGCCGTTGCTGTGATGGGAGAGATTCGGCTGCTACCCATCCTGTCGAAGTTCAACCGCGGCCATCGATCTGCATGTCGCCAAATAAAGTTCGCCGCCTGGGCCCTGGTTCCGTCACTGACTATGAACATCATTAGATCATCGCCCTCCTGGTCTGATCCAAGCCGCCGTTATCGATCTCCAGTTCCATACAGTGGAACACGCCTGTCATCTGTTTACGACATCTGCAGCTAAGTAATGCTACGAGCCTTGGACTATCATATATATGAAGCTGCTCATTCTCTCAATTGTTTGTCTGGCGTCATCTACAAGTTCATCATCTGGAGCTGCCGTGCCCGACGCTACCCATTGTTGGCCGGCCGACCACGGCCATGAAAATTGTAAATACTTGCCGATGTCCAGAGGCCCTGCCGGCTGCCGCGGGACTGCTGCAAGGCACGACCAGGAGAAGCTCTCGCCGCTGGCCCTTCTCCTTGGGTGAGCATGCTGTCATCTGTGCCAGTTCATTCGTCTTCAGCCATGTTCAAGCAAAGCAAGCAGCAATGCGGATCACGGATGTGTCCAAGAAACAGTCTGATATATTATATAGGTACCTATCTATATCTACTTCTCTTGTGAAGTCTCCGATTCTCCTTGTTAGTAAATCCCACAAAGATTCCTATATAGCTTTAACCCTTCATCATATGGCTGTTTTAGTTTTACTAGTCCGTTTTTGTTGCGTTCAGATTATGTTGACGTGGTCTATGTGGTAGTACCAAACATTCACGATGTCATATGTTATTCCCTATACAACTAAAACACTAATTCAGTTATTATGCATGTAGCTAGTTTCTAATTTAAAAAAAACAATATAAGTGCTATACTTTGATATTTTACATGTAAAAGTTGATATGGTTAATTGATAACATAAATTATAATTTACTTAACCCAAGCCCGTATCACATATAATTCAATAGTTGTTCTCGGTGCTCTTTTACCTTTGCAAATTTAAAGTTTAACTTGATTAATTTATATGGTAATATTTATAAATAAAGCATGATTAGTTTTAGCTCAGTTTCTAAACTAAAATGCAATACATGTAATCTGAATTAACATGCTTCTTGTGGTTTTGCCGAGTTAAATAAATCACGCATGTAGGCCTTTCTTGTATAATGTAAAATAACAAATTAATATATTAATATAATACTCTAGATAGTAGTTTTCTTTTTAACCATAGGCTCGTTATTGGCGTTTGCTTGTGCTCTCACGACCGTAGCAACTACTTCTCGATTAGCATGTCTTATATCATTGAATTTTATAAGTTAAATATTAGTTTGATTTATGCTTATACAATTGAATTTCTAATTAAAAGTAATTTAAGGTTTTATAACTGGTCTTTTATAAATAAATGTTAACTTGATCGATAGCAACTTGAATATTTCTTTACTAGTTATAACTTGGTTAGTTCATGCATGAAACATATAATGATTTTAATCAGGTGCTTTACATGATTTATGTTTTCTAAAAAAAATAAATGTTAAAGTGACTTAAATAATAATATGATTCATACTTATTAAATGTCTTTTATTAAAAACAACGTAAACAAACATAGACCTTTATCAAATAAATATAAATATTAACTTGATTAATGCTAACATATGTGTTTATAGTTACAATTAGGATAGTATAAATGTGTTTTTAAAATTATATTTTATTTAGCTTGAACTGACGTCATATAGAAATTGAGTAGGTGTTCTCACATGCCCTTTATATATTTGTGCAAAGTAATGTTTAACTTGCTCGGTTTAGATGGTAAAGTTTATAAATAAAATATGACTAGATTTAACTTGGTTTTTAAATTAAATTATAATTTGTCTAAATTAATAATATCTCCATGATTTTGTTTGTTCAACCAAAATAGATCAAGTGTTAGTTTGTCTTCTTCAGTTATATTGCCAACCTCGATAGACGTGTCCTCGGTAACGATAGCTCCGTCCTTAGTCGTTCTTGCGTTCTCGTAACCATAGCAACAAGCCGTGACGTTTAGTGCGCTTCCTTTTAAAGTGTCTTCTTTGTATGATGTTTGTTCTTAAGTGTGTTTGTTGTCTGTTTGCTGTGCTTGGTTGCTGCGAGTAGAGCAAGCGTGATCCATTAACGCTGAAGATCAGAAGCTGAGGATTGACAGTCGAAGCAGAGGTTGGAGACCAAAAGATAGTAGCTAAAGATTCTGAGCAGCTTAACTTTGGGAAAAAGGCAAGTATAACACAGGATTATCCTTGTTACCTATACATTGAAATTATCATACATATGCATGTGCTTACCTTGACAACCTTAGAGATTATAACTTAGTGATTGTTATCTTGATTCCTTGTCAACCATGGGAATGCATATGGGTAGCTATTGCTAGTGCTTAAACTATGAACAATGATCTTGTAATTTGATTAATGGATTAAGCAATCAACCATTAAGATGATTTTATTACTGTTAAAAGGGGGCTAGAGCATGTGTGTTATTTTAATGCTCTGATTTCTCTCCATAAGGACTTACCTGTAAGTGATAACCGGGACATACAGTACAGCTGTGAGGGCTATATGGCTCTGGCTCTAGTTGTTCAAGAGACCTTTTCTAGCTTGTTAGTGGTTACCTTAAATGGCGTAAGAATGGCTTGCCACGTTGGGTGTAGGGCGAGCCCCTGTCCTTAGTGTGTATAGGCTGCGAGTTGTGCCACTGGGAAGGGGGTTCTACGTCTGCCTGCCGAGTGAATCTAATGGCCCTAACTTGTTAGACGAACTTTTGAATGGCTTTATATGGTTCTCCGGTGTTTGGGTTTGATCTCCCCACGTATTTGGAAATCATGACTCACAGTGAAAGTGTACACCTCTGCGCAGAGTTTAATAAACTGGTATACTAGCCGTGCTCACGGACACGAGCGGCCTTAGGGATTCTTACAGAATAGATGATCACCATTATTATATCATGCTTAATTACTGTTGATTATTATTATGTTCATGGTAATGCTATTCATTATCCTTATTACAATTGATCATCGGTTCGTTAATGGGAATTGGTTCATCTTGATGCTACTCAATTGCTAATTATATGATGATTAAAAGCTAAACGTAGTCAAACAGTGTTTAGCCTTTTGTGCCTCATGAACCCTGTGTTATACTTGTTGAGTTCGACATGGACTCACTCTTGCTATTTCCCCCACACTCCAGTGTGTAGTAAGATGCTACTCGGAAGAAGGACAAAGGTGTAGTGGAGTTTCCAGAAGACTAGTAGAAGTGCTAGGCATATGTTACCCCCAGTCAGCTGTCCCTGAGAAGAATGGAGCCTGAAGTTTAGTCACCGTTCCGCGATACTCTGATGTAAGTGTTAATATAGCTATGTATACGTTATATAATAACATTGTTTCTGATACTTTTTTTATTCTGGCATATGTGTGGACTTCCTGGGCATACATATGATTAGCCTGGTTTTGTTCTTTAGAAAACCGGGTGTGACAACTCTTGTTTCCACACGTGTTCCTGTAGCCATAAAGCTAGATGATATATGAGTTCATTTCACAGATATATATAGGTCAACACAAGGGAGCACTACTATATTAAATGTAGTCGTGATCTTTGCTTGAATCAGGTACGCATAGCTTCCTCTGTTTTACAGTGTCGGAGCAGACTCCTTAGATGAATTCTCCATACATGTCATTTACTAGCAAATTAGTACAAATAATAATATGAGAACAAATGTACTACTATCCTTTTGTTAATAAACTAAATCAGACATTGTACATTACTCCCTCTAAATACGCAATATATACAGTACTTCCTCCGTCCAAAAAGAATGCAATTTAACATTCAAAATTTCTCTACAGATCTAGGAAAATATATATTGTATCTCTTTAGGCTGTCTGGTGTTGCCTGTAGATAGTATGGGATCACATGTAAATACATGATACACATTGCATCTCTTTAGGCAGGCTGGCGTTGTTGTTCCAAAGAAAACAGGAACGGATTAAGTTAATAAATTTTCGTTAACTATCTACAGGTATGAAGTTGCAGAAAAACATACTGTGTAGCTGAATAAAAGTGTTGCCTTGGTGGTATCTCAATTTGATCCGCGCTTTTCTCGAACATCTCTAAAACCTTGCTCATTGTTGGACGGGACATAGGAGACACTTGTATACACCATAAGCCAATCGAGGCCATTTTCCTTGCCATCTCTTCTGTTTCACCTGCCATATCAAATGAATGCAGGCTTCCCACTTCAGCCAAATGACTATAGATAAAGTCTGGAAAATACATCTCACTGGAATTGTTAACGCTTTCTTTCAGGTTCTTTCTTCCTCCAACTATCTCAAGAAGCATCATTCCGTAACTGTAGACATCTGATTTAGTAGAAACTACTCCAAATCTCCTTGCGAAAACTTCAGGCGCGATGAACCCAATTGTCCCTCGCATGCCTGCCATTGATAGGTAACTCTCCTTTGGGTTGCATAACTTGGCCAAACCAAAATCAGCAATTTTTGGGATAAAATCATCAGCTAGAAGGATATTATGTGGTTTAATGTCAAAGTGTATGATGCGTGTATTACAGCCACGGTGCAAATACTCCAAACCTCTTGCAATACCAACTGCTATTTCATAGAGCTTGTCCCATCCCATAATTGTTTTTGAATTATCGTCATAAATAAATTTGTCCAGTGATCCATTAGGCATATACTCATAAATAAGAGCTCGCTTGGATCCCTCCAAGCAAAAACCAAGCAGAGTAACAATATTAACATGAGATGTCCTTCTGATGCTGATCACTTCATTGATAAAATCTTCTCCATTTCTTGTGAAGTCGTGGAGGAACTTCACTGCAACAAGCATGCCACATGGTAATGTACCTTTATAAACCATGCCATAGCCACCTTCTCCAAGTTTTTCACTAAAATATCTTGTTATTTCCTTCAGCTGTGAATATTTATATCTCTTTGGAGCCAAGGAGCCATAATCTTCTAGAAGCTCCTCAATATTTTGTTTAGTAGTTGAGTTAACTCCAATGGTTTGCTGAAATTTTCCCCTCCTACGGATCTTGAAGACAAAAATGACACCGACCATGATCAAGAGAATGGCTCCAACAGTTGAAACTGGTAAAAAGAAAATGTGTGAATGATAAAAGAAACATGACATTATACATTTAAAAATTGACTGAAGATTATATAGCATAAAGCTTTGTAAAAATTAGATAAACTTATCATGAAACCAGTACTCATTATGTTTATTGAATAATGAATTAGTACTGAACACACTGAAATTTTGCCACTGACTACTAAATATATCGCCTTCAAAATTAAAGCAATCGATGTCACTGCAATAATAATAGTCCTAGCATGAATGCCAATTTACTACGTACATGAAAAATCCTTTAAATTAAAAGAATGTCCACTTGTAGAAAGTGAATATGAAACATCATCCATTAAAAGTATGGTAACTACTACTATCCAATATGGTAAAAAAATATTTAAATTTATATTTTAATATTTATTACGTTTACTCCCATGAAGAATATGAAAAAAAAATATAAAATCACATGGTATTTAATATTATGCTAATAAGTCATCAGAAGATTATGAATAAATACCCGCCAGCACCACCCTTGAGGGAAATTTTCGAGCCTTTCCATCTGTAAAATGAAATATATGTACAGAAAGTTAAACAAAAATAGAGATAGCCAAATAGAGCCCACTGAAAGATTTGATGTCCATGCCCTACGTTTTCGAGAGAAAAAAAATATATGTGATGTCCTCGGATCATCTGATACCACCTGTGTGTACATGTTAGGAAAGACACGGGGGCATTTGTATCTAGATATAGTGTATATCTATATACATAGCAAGCCAAAATGATAGTACAATTTAGAATAGAGTGTATTATTAGGTACTCCATCTGTCCCTTTTTAAGTGTTGTCTAGATTTTCACGCTAGTCCAGGTTTCTTAAGTTTGATTAGATTTATAGAAAATATTAGTAATATTTATATCTTCAAATAAGTGTATGAATGAAATATGTGTCGTGATTGATCTAATGATATTTATTACGCACTATAAATATTAGTAATCTCTTGTGTATATTTGGTTAAAATTGAGTAAATTTGAACTCTTGATATATGCAGTTAAAAAAAGTATAAATATAGATTTTATTATATTCCTTTTTAGGCGGAGGTTGAAACAGAAATGACCAATGGGCCTCAAGATTCTTTTCGATGCAGCTTTTAGGGCCCATTTGGCACAGCTCAACTTCATTAGTAAATAAGCTTTTGATTTCTTTAGCTATGTGAGCAGCTTTATTTGACTTCAGCTTTAATTGAACAGGTTTCATTTAGTAAAATAGCTTTTCATTGGACCCACCTCAAACTTAGACCCACCTGCCATTGAACTCTCCCCTCCTGAATCTCTATTTGTCGCATCTCTCCTCGCGCAGCCCAATCCACACGCGACCACACACCAACATCGGTGGGTGTGTCCGCACGCGCTCATCCTCCCCAACACCAGTGGCCACATGCGCCCCTCATCCCCAACACCGGTGGCCGCGCGCAACCCCTCCTCCCCAACAGCGGTGGCCGCGCGTGCCCCTCCCCAACATCGGCGGTTGCACTCTACCCCTTCCTCCAACACCGGCGGCTGTGCGCGCCCCTTCTCCCAACACCGGTGGTCGCACGCAGCACACCTCCCCAACACCGGCGGCTACGTGGTACCTGTCTTCCCCAACGCTGGCTGCCCTGAACTTCGTGCGGCCTATGCTTTCATGTCCGTGGGCACTGGCAGCGCATGGCCCAAGTGTCTCCTCGGTGTGTGGACCCACGAAAGCGCGACAAAATCCGGTAGAAGCTGGTATTTCCCAGCTCTCCCTCCCGCAGGCAGCCCTCTCAGCGGGAAATCCAGGACTTCTCCCGTGAAGTGGCACCCCAGACAACTGTTTGGTTGTTGAAGCTGAAAATCTGCTCATGAACTTCCTTTGGCAAGTGTTTCATAATAAACTCCAGGTGGCTGGGAATTTAGTTAAGAGAGGGTGGAAAGGAAATATGGGCTGCTGCTTGTGTGATAGTGTAGAATCTATTAACCACCTTCTATTTAAATGCCATCTGGCTAAACTTGTTTAGAGCCTTCTCATGAATGTCTTCAATTTGGACTCATGTCCTTCTTCTCTGGAGGAACTCTCAAATACTTGGTTGCAAGGCAAGGGGCCTATGCCGGGTAGATTGATCATCTTCTTTTTTGCTGGATTTGCATGGGTGTTGTGGACTACAACAAATAAGACGGCTATAGAAAAGTCTTGTCTTAAAGCTCCCACTGAGGTGGGTGGTTGCAAGGCAGGGGTCTATATGATGTATATTGCAATGTAGTTGATGCAGAGGTGGAGCGTGTTGTTGAAAAAAAAAAAGGATAAGGAGTGCGTCTCACAAGTTCCGAAGTTGATTCTAGATGGACAAAGAACTTTAGGCCCACGGCGACTATGGCCACTGATGTGTTTGAGATTTAGTTTTTTATAGCGCTCGAAGTCCTGTTGCTTATCTGGAGTAGTTCTATGGCTAGTTTCTACTAGCGTGGAGACGCTAGCGTAGTTTGTTAGCTTTTGCTTTCCTAAAGCAGAGTTAATTCTCATTATTAAAAAAAAAGGAAATCTGCTCATGAAGTTGCCTTTGAAGCGGTACCAAACAGCCACTTAATTTCTGCGTAGGACCAGTTACGGTCACTCAATACGCTACATGCGCTTCCACACCTACCTATCTGGTCCCGTCATCATATAATAATAACGACAAAAACTAAAGAGTACTCCCTCCGTCCCATAAAAAATGTCGTTTTAGGTTTTTCAGACATCGTGTTTGACCGTTCGTCTTATTCAAAAAATTTTAATAAATATTATTTATTTTGTTATGACTTATTTTATCATTAGAGATGCTTCAATAATGATTTATTTATTTTATAATTTGCACAAAATTTTTGAATAAGACGAACGGTCAAACACGATGTCTGAAAAACCTAAAACGACACTTTTTTCTGGGACGGAGGGAGTACAGTACTGTACGTTGCTCGCTCGTGTCAGTCGTCACCCTCATGAGAGACTCAACTGGACTGGTGACTTGTGGAGGTCAAGTGCAAGTGGTCAACTCACCTCGGGACGACGGCTCTGGCGGTGGCGCCGGCGCCGGCGCCACGACGATGGTCTGCGTGTTGGGCGGCGTGTAGAACGGCACCACCTCGAACCGCGTGTAGCATGTCAGTGAGTAGGCGCGCCCTCCTCTCGTCCATCTGCATACAAAGATGGCGGGTCATGCCGGCTCTGGATCGCACAAACTAACCTAGAATTACGTACATGGGCAACGACGCGGCGATGCGCTGGAGGCAGCGGCGGCAGTCGTCCGACGACAGGTACGCCACGCACTGCGCGAACCCGTAGAGGCCCTGCTCGGCGCTCATGTCGGTTCGCCCGAACGCGAAGGACGGCAGCGACGCGGCGGCCGCGGAGGCGAGCCGGTCCATGAGCCGCGCCAGCGCGGCGGCGCTGACGGCGGCGTCGCCGGCGCGCGTGAGGTTGTTGTAGAAGGAGAACCTCTGCACCATGTCCGGGCGCGCGGGGAAGCTCGCGTTGGCGTACCGGAGCAGGCAGTTGTTGTACATCATGTCGGCGGCCACGGCGCGCGGGCACGCCAGCGTCACGTTCCCGGCGGCCATGGCGAGGCAGAGCCGGCACACCTCCGGTGGGGCGTCGGCGTAGCAGATGGCGAGCCCGTAGGACGACTGGTCCGCCGGGCCGTCGCCGTCGCCGAGCGTGCTGTTGCCGTTGCCACCGTAGGAGGCCGTGACGGTGACCAGGTCCTTGAGCATGCCGCGGAGGTTCGCGTCGTAGGCGTCCCCAGGGGTGTAGTTCGCCGGCGAGCAGGAAGACCAGACTTTCACCGTCTGCCCGAGCGCCAGGGTGGCGCTGCGGACGGCGACGACGAGGAGCAGCAGGAGGAGGGAGTTCACGGCCATGGCAGGTGGTGTATGATGGTCGAGTGAGTGCCTGACTTGTGGTAAAGCCGCACGCGGTTGCAGTACAGACTGTGCAAAAGTTTGTGAACACTTGGCCGTGCAATGTACATGGTGCGTCTTTCTTTATTTGTGGGCACCTTGCTAGCCATGTCATGGTACGTATGTCCTGCTAATCATCTTTCCCTTGTTAATAATTTTGGACAACAATAAATACACATTACACAAAATGTGGGTCTGTCAAGGTGTCAGTGAGGCACATACAAGTTTGTGAGGAAAATAAAATACCAAAGGATCTGAGTCAATACAAATCGATTTATTAATGCGTCAGCGTCAACCTTGCATGGTCATGGTCATGGTCATGGATCCCTGTCGCTGCTCGTCTTTCTCACCGTTTCTCCATTGTGGGGTGGGGCTAACCTGCCTTGGCAAAGATAGGGGTATATGAATGAGAAATTGCAAGTGTAAAGACAGATACAGTTCATATTCTGTCGGCAAGGGGCCCCTTTTTGTCCTTGTATAAACCCTTTTTTTCAACTGAGATAGTATTGTCATATATATAAGCTGTCCAGATTAGAGCACTCGCGTGGGGAGAACATTTAAGTAAGTAACCTAAAATAAGAACTGAACTAAATCAATCAAAAGCATAGATGAAAGAGTACCAATCCAGATGTCACTCAAAGCAGAGCTATATCCGCCAAGCTACAAGTGGAAGATAAGTCCATAGTCTCGGCTCCTCCCCAACTCTCACCTCTCCTCTCATCCTATTTTCTAATTTTGGTATGGTGATAGGGCTTTGCCTTTGATGGTATCTCCTCTCTGTTTCTTTAATGTGATGTGGGATGCTCACAATTTATATCCTTCAAATGGCAGTGCTTGTAGCAGGGATACTTGTAGGAAAAGTGGCACATTTGTTGGTGGTGAGGCTAGGTCAACCGACTTAGGGGAGGGTTGGTGGCCCTTTGTTCTACTGCCTTGATCAACATATGGCATTTTCTCCAGAGGTTGGTTTACGGTTATTGGGGTCTGTGGTGGTCATACGAGTCATGTCTTGACTAGGTTGGTCAACATACTTTCTTTGGGCCTTATGATGAGTAAGGAATCTTTATGCCAAATTTCAGAGTAATTTGCCATAGGGTTTGGGTCGGCCAACACCCTCCTAAGTCCATCCCATGTCACAGTCTATTGAAAGGCATGACTTTTGCGCATCCAAACTCCAAATTGGGTAAACCAAAGTCCAATTTATTCGTCTCAATGAGCTCTTAGACATGGTGGAGTAAAACATGTGATTTGATCAAGTCTTGTACCATGTCCAAAGTCACCTTTGTCCCTTTCTTGGTATCATGTTGAGGTATCTGGATAAGCCCCTATTTTTATGTATCACTGATCCCTGGATTTATATGGTTTGTTGCTGCTCCTCTACCATGAATGGTATTTGCACACCAAATCATTTATATTCCTTGCAAAACATGTGGAACTCATTAGATTAAGCCCTATAGCTATGGTGTTAGACATGGAAGTTGTTATTACATTCTATTTTGGCGGTCGGATTAGTTAAGGACCGGCAACAAGAGCCAGAGTTTGGTTTTGGTTCAGGAGATAAGACCACAATTCAATAACATAACTTATTTATATGGAGTCCAATCCAGATCGATGTTCTTTATTGCATTGGAAAGCTAAGGATGATTTATTTGTTTTGGTTCTATTCATAGAATATGATTTATCACGAAACCTTCTGTCATCAAAACAATGTGCTATGTAACAATTTGGACCATATCTGGCCATATGTTTGTGTTCTTGCCCAAGCCCAATTTGTGGGTTTCCCCTAGATTTCCACAACCCTTGGAAAACGCTTTCATGTAACTAGCCACCACCTCCATGGACTCCTTTTATTTTACTTAAATTATCTATCATAAAATAGTTTTGTGAAAATCCCAACTTGTGAGCAATTTCATATTATTGTTTTTTTGTAATTGCTTGCAGAATTAACCTTTCTTGATGAGGTCAATCATGCCGGGCGCAGTTGTGAAGCACTTGATGCCCGACAGTGGTACTATATATATCATGACTGAACAAAGACGTACAATAATGATGTGATGTCAGATGTGGCAAAATTGAATGCAATGATGTTCTGGTGCTAAGGTTTTCTTTTTGAATCAAGTGGTGCTAAATGTCACCGGAATAACCAATGCGTGGATACTTCCCAGGTGTATCTCCAATGCTAGTAATACCCCCTTCAACTCAACTCATTCACATGAGCTCTCCCAAGAACAGTTCATAATATAATTCGAGATCAAGAGCAAGAGACGGACACAAGAGTCATTTTGAAAATTTTTAAGTGAAGATTAAGGGCTTAATTAATGTTTAAAAAGTAGCTGGTGTGTATTCACCTATTCCCTTTGGCTCAGCTAGGTCAAATGAGAGCCATTACTTGTTATTCTCGGTGATCGGTGTCACCTGAATGGCTTGGTGGTGTTAGTTCTTGGTGAGCTTCCAAGAAAGTGATTTGTGGCATACCCAAGAGGAAGTTATGCTTGGTTTGGAGTCCGCCAATCCGGAAATTCTCGAATCATCTCTTTACTTTTCATATTTACCTGGAAGTATTTACATTCTTACAAGTTCATTTCCTTAGAATTTTCATGGTAGACTGGAACTGGAACCTCCTAACCTGCAAAATTTTCTTTTTTGCATTAGGTAGTTAAACTTTGTCAACAAATGGGTGAATTTGGCTAGAAAGAAGTTTTATTTGTGTGATCAATTTAGAAGCTGAATTCAATCCCACCGCTCTTGAAGAACCGGATATTTTCACATAGTGCCTTCCTATACACGTGGATTGGAGACCAAATTAATTCCCTCCTGAATCTCTTCTGCTCCACTACACTCCACACAGGAAATTGGTTCATCCAAATAACTAAAATAGTGTAATATCTTCCTGACCCTGCACAACCACATTATTATATAACCTTGAATCGCTACTAGTCCAATCTAAATCTCCAATCCACATATGGAATGGGTTTGTCTAAATAAGCCCTATCAGGGAGTGTTAAATCATCATGGCTCACCGCTCACAGAACCACATTATATTGCATAATTACAGTGCTAGGCTAGAAAGCACACAACTATAGCAACATGAGTCCGCAATAAGCCATTTAGCATGATACCGTGACAACACTTCCAAAGTTCATACCTTGAAAAAGTTAACCCCTACAATCTGAGCCCTATTTATTCAGATTGTAGGGGTTAAAGAAGGTGCTTGTCAACCGAAGGATTTTAGGCCAATCTCACTGCAGAATTGCCCGGTTAAAATTATCACCAAGGTCCTGACCATTAGGCTGCAGCGGTTCATCCAACACCTTGTTGATGTGGATCAAACGGGGTTCATTAAAGGGCGCTCCATTTCTGAAAACTTTGTATATGCCACCGAACTGGTTCAACACTGCCACCGGAAGAAAATCCCCACCATTGTCCTCAAATTAGATTTCGCCAAAGCCTTCGACTCTGTGGCGTGGGGCAACCTGTTAACAGTCCTTCAGGCCAGAAACTTCCCCCCGATCTGGATCTCATGGATGAAGCAGCTCCTAGTCACCTCCCACTCGGCTGTGTTGGTCAATGGTTGCCCCGGGCGCTGGATTAAGTGCAAAAGAGGGGTCCGGCAAGGCGACACCCTGTCCCCATACCTCTTTCTGTTGGTGGCCGATGTGCTACAGCGGATGATCAAACAAGACCAGGGCATTCGACACCCTGCTGTGGATAGAAGTTGCCCTGTGCTTCAGTATGCAGACAACACGCTGCTTCTTGTCCACGCCGAAATCACTGATGTCAGGCGATTGAAGAAGATATTAGATGACTTCGCATCGGCCTCGGGGCTCAAGATCAACTTCAGCAAGAGTACCCTGGTGCCTACGCATGTCCCTGCACAGCGTCTACAGCGAATCGTGCGCCTCTTACAATGCCAACTGGGTGCCTTCCCGCAGACATACTTGGGCCTGCCCCTATCCAATGTCAAGCTCAACTTGTCCGCCTTTGCTCCTCTCATATCCAAGGTGGATCGGCGTCTTGCCGGCTGGCAAGCCACCCTGTTGAACCATCAAGGCCGCCTTGTGTTGATCAACTCAGTCCTGGACGGGCTCACTACTTACCTCATGCAGGCACTTGTTCTCCCGCCTGGCATCATCGACAAGCTGGACAGTCGACGCAGGGCCTTCCTATGGTCCGGCACTGACAAGGCATCCGGTGCCCAGTGTCTGGTCAGATGGGAAAATGCACATAAGCCTAAAGAAGTTGGGGGGCTCGGAATCCGCAGCCTGGTCACCCAAAATGCATGTCTCCTCATCAAGCTGCTCCACCGTCTACACCATCCAGACTCTTCCGCTTGGGCAGTTTGGGCGCGCCAGCACGTCGACCTTGCGTCCTTGGAAGGAGATGTGGTCGGCAATCACTGGGGAGCCCTCCGTGATCTTCTTCCTGCATACAGATGCATCACCAAAGTTACAGTGGGTGATGGTCGCTCCACCTCCTTCTAGTAGGACGCCTGGTCTGAGGGCGCCCCCTTGGCCGAACGCTTCCCATGCCTACTCAGCCATTGCACCAACATGGAAGCCTCAGTTCACTTGGTCTGCTCAACTGGTTTAAACAGCATACTAGTCCCAAGACTATCACTACAGGCCGCACAAGAGAAAATTGATGCCGACAGCCCCATTGCCTCCATCTCCCTCCGTCAGCAGCAGGATGAACGCAGCAACTTCTTTGCTGCTGCTGGAAATCGCCTGGATACTGGGCAGCTCTACAGGGCCTCCACACAGTTAGGTGAACGATGTCAGTCCTACGAATTCGTGTGGAAGAATTACGCTCCCCCCAGAGTCAAATTCTTTGGTTGGCTTCTACTTCAAGAAAGGATCCAATGCAGGGCAAACCTCGCTAAGAAAAACATTTTGGATTCTTACACTTGTGAGCTGTGTGGGCAATCCGCTGAAAACTGTGATCATCTCATCTTTCACGCCCAGTTGTCAACTCTTTCTAGACACATTTAGGTTGGGACTCAACCTCTCTGCCCCAAGTTCATAGCCTATGGGAGATGTGCCGACCAGATCACATCCCACAAGTGCTCTTCTCCACCATGATCTTGCTGTGCTGTTGGCAAATCTGGAACCACAGACATGACGTGGTATTCAGGCAGCAGCAACCAAGCCTCTCCAGACTTCTTGGCCACTTGCAAAGCTGTCGGCCGGCAATGGAGTTGTCTTCTTCGTTCTCAGGATAAATAGGTAGTTGACTACTGGTGTGATAAGTTTGTAATGGCATGATCTATCTCTTCTTCTCCCTGAGATATGTAATTCCTGGGGCTTGCCCCAAACATTGTAAGGTGCCATGTGCACCCTCCATCTACCGGTTTACGGGAATCAATGGAAAACCATTCAGGTGGGGCGCTCACCCCTCCGGTGATGTCTTCAAAAAAAAAACCCTACAATCTGAATGTAGCTTGAGTCTAGCCCTCAACGCTTATTACTGGCAACCTGATACTTGTTTTGTTTGTAGTCCAATTTCGTTTGTCTGGTTGTCCAAAGTCGGTCATTTTTACCTTTGAACATAAATCCATTATGCAAGTTTTATGCTCTGAACATGCATATAATTTGATTAATTGTTGATCAAAATTTTGTAAAATTTCTTTTTTTCCTTGGTCAAATATATAAGTCTATGATTACTGGATCAAGGAATACCCTGTATTGTTACTGCTCCATTTCCATTATTTCGTAATATAGCGTATGGGCATATAGGATGATCCTCAATGCCTTTAATTCATATATTATAGTTCAGACTTCAGAGAAGCAGAACTCGTAATTTAGTTGCAGAACCACTATAGCCGGAAATCGTAAATAGCCCTTTTGCGACCTAGACCGATGGAGTAGTAGTGCGCAATGTAATCTCTGGCAAGTGTTTCCTTGTACAACGGTGGGCACTCACCGGACAACAGCTCCTTGATAGGGCCATACATCCTTGTGGAGTCTGAATGGCTGGTGAAACATGCAATGGAGACCCTCGGTCCAGCCTTCTTTGCCACCACTCTGTGCTCGGCGCTTCTGAACTTGTCGTTTGACATCATCTGCAGATACACGTATTCAACAAAATATGAGCTCTGAAAACCATGATTAGCTAGGTCTCTGGTTGTTACAATTTACAGTCGATCGGAATCTCAGGAACGAAGCATGAATGAACATATGTATGTACCTGCATGAGATCGCCGATGTTCACTATGAACGCTCCAGGCGTTGGTGGGACGTCGATCCACTGGTCGTCATGGAGGACCTGCAGGCCACCGATCTCATCCTGGAGAAGGACGGTGAGGAAACCGGTGTCGGAATGCTGGGTTGTTCCGATGGCGACCTCGGGTTCTGGGCATGGAGGGTAGTAGTGAAACAGTATCATCTGACTTCGGTTGCACTCAATATCAATTAGGTAGCTCGGGTTTAGACCAAGAGCCTCTGATAGCAACCGGTATAATGTATCCAGTAAAATCTTGGTATGCTTGGCGTAGTCAAAGAATGCTTCCCTGGAAAATCAACACACGCAGGTAGCCTTTCACTATCAAGTAATTTTCTGTGTCGAGTATTAGTTTGGTCCATGGTTGGTCAGTATTAGCAATGGACATATAGATATCTGAAGTTTTTTCAGTCCACGATGCAGACAGAAAAAGTGCGTTGTCGCAAAGCTGAACTGAACTGAACTCATAAGCAATCGTCAGAACCAACATAAGTTCCATGCAAATGGAATTGCCAGTACACAACCTGTTGCCACTTGCCAATAATAACTATAAGCAGAAATATTTGACGGATACCTTGGTTCCTGCTTAAGGTAATACTGATCGTCAAAGCTGCTGCTGACCTTTCAGAAAACAGAGATACCAGTATACCACTACCACCAGCATGAAAATATATAACGTTGTGCTATTGAAATTCTGTGCATGTGAAAAGAAGAAAATGAAAAATTTAGACAATGGTGACAGCCCTTATCTGGTAGCTCAGTGACTGCCCGAGGATCGAGCACCATATGGCAGTTCTCAACTGGTGTTCAGAGGTCGTAGCCAGTCTAATTTGCCTCACTCGGTAGTTTAAGTCAGAATTGGGACAAAAGTAAACATAAGGATAGGCATGTCAATAGTAAGTTCATATACTGATGTTGGAAAGTGTTGTCCAGCCTTTAACCACAGATAGATACTAGAACAGAAATAGGAAGTTTCTCACTTTCTGTGAAGAAAACATGTGTAAAAAGCGTATACATCAGTGCCATCTGCAAATTTAGAACTTTCACAACACAACAATTTGAGTGGCCATTTTCCTCTCAGCGAAATACGTGCTTCTTCAGCACGGCCACCAGAAGAACAAATGAACAATTTCATTTTAAGTGGGCATGTTCATCTACTTCACTGATTTATTTGTCGTGTGAAGGAAACTACCACGCGTCGATAGTCAAGACCAAAGGTCATTCAGTTATGAGACAAGATAGTAAGCGGGAGAAAGAGAGAGCTCACCGGCAGTTCTCCGGCATCTCGCCGTCGGCCGGCGGGTCGGGCGCGACGCGGAGGTAGAGCGTGTCGCGCCAGTTGGCCACGGACGACTCGTACAGGTCGAAGTTGCAGTTGTACTTGACCGCCTTGGCCGGGTCCCGCG
Organism: Saccharum spontaneum; assembly: GCA_022457205.1. Classification (NCBI taxonomy): domain Eukaryota; kingdom Viridiplantae; phylum Streptophyta; class Magnoliopsida; order Poales; family Poaceae; genus Saccharum; species Saccharum spontaneum. The sequence goes on from CM039601.1 coordinate 11,625,540, forward strand.
TGTAGAGCCGCGCCTTGTCGCTGCCCTCCCCGCCGTCCGCGTCGTGGAACGCCCGCGCCGCGCCGAGCGCTGCGGCGGCCACTTCCTCGGGCACGCCGTGGCCCGTCACCACGAAGAGCCCCCACTCCGCCGCGGCGCGCCGCAGGGAATCCACCAGCGCCTCGTGGTCCGCCACGCCGAGGTCGATCGTCGGGATGCACGGTGGCGGCGCCTCTTGTTGACCCGTAGCGTTGGGCTTTGGCGGCTGCTCGGGCTCCGGGGCGCGGAAGATGCGGGGCACGCGCGTGGCACCGGACGCCACGAGGCCGCGCACACCGGCCAAGGTCGCGTCCAGCGCGCGGAGCTCGACCAGGCGGTCGTAGGCGGCGGTGGAAGGAGTCGGGGTCGGGGCGGGGGTGGACGACATGGCGAGAGATTGAGGCGAGGGCGAGTGAGACAGCGAACTCTCGTTTCTGCTCGCGTGCGTATTTGTCTGTTTTTTTCCAGGTTTTTTTTTGGCAAGAAATGTACATATATATATAGTCACCTGACCAGGTTTGCTAACCGTGCCAGACAATCGTTCTTATCTCGACATTTTGAACTTCTTTTTCTTTCCTTTTATTTTGATAGTAACTTCTTGAATTTTTTATGTCAGGCTTTCCAGCCACAAAAGATACGGGTCCAAACTCTTTTCTTTCCTTTTATTTTGATAGTAGCTTCTTGAATTTTTTTATGTTGGCTTTCCTGCCACAAAAGATACGGGTCCAACAAACTCTAACTTATAATAGGCTGCCATTCAAATCCAATCCAATGAAATTTTAACCTGCTCTCATCTTGACAAGTGTATAGGGGCACATGAACCCAAAGAAGGTTGAATTGGGTACATGAAAGCTTGACCTAGCTCAAACTCAGATTTATATTAGAAATCTATAAACTAGCTAGTATATGTCAACTTATGCTTCTATAGTGTGCTCTACCCTATCCAACCAAGAAAGAGTTTTACAACTTAGAACTAATCCTATCAACTCGCGTATGTTAATCTAGGAATAAACAAAGGCCACACAAAACAAACACAATGCAAAAACTTAAATGTATAAGGTAAATAACAAGTTAAGAGAGTGAAAGCCCAAGTTTGGTTTTGGTAATTAATGACACCAAGTTGCTAATGCTATTGTATCAAGTGTGATTAAGCTAGGCATAAGCAACATGTGATGGAGGTAGAAATGGCATGGAGAGATGGCCACAAGACCACATGATTTGGTGCATGAAATGATGAGCAAGATCATGGTGGAGACGCACATAATATGATGGACATGATGATCAAGTGGAAGAGAAGGATCTAAGAGCGCAAGGCAAAGGTATAACCATAGGGTTTTCCTTTTGCCGGTCTAAGATGAGTAGAGAAGTGATTGACCGGATTTAGGATACATAGCCGACTATCAAGAGGGGCAATCACGGTTAGCTCGGGAATCAAGTGCCACTAGATCAATGTCTTGAGCATATGCATTAGGATCTAGTTGAGAGCCAACATAATGCCTTGAAAAAATGTTTGTGAAATGCTAACACACATGCACATTGATGGTGTACACTTGGTGGTGTTAGCACATTTGCGAAGGCGGTGGAGTTTAAGCGGTAGAGAGGGGTTTGGGTTCCTCTCTCCCTCCCGCCGAGCTTGCGAGGCGGGATTCGGCGCTTTTTAGAGAAGTGAAATGCCTATTTTCTATTGCGCCGGAAGTCAGAAAAGAAACGGAGGCGAACGGAGGTCACTGCGTTGACCGGACGCTGCACCGGACGCGGTCTCGGTTTGACCGGACGCGTCCGGTCAGTTCAACGCGGCTCGGTGCTGATAGGGTTTGTGACCGGACGCGGGTCTGGCCTGACCAGCGCGTCCGGTCAGTTCAACTGGGCGTAGAAGTTAACCGCGCGACCGGCGCGTCCGGTGCCTCACGGGACCGGAGCGTCCGGTCAAGTGTCCAGAGAGGCCGAGCGCAGCGAAGCGCGATCGGACGCGGCTGGCGCGTCCGGTCACGTACGACCGGACGCGTCCGGTCGCGTCGGGTGCTTACTGGAACGCGACCGGACGCTGGCACTGTCGCGTCCGGTCGATCGAAGGAGCGCGTCCGGTCAGGGCAACGGCTAGTTCTGACGCGCACTGTTCACATTCGTCGTGTAGTGACCGGACGCGTCCGGTCACCCTGACCGGAGCGTCCGGTCAATACGAGTTTCGCTGCGTCGTCTGTAACGGCTAGCTGCGTACCCCTTCGTTATAAATAGATGATGTCCGGGGTTTGAGGGCATCTCTTGCACATTTTGAGACCTAGAGACATCCTTTGAGCTAGAGAACAACCCCTCCACTCATCTCTTTGCATAGTTGCACATCTTGAGTGAGATTGAGTAAGATTCAAGTGCATTGCTTGAGAGTTGCATTCTAGAGGCACTTGATCTTCAAGTTGCTGCGGATTTCTTGTTACTCTTCCGTGTTTCCTGACACGGTAGACGGCTTGGAGCAGCGGAGGTGATTGAGCTCGCAATTGGAGATTGTTGGAGTCCTCACCAAGTGTTGTAAGGGGTTCTTGATCCTTCCCCGCGGGAGTTCGCGAATTGGATACTCTAGTGGAGATCGTGGCTTGGAGGATCCCCATCTTGTGTGCGGTTGTGCGGTGCCCGCCGAGGGCTCGACTCTTGATAGTCGATTAGCTCGCGAACCGACAAGTGGGTGTATCGCCACAACGAGGAGTAGCTTGCCGGGAAGCAAGTGAACCTTGGGATAAATTCTTGTGTCATTCTCTTCCCGAGGATTTCTCTTGTGTGATTGATTGATTGGTACTTCTCATCTCTACACGGCGGTATAATCACTCGAAGCTCTTCTCTCGTATTACATCTTGTATCTAGCTTGTTGTTGTTGTTGTTGTGTTTAGTGGATAGCCTTGTACTAGACTTGTGTAGGTGGCTTGCTTACTTAGTTAGAGCTAGTGCATTTTGCTCCGCCACCTTTTGTACTAACTTGTGGTTAAGTAATTCTTGTAGAAGTTTTAATTAGGCTATTCACCCCCCCCCTCTAGCCTTTTTGGACCTTACAAGTGGTATCAGAGCCGAGGCACCGTTTATTTGAGGCTTAACAACCTACGGTGAAAAAGAAATGGCTCAATTAAGCTTGCACATCAACAACACCAAGAAGGCACCTCACTTTGATGGCACAAATTATGCATATTGGAAGGTTAAGATGACCGCACACCTCAAGTCAATCAATAGAGAAGTGTGGAAGGTCACCGAAACAAAATTTGAGGTTGCTAATCCGGAAGCACCTACACCGGTGGAAGAGAAGAAGCTCCAATGCAATGACATTGCCATTAGTGCTCTTCATGAGGCACTAGATGACAAGACATTTGAGCAAGTGAAGAACATAGAAGTTGCACATGATGCTTGGGCCAAGCTAGAAGAAACATTTGAGGGCACCGAAGGCACAAAGACCGCTAAAGCATACATCTTGCAAGAAAAATTTTCAAGCTTCAAGATGCAAGATGATGAGAGTGTACCAGAGATGTTTCATAGATTGTAAGTTATTGTCAATGAGCTCAAGGCACTTGGTGAGGAAGTCAAGGACAACCAATTCTCTATGAAGTTCTTGAGAAGCTTGCCCAAGAGGTTTGATACATTGATCACCGTGTTAGTGAGGACTATATTGAAGGATTCAACTCCTCAACAAATATTTCAAGAAGTGATGACCGATGATTCATATAGAGAAGATGATGAGAAGGATGAGTTGGTCAAGAAGAAGAAGAAGGAAAATGAGAAGAAGGATGATGAGAAGAAGAAGAGTGTGGCATTCAAAGCCACCACATCCAAGGGCAAATCCAAGATTGAATTATCAAGTGATGAAGACTCAAGCTCTTGTGATAGTGATGACATTGATGAGAAGATGGCTCTCTTTGTCAAGCAATTTGGCAAATTTATGAAGAAGAAAGGCTTTCGTGCAAGGAGGAAGAACTCATCCAAGAAGAATGAGCATACCATGAGATGCTTTAGATGCCATAGCAAAGACCATCTCATTGCAAAGTGTCCTTATGATAGTGATGATGAAGATGCTATCAAGAAGGAGAGAAAGAAGCAAAAGAAGAAGCAAGAAAAGAAGGAGAGCTCTCATAAGAAGAAGAATGATTCTCATGTTGCTACATGGGATAGTGATGATTCCTCAAGTGATGATGAGGATGACAACAAGAGCAAGAAGAAGGGACATGCTAGCATTGCTATTCAAGAGAAGGTCTCCCTCTTCGACACTCCATCATGCTTCATGGCTAAGGCCGCTAAGGTATCATCCGACAATGAGAGTGATCATGATAATACTAGTGATAGTGATAGTGATGAAGAAGAATTCACTAAAAATGAACTAATCACTATGCTAGAAGATTGCACTCAAAATTTTAAAGAATCTAGAAAGGAGTGCAAGGGCTTGCTTAAGGAAAAGAAAAACCTTATGCAAGAACTTGATGAGCTTAGGGCATCTTATGAGAGTCTAAAGGTAGACCATAAGAACCTTCAAAAGTCTCACACTAAGCTTGAAGAAGCCCATTCCTCTCTAGTTGAAAAATGAGAAAACATGCCAACTAATGTTGAGAAAGCTAAAACTTGCAACATAGGCATATCATGTGATATAATTGATGAATCTTGTCATAAGCCTATTGTTGTTGCTTCCTCTAACCCTTCATGTAGCTCTTCTACATCATCCTCACCTAGTAGCGATGGTTTTACTTGTGACTCCACACTTATAGTTGAGAATGAAAATCTCAAGAAGGAGGTAAAAGAGCTCAATCACACCTTAGCTAAGGCTTATGGTGGTGAGGACCGCTTGCTTATGTGCTTGGGTAGCCAAAGAGCTTCTCTCTACAAAGAGGGATTGGGCTACAACCCCAAGAAAGGCAAGGCCGCTTTTGCTCCTCACAAGACTCGTTTTGTGAAGAACAATGGTAGCTATTGCAAAAGTTGCAAGCAAGTTGGTCACATAGAGCAACATTGCATGAACAAGAAATCCAATGCTAATGTATCCTCAATTAAGTTTGATTCTTTCTATATACTTACCAAGGGTACAAATGGTGTTCATGCTAAGTTCATTGGTGCACCATGGATGGGCTCAAAGAAGAAAGCCATTTGGGTACCAAAGAGCTTGGTCACTAACCTTGGAGGACCCAAACAAGTTTGGGTACCTAAAAGGAATTGATCTTATCTTGTAGGTCAATTACAAAGCCGGAGGAAGGCATTGGGTGCTTGATAGTGGGTGCACTCAACATATGACTGGGGATTCATGTATGTTCAAATCAATTGATACAAGTCAAAATGGTGGTTTTGATGCTATCACTTTCGGCAACAACAAGAAAGGCAAGGTCAAGGGGCTTGGTAAAATTGCTATCTCAAATGACATGAGCATATCCAATGTGTTGCTAGTTGAGAGCTTGGATTTCAATCTTTTATCGGTGGCACAACTTTGTGATCTTGGCTTCAAGTGCATATTTGGTAGTGATGATGTTGAAGTCATAAGTGTTGATGGATCAAATTTGATATTCAAAGGATTTAGACATGGTAGCTTATACTTGGTTGACTTCAATGATAGTGAGACACAATTGACATCATGCTTGCTTAGCAAATCTAGTATGGGTTGGTTATGGCATAGAAGGCTTGGTCATGTTGGAATGAAACTATTGAACAAACTTTTGAGGCATGACTTAGTTAGAGGCTTGAAGGATGTCACCTTTGAGAAGGATAAACCTTGTAGTGCTTGTCAAGCCGGTAAACAAGTTAGAAATGCACATCCTAGGAAGAGTGAAATGAGCACATCAAAGGCATTTGAGTTATTACACATGGACTTGTTTGGGCCAACAACATACACTAGCATTGGTGGCAACAAGTATGGTTTTGTGATTGTTGATGACTACACTAGATACACTTGGGTGTTCTTTCTTTATGACAAGAGTGATGTACATGATCTATTCAAATCTTTTGTCAAGAGAGTGCAAAATGAGTTTGAGACTACCATCAAGAAGATTAGAAGTGACAATGGTAGTGAGTTCAAGAACACAAGAATTGAAGATTTGTGTGATGATCTTGGTATTGGACATCAATTTTCACCAACATACACTCCTCAATCCAATGGTGTAGTTGAAAGAAAGAATAGAACTTTGATTGACATGGCTAGATCAATGCTTAGTGAATACAATGTGAGTCATTCATTTTGGAGTGAAGCTATCAACACGGCTTGCTATTGTAGCAACCGTCTCTATTGCCATGGGAAGCTTGGGAAGACACCATATGAGCTATTGAATGGAAGAAAGCCCAACATTGCATACTTTAGAGTGTTTGGTTGCAAATGCTATATTCTCAAGAAAGGCACTAGATTGAGCAAGTTTGAAAAGAAATGTGATGAAGGGTTCTTACTTGGTTATTCTACCACAAGCAAAGCATATAGAGTTTGGAATCTCACAAATGGCACCTTGGAAGAAGTTCATGATGTTGAGTTTGATGAAACCCAAGGATCTCAAAATGAAGCTCAAAACCTTGATGACGTGAGAGGAGACCAATTGGCAAATGCAATGAAGAATATGGACATTGGTGATGTTAGGCCAAGGCAAGTTGATGATGATGATATTCATGTGATCAACCAAAGTGTACAAATTGATACAAATCAAGCAAGCTCAAGTGGCACTCATGATGAAGCTCAAGATCTAAGTCAAGCAAGTGGAAGTAATCAACTCCCAATACTCCAACCCACTAGCATTGCAAGAGATCATCCGTTGGACCAAATCATTGGTGGAATTCAAAGTGGTGTTCAAACTAGATCAAGGCTAGCATCCTTTTGTGAGCATTACTCATTTGTGTCACTTGAAGAACCTAAGAAGATAGAAGATGCATTGAAGGATTCTGATTGGGTAAATACCATGCATGAAGAGTTAAACAACTTCACTAGAAATCAAGTTTGGGAACTTGTTGAGAGGCCAAAGAACTACAATGTGATTGGTACTAAGTGGGTCTTTAGAAACAAGCAAGATCAAGATGGCATGGTTGTGAGGAACAAAGCAAGATTAGTAGCACAAGGATACACTCAAGTTGAGGGTCTTGACTTTGGAGAAACATATGCACCGGTTGCAAGATTGGAGGCAATTAGAATCTTATTAGCATATGCTTGTGCACACAACATCAAGCTCTATCAAATGGATGTCAAAAGTGCATTTCTCAATGGTTACATCAATGAAGAAGTTTATGTTGAGCAACCTCCTGGTTTTGAAGATGATAAGAAGCCCGACCATGTTTACAAGCTCATGAAGGCATTGTATGGTTTGAAGCAAGCACCTAGAGCATGGTATGAGAGGTTGAGGGACTTTCTTCTTTCTAAAGGATTCAAGATGGGAAAGGTTGACACCACTCTCTTCACCAAAAAGATAGGCATTGACTTGTTTGTGTTGCAAATCTATGTGGATGATATCATTTTTGGATCAACCAATCAAGACTTTTGTGAAGAGTTTGGAAAAATGATGGCAAATGAGTTTGAGATGTCTATGATTGGAGAGCTTAGTTACTTCCTTGGACTTCAAATCAAGCAAATGAAGAATGGAACTTTTGTAAATCAAGGCAAGTACATCAAGGAAATGATCAAGAAGTTTGGATTGCAAGATGCTAAGCCAATGAGTACACCAATGGGCACAAATGATCAATTGGGTGTTGATGCTAGTGGCAACATGGTAGATCCAAAGCAATACCGGTCTATGATTGGAAGTTTGCTCTATGTCACCGCTTCTAGGCCGGATGTGATGTTTAGTGTGTGCAAGTGTGCAAGATATCAAGCTTCACCTAGAGAAAGTCACTTGAAAGCAACCAAGAGAATATTGAGATATCTTAAGGGCACTCATGATGTTGGATTATGGTTTCCAAAGGGGTCTAATTTTGAGTTGATTGGATATTCGGACTCCGACTATGGTGGATGTAAGATTGATAGAATTAGCACAAGTGGCACTTGTCAATTGCTTGGAAGGTCTCTTGTTTCATGGTCATCAAAGAAACAAAATAGTGTTGCTCTATCTACCGCCGAAGCCGAATACATTAGCGCCGGTAGTTGTTGTGCACAATTGCTTTGGATGAAGGCCACTTTGAATGATTTTGGAATTAAGTTCAAGAATGTGCTATTGTTTTGTGACAATGAAAGTTCTATCAAGATGACTCAAAATCCGGTTCAACATTCAAGAACGAAGCACATTGACATAAAGCATCACTTCATACGAGACCATCAACAAAAGGGTGATATTAGCATTGAGAGCATTGGCACCGAAGATCAACTAGCCGACATATTCACAAAGCCACTTGATGAGAAGAGATTTTACAAGTTGAAGAATGAATTGAACATACTTGACTTCTCCAACTTGAAATGAGTGCACCCCCATGATCTTATATGACATGCCTCTCCTCCGACATAGCAAGGTAAAGTTGTTTGGCATGTCATCCATACTTTGCTAAGGACATGTTTAGAACATATCGACATTTTTGCATGACAAATAGGCTCATTCATGAAAATCAAATGAGTTTAATGGATATATGGTACCACTATTGTTTCTATGTTTGATTGATCTAGTGGTAGCATATGACATGTTTGTGGGCTTGCAAACCTAGTGTTGAATCTAGAAAATGAGCTCATGATGTGTAATTCAACATGGTCAAGATAACCCTTATACTTTATGAGGTGTGAAGAAGCTTGTCCTTGGATCAAACCGAATTACATATTCTAGGCAAGTGATCTAGATTGAACCATAATTTGGACTCTCTCATATTGATTGACTTAACTCTCACTAATATTGGCACCTTTTTGGTGATTGTTGACAAAGGGGGAGAGAAAAGTCACAAAGATAGAAAAGTCACAAAGATAAAAAGTTAAGGGGGAGAGAAAGTTACTAAGGGGGAGAGAAAGCATAAGATATGACATTGAAAAGGGATCAATTAAAAATTGAGCACACAAGTAGGGGGAGCAAGCTCATAAACTGTTTGTTGCATTTGTATGTGCATTAACATGATGAATTGTTGCATTGCAAAGCTTAAATTCATATTCATGTTTGTATGGTGATTGCTAGAATTAGAACTTGAATGATGATTTGTTGTGGGTAGCTTTACAAGTGGTATTTATAGACACCTTTGCTTATAATATTGATCTCACGGGGTACTTTAGTGTTTGTGATCTTTACAAGTGATGAATTACAAGTGGTGTCTAGCTACATTGATGCTAAGGATGGTATATAAAGGCAACTCCGATTGGTATCACGCTTCAAAGGTCTATTCTATATACCATAGCATCAATTTGATAGTAGTAACTCTCCCAAAATTCTAATCCATACATATGTGCACAATTGAACCAAACTCATGGAAGCACATATGTAGGGGGAGCTAATACTATTAAAATTGAAAATTGATTTCATTTCATATCTTTGTGATGGTTGTCATCAATTACCAAAAAGGGGGAGATTGAAAGCCCAAGTTTGGTTTTGGTAATTAATGACACCAAGTTGCTAATGCTATTGTATCAAGTGTGATTAAGCTAGGCATAAGCAACATGTGATGGAGGTAGAAATGGCATGGAGAGATGACCACAAGACCACATGATTTGGTGCATGAAATGATGAGCAAGATCATGGTGGAGACGCACATAATATGATGGACATGATGATCAAGTGGAAGAGAAGGATCTAAGAGCGCAAGGCAAAGGTATAACCATAGGGTTTTCCTTTTGCCGGTCTAAGATGAGTAGAGAAGTGATTGACCGGATTTAGGATACATAGCCGACTATCAAGAGGGGCAATCACGGTTAGCTCGGGAATCAAGTGCCACTAGATCAATGTCTTGAGCATATGCATTAGGATCTAGTTGAGAGCCAACATAACGCCTTGAAAAAATGTTTGTGAAATGCTAACACACATGCACATTGATGGTGTACACTTGGTGGTGTTAGCACATTTGCGAAGGCGGTGGAGTTTAAGCGGTAGAGAGGGGTTTGGGTTCCTCTCTCCCTCCCGCCGAGCTTGCGAGGCGGGATTCGGCGCTTTTTGGAGAAGTGAAATGCCTATTTTCTATTGCGCCGGAAGTCGGAAAAGAAACGGAGGCGAACGGAGGTCACTGCGTTGACCGGACGCTGCACCGGACGCGGTCTCGGTTTGACCGGACGCGTCCGGTCAGTTCAACGCGGCTCGGTGCTGATAGGGTTTGTGACCGGACGCGGGTCTGGCCTGACCAGCGCGTCCGGTCAGTTCAACTGGGCGTAGAAGTTAACCGCGCGACCGGCGCATCCGGTGCCTCACGGGACCGGAGCGTCCGGTCAAGTGTCCAGAGAGGCCGAGCGCAGCGAAGCGCGATCGGACGCGGCTGGCGCGTCCGGTCACGTACGACCGGACGCGTCCGGTCGCGTCGGGTGCTTACTGGAACGCGACCGGACGCTGGCACTGTCGCGTCCGGTCGATCGAAGGAGCGCGTCCGGTCAGGGCAACGGCTAGTTCTGACGCGCACTGTTCACGTTCGTCGTGTAGTGACCGGACGCGTCCGGTCACCCTGACCGGAGCGTCCGGTCAATACGAGTTTCGCTGCGTCGTCTGTAACGGCTAGCTGCGTACCCCTTCGTTATAAATAGATGATGTCCGGGGTTTGAGGGCATCTCTTGCACATTTTGAGACCTAGAGACATCCTTTGAGCTAGAGAACAACCCCTCCACTCATCTCTTTGCATAGTTGCACATCTTGAGTGAGATTGAGTAAGATTCAAGTGCATTGCTTGAGAGTTGCATTCTAGAGGCACTTGATCTTCGAGTTGCTGCGGATTTCTTGTTACTCTTCCGTGTTTCCTGACACGGTAGACGGCTTGGAGCAGCGGAGGTGATTGAGCTCGCAATTGGAGATTGTTGGAGTCCTCACCAAGTGTTGTAAGGGGTTCTTGATCCTTCCCCGCGGGAGTTCGCGAATTGGATACTCTAGTGGAGCTCGTGGCTTGGAGGATCCCCATCTTGTGTGCGGTTGTGCGGTGCCCGCCGAGGGCTCGACTCTTGATAGTCGATTAGCTCGCGAACCGACAAGTGGGTGTATCGCCACAACGAGGAGTAGCTTGCCGGGAAGCAAGTGAACCTCGGGATAAATTCTTGTGTCATTCTCTTCCCGAGGATTTCTCTTGTGTGATTGATTGATTGGTACTTCTCATCTCTACACGGCGGTATAATCACTCGAAGCTCTTCTCTCGTATTACATCTTGTATCTAGCTTGTTGTTGTTGTTGTTGTGTTTAGTGGATAGCCTTGTACTAGACTTGTGTAGGTGGCTTGCTTACTTAGTTAGAGCTAGTGCATTTTGCTCCGCCACCTTTTGTACTAACTTGTGGTTAAGTAATTCTTGTAGAAGTTTTAATTAGGCTATTCACCCCCCCCCCTCTAGCCTTTTTGGACCTTATAGAGAGGATTTGGAAACGAAATTTTATCTCGTGGTGTAGGTTAACCAAGAAAGAGTTTTACAACTTAGAACTAATCCTATCAACTCGCGTATGTTAATCTAGGAATAAACAAAGGCCACACAAAACAAACACAATGCAAAAACTTAAATGTATAAGGTAAATAACAAGTTAAGAGAGGATTTGGAAACGAAATTTTATCTCGTGGTGTAGGTTACCAAAATGTAACCCACGGTCCATGTTAGAGTTTCACATATGACATGTTCCTAGTCACTAAGAATTACCCTGATCACAGTGTTGGTTAAGCCACAAAGACTACCGCCAACAAAGATAAGTGTCAAAAATGACTAGGACACACCACTTGTCACCTAACTTTCTAGTCACCAAGGTTCGTCCACTATGGATTTTCTCCACCAAGGAAGGCAACTCCTCATTCTCAACACACAAAGTCGCCAAAACAAGCTCAGAGGGTCAACGTCATTGCCGGTGACCACAAAGGCTTCAAGATCCTAAGAGCCTAAGCTTATAAGAGATCAACTCAACTCTCTTAGAACAAGATGTAAACAAGCAATAATCACTCTCTAATTGCTCTTCATATACATTTGCAATGATCACTATGCTCTCATGAGGTTTGAATGTAGTGTAGCAAGTCCCTCTAACTTCTATGATCTTCAACATCCTTGAAAAGCCGCTCCCAAAAAAAACATCCTTGAAAAGCCAATTGGATAGGTATAAGTAGCCCCAAGCAAACCCACTGTTGATGTCCATTGACCGGCAACACGTCAAGGGATAACCCGGGACAATGTTTGGTGGTGATCGGCAAGTGCCAAACTCGATGTGTAATACCTGTTGGGCATTCTTAACGTCACTACCAAAAGTAGACTTAGTTTTCTAATTCTGATAACGGCGCCAAAAATGCCAAACCTATCCCTCATGCCACTTAAGCCAAGTTGTCATCCCCAGCATGACATGAGAGACGCGGTATTGAAATATGCATTTGCTCATCAAGATAAATAATAAAAGGGATCTGCAAGCGCACAGATTAATACCGATGTAGCATTTTAACCGGGAAGTATTCCAGGTATCGTTATTTATATTTTTACCACTGGGAAGGGATTTCTAAGTATCATGGTTGATAATGGAATGAGAATATGGAACTGAGTACACATCACTGCATATATAACCGAGAGTATTTATCAATCTCTTTATAATGGTGACAAAGATAATTAATCTGATCAGCTAGCCACATATAATAATGATAAGCACCTCAACAGATATTCTAGCAAGTCATTAGCATGGAATTAGGATGAACTACAAAGATATTCCCTAAGTTATTATTAACTATAAAGTCTAGCATATCATAGTTAGTGCAATTATACTTGGCAATCATGGTGAGAAAAGACTATATCCATGCATAGTGAATATTAGCAAGGAAGATGAAGAACATAGCAATCACTCCCCTGTAATAGTGTTGCTCTGCCTGCCCTATACACGAGAGGGGGACTATATAAGAATCAACGAAGCTGTCACTATCGCGAACTACCCCACAATCCGGCATATAGGGTGCAATCGCAGATAAATACGGTATAGACACCACGTCTACACAATAGTTATCATTCACCCACTGTACACATGGATAAACGCTATACGATCCTAGGCATGTATATAATTCCAATCTAACTAAGCCAAGCATATAACTATGATAAACTAAGAACAATATAATTGCAAATATAATCAAGTAGAGCAAAGTCATAACCAATATATTGAAATAGAACAAAGTCATATTCATAATATTGAAGAACAATGATGAACAATTGAAGAACAATAGAGGAATTACCAAGAATCCTCTTGACAGTTCCGGGAACCAATCGAAGATTGACTCCTTCTAGTTCTAATCCTATGTAGCTATGCTAACTAGAGATCTAGTTGATGTGGTGGCTCTAGGGCTTGATCAGAGGCTCTCCTCCTGAATTAGGGTTTGAAGTATGAGACGAGGGCCTCTCCTCCAGGGGTAGGGGCCTTGCTTATATAGCCCTTTCGGATGAATCTGGGCCGTCTGATCAAACCGACATTGAACGGACGGTTTTCCTTGATCCTCTAGGTCGGTGGAGCATAATCCTCGAGGCGGAGCTTGATTGGCTCCGGGGCCAGGGCGGGCGCCCTAAGGACCAGGGCGGGCGCCCTGTCCCCGGCTCTGTTACGCCTCCCGTTCGTTCTCGTGGCTTCTGGACTCTTCTAGATGTAAGATAATTACGTGTTCGGTTAATATCCCGTCATTAATCCGACATGTGGGCCTTTCTTCCGTATTTCCTGATAACCCCCTGCAGAAATAGATAAACAGCAAAACTCGTGGAATTCTGTCAGATAAAACCCTAAGTCTAGGTGTTGGTTTCATTTGGATCCTTTTCTCTATTTATTTGATAGTTATAATTGATACTTAAGGACCGTCAACAAACTCCCCCAAGCTTACCTCTTGCTCGTCCCTGAGCAAGGAGAGACTCAGTAGTTGCTGAAATGCCTTTGAATTTTGACGGTACACATGCTTTCAAATAGAGTCTCATCTCTGAGTTAAAGTAAACTGTCAAGACTTAAAACTTACTCATTATACCTTTCACCATGGGGCTTGAAACCGTCACCTTTGTCTTGAGCGGTTAAAAGATAGAACAGTCTAGTCAAGCGCCATGTCTCTTATTCTTGATTAGCTATAGCTCTTGGAGTTTTTTTGCAGATTTTCAAATAAAACTCAGAGATTCCTTGTATGACTCTCTCAGGTCTCTCTTTTGTGGTATTTCTGGATCCTCACCAAGGCAGTAATGATGTCTGCCTTCTCTCAAAGCAAAGTATGTAGTATTTGTGGTATAAGGCAGAGTGACATTGCCTTCTCTCTCATCCTATTCTAATAAGGCTTTTGATATCTGGAGCTCATCGGTGGGAGATAAAGTATACATACTTACAAGACATTTATTGCATAGTCAAACCATGGATCCAGAGAAACAAACCAATAAGTCAAATCAAGATGTGCATGTGTGGCGAATAAATGGTGTATGGTGGTAGTGATGATAACAATGATGAAAGTCTAATTCTACTTTTGCTCTTTTTGAGGGGATACGTACCTTTCTTGCTTTTAAAGCTCTTGAGGAGAATGAGGTGCTTTATATTCTTTTTTTTTTCTCTCAGGTGGGTATCTTGTACCCCTAATTCTACTGTCGGACACTTGTCCATTTTTACCTCTCTTCTCACAATTTTTCTTTTTTTTCATCGAGGTTCCGAGCACTTGCTCCTTTTTATTTCCTCGTATCTTTTTCTTTTCGAGGTTCCGGGCACTTGCCCCTTTTTATTTCCTCGTATAGAGCACTCATCTCCTTAGAACAATATAGCAAGTGGTAGTAACCAAAATAGCTTGAGCATTTATTTCACAGGGGATAACAAGAATGGGAAAATATTTTTGGCTATTCTCTCCCGGATTAGGAGTAGAATAATTTTATGTGGATCTGGAGATGAGAATGAGTTGATATATGTAGATGCGTACTTCCGGAGTAGAAGCAGCATGTATGAGTGATCGTGCAAGTGAATCTTGATTTTAACTGCATGACAAGCTCCTAAGGGTCTACACAGCTTGACTACACTCAATGCTCATAAGCAGTAAAAAGTAAATGTATGGCTTAAAGTCTAGCAAGCATGTATGTATGGTTGTGGTAGGAACTTAAACTCTCATCATACAGGAACTCATCATGTAGCATTTTAAGATTTTCAAAGATAAAATTCTCCAGAATTCTAGCATCTCTAGGAATAGATAAACAGCAGCTCAACCTTCCCATATCATATCCGTTAACAACTTAGACTTTAGATCAAGTTCTCTTCCCACAAGTTCAGGTTTAGAGCAAGCTTTAAATGATAACAGTTATGTCTAAACTTAGAGAGAGGACTTCAAATTTGAAAGTTAGGCAAAGCAACTATTCATCATATCCATGCTAGAGTTTTATTATTATCTAGATTCAGTTTAGCATAGCCACTTTATTTATTTATTAAAACACACTAAGCAAAAGATATAGGTATATATATATAAGCACAAAATCTTTATTTGGTTTTTTTTTCATAGTTATGTATATTTTTATTTTTATAGGGTAGAAGTATATATAAATATAAAGATAAAGATAGAAATACTTAGCAAGATAATGGAGGTGCTCTCCCCCAAGCTGGATATTGACATAATCTCTTCTGATGTAGCTAGCAGATGGCGGAGATGTATTTGAAAGTCGGCAGCACCCTGACAGCGATTAGAATGTCCTCCGTCTGCTAGTCTCCTTGAATTCTGTGAAGCTCAAATAGACAACAAAGCTTTGTGGAACTGATTAAGTGTTACCATAAATATCTAGCCTTTATCATGTTGAGCCTCCTTGATTTTTTTTTATGTTGTTTTTTTTTCTTTTATAAAGCAGAAGAAAATATTTATGTATTTATTATTTATATATATTTTTTATGCCACCACAGTGAATGTACTTATGGGTTTTATGCCACTCGCATACTCACATGGGGCTTTAGGGTTTTTAACATTTTTATTTTCTTTTTAAGATAGTATGAATATGATTAACTAAGCAAACTATTTAAGATAAAGTAAATAATTAAAAGGAATAGGATAACTACCAAGTTACCTCTTGGCAAGGCGTTCGGTGTTTTTAAGTCCTCCGAACGGGACTCTTATTCGTTCAGTCGTCCTGGGACTTGGTGGATGGCGTAGTCGGTGGTTCCGGCAGCGCCTCTTCTTCATGTACAACTGTCTTTTCTTTCCATACCTGTCTCGGTGCTTTGGTCTCCTCAGGACAGTGTTGGTTGAGTGGTATGTCTTTAGATCTTACCACTTCTCCTTCATAATCTGCCCATCCGTCCTTGATGACCTGTTGCTTCTGATTGTGGTTACGCCGCCTTCTTCTTGTCCTGACCTGCTTGGATTCTTCAAATACATAGTTAGGGTCAGTAAAGTAAAGATGTAACACCCTGAAATTTTGTCCATGTTCCAAAAATCACAAAAAATTTGAACTTCATAGAATTATTTTAGGAACGAGTAAAATCTGTCAAATCGTAGATAGGGAATCATGTGCATTGTTTGTTGAACATATGGTGGTATATTTCTTGGGACAGCATGTCGGGAATCCATCTTCTCTGGGACTGTAAAAAAAAAAGAGAAATGGACAAGCCATCTCAGGTGCATTTTTTTTACCTTTTGTACTGGCCCCTAGTGTGGCCCACCTCCCCTCCTTTCTCTGCTGCTTGGTCAGCCCAGCAAATCAACGTGAGCAGGAAGCTGGCACCATCCCATCACCTCCTTTCTTCTCCCCCACTGCTCCTCCACAGCAATTCAACGTGAGTAGGGAAGCTGGCACCATCCCATCACCTCCTTTCTTCTCCCCCACTGCTCCACAGCAATTCAACGTGAGCAAGGAAGCTGGCACCATCCCATCACCTCCTTTCTTCTCCCCCACTGCTCCTCCACAGAAATTCAACGCGAGCAGAGAAGCTGGTATGGGATTCGAGCTCAGACCAGGCCATGGCTTGGATGTGACGACACTCTGAAGCCTCCAGCACATCGTCCTACGCCTGGCTCCGTGCACGTGCGGTGAGGAGATATTTCAGCAAGCAGGGAAAAAAATCTCGTCGTCGTCACCAACCTCGCCAGCCTACAAATAGGCTCAGCCAGTGAACTGCCCTCGCGCCTCTATCACTCGGAGCTCCGAGCAGAACGGGGACGAGCAACCCGACATCACTACTACTACGTCTGTTTCACTCATTCAAATATCTCCGAAAAAAATTCCATAAATTTCCAAACTCTAATTTAACTTCTAAAATTCATATCTCCTCCGTTCTAAATCCGTTGTCCGCCTACCCACCACCAAAATTCTTCTAAAATCCAAATCTATTTGTACCACCATATTGTTCTATGTTTGCTTTTATGCTTGTTTAAGCGCTAGCGTTAGTCTCATTTATTATTAGCAACGACCGACAGAGGCGAGCGAATACCAGGAGAACGAGGATCCGGACTACGTTGAACCGGAAGGAGAGCACAACGAAGGCAAGTCCTAACTCCCCTTCTGCTACTACCATAACCCACCTTCCACCATCAACCCCTACTTTCCACTGTTCCTAATAAATAAATAATAAATCTAATATATATACATATATAGTCCGTATTATTTATAAATATTCATAAAAAGGAATGATGAGATATTGTGACAGGAGATGAGCTATGTGATATATTGAAACTGTGACGTGAGATGATATATATATATATATAGTCCGTATTATTTATAAATATTCATAAAAAGAAATGATGAGATATTGTGACAGGAGATGAGCTATGGTATATATATATAGAAACTGTGACGTGAGATGATCCCGTGAGATATATTTATAATATGAGCATTCAGGATATGATATACATCTTTATAATATGCCATAGACTTTTAATCTGATGATGAACTTAATAACCAAACTATGTGAATGTGAATCAAGTAAACCTGTTTTTTTTAGACAGGGGGCGAGTGAGGGGTAGTTTATGTGGTATAAACTGCCTTGGCAGGATCGCCTAGTGAGGGTTCCTGTTGGGAGATACTCGCCCCGGTCGCATAAGGACCGGTTCATAGGCCATCTCGCCTAGCCTGATAATTCGTACAGCCACATGTCTATATGGGTAGACTAGATCTCACACCCCGTTAGATAGAAGTATAAATTCTACTAGGAGGCCGGCGTGGCAACGGACTATCAGGAGACGACACGGATGCTGGGTGATCTTCCGTGGTCCGGTCGGCATGGATGCTAGGTGATCTTCCATGTAAAATTTATGTTGTGCCGTGTGCGAGCACCTATATATGTTTTTAATCTATTGGATGTTGTGTGATCATCCAAGTCGTTTTCTATTGGATGCTGAGTGATCATCCAAGTCGTTTCCGACCCCTGAGAAGCCGTGGTAGAATTATATGGAAATCTAAGGTCGAGTCTTTCGGGTACGGGATCTCGTTAGGCCTATTTCTACCACTGATCATGGTTGGGAATTGCGCCTATCATGTGGGGAAAATTGTACACCCTCTGCAGAGCATTTTAAATCTATTCGAATAGCCACGTCCTTGGAATGGGCAACCGCTGGGATGAGGTCTCTTATGATTAGTATATTTTAATGAATCTGTGCTAACCTGTTGCTTGACTAATATTTAACCGGGAACTGGCGAGAAGGGTAATGCTCTCCCAGGGCCCAACCTTATAATAATTTTTGTCACTATATCCACCTCCACCCTCCTAAATCCATCTCCACCGAATAAGCCTCCACCACCCACCTCACTACACCCCAGGTTAGGGCTTGCTGAGTACTATGTGTACTCACCCGTTGATGACTCACAGATATCGACCCTGAGGAGGACTTCAACATCGACGAGGAGGCGGACCACGAGGACTAGAAGCCACGCGAAGGTCACGGACTTGTTAGACTGCATCACTAGAATATCGGGTTTCGACCGCGCTCAAGCTTGCCTGTGGACTAGAGTAGCTCTACGCTGTAGTTCCGCTGTAGTAGTTACCACTCTGATGTAATAATCGCCGCTTCATGGCAGTAGAACCTCGCTATTTATGTAACGGCTAAGACTATGCCAATTGAACCTTAACTGTTGTAAGACCCTAGTTTATTATCAATAAAGCTCGGTATTTTATATTAAATCTGTGTGCCTATTCTGTTATTTTGTGCGTATTTGTGCGTGATCCTGGCGCAAATACAAGTGCACTAGGACTCTCAAATTTGGGGGCCCGACAGGGTGGTACCAGAGCCGAGCTTGACCGTAGGACGAAACCCTAGGATTGGACCGCGTAATAAAAGTAATGATAATAGCAGCATATACATAAGAATGATAACAGTAAGGAACCGTTGTTCATCATTTGTAATGCATAAATTTTCTAACCAGGTGTTGGAAATTTTGCAGCAAATGGAGGACGACTGGGTCCGTTCGGACTGTGTGACCGTCGAAGGATTCCCGCAGCTTTTTTGGGAGATACTCCAGCGCCTTGGCTATACTGAGCCTCCTACGTACTATGGTCGAGAGTACCAGGAGGACGGTATGCCTAAATGTGAGGTACATCTGCATGTTCCGCAGCATCCGTCATGCCCAGGAATTAAGTCTCGATGCATCCCAGCCGTTGGAAAAGAACTAGAAGACACTTGTCAGGTGGCAGCAAGACAAGCTCTCATGGACTATTGCCAAATATTTGAGGAAGACATTGAACACACTCCTGCAAGATTCTTCCCCGTGCCAGACCAGACTACTCCAACATGGTGTGGGAAGATTCAAGATCTGGAGAATGTTGGGCGACAAATGCCAGATGCCATTATGCCATTCACTGTCAAGTACTTGCATGCTCTTGACTCACTTTATGAGGATCAGCGTCAGGAATTAATAAGATGGATCACCAGGGCAAAAGAAGCTGAAGCTGAGGTACGAGCTCTAAAACTGGAATTGGAAGAGACGAATAAGCGAATAGCGACCACAATAGACAAGATGAAGTACTACCGACGCGAACTGCGAGAGACCCTGAAACGTCCACACTACAAGACCCAATCAAGGAGGATGACTAAAGGAAGGAGGACCTTCGCCATTCCCGCCGACCATAGGATAGAAATTCCAGGAGTACCAAGAATTACCCATGAAGTAATGGGAGTTATTGACGCTAAGGGAAAGGCACCAGTTATTCCAGAATATGATCCAGAACACCCTGAGTTTGATCCAGATGAATACATTCAAAGAGAGTCACACTCCGACCACGCCAGAAGCATTGAGACTGAGGAATCTGTCGCTGACAACTTTAACAACATAAAAGCTGCTGAGGATGCCACTAATGCTGGACCTTCACAAGTTCTTCCCGGGCAGGATGATGGATATGCAAGCTATCTCTATGCGCTGCGAGACAACCAGCTCGCTCAGGACATGGGCAAGGCTGCGAATCGGGACCTTCACGAGATCCAGTTCTTATAAAATAAAAATAAATAAGTCGGAGTCGTAACGCTAGCTAGCTGTAAAATAAGTGTGCTTTAGTAACCGAACCAGTTAGTGTCACAAGGCACCCTTGACGTTGTACCATGTTTAGACAACTAGTGATCGTGCTAAGTAGACTCGTGTGTGTGTTGCGACCATGTACGTGCAATGTAATGTATGGCATGTATGTGTGTGTACTCGTATGTTTTAATAAATAAATAAGTAAATAAACTAAGAAACATGCGTGCTTGCCTATCTGTTCTGTTCCAAATATTTTTTTCTCTGCTTGGACGCCAACGGGATACCTTCTCATCTTTGCTACCTATAAGCAACAGATGGAAAGGAGATCCGTTCGGATTCAGCAACGCCGCGAACGGCTAGCTGAGAGACAAGAACTGGGAGATGAGGAACATATCGCACCACCACCTGGAGGTCGCCAAAACCGTGGAAGGCAGCATAACCAAAGGCATGGGCACGAGCAACCACACAGGGATAATATCCCAATAATAGAGGAAATACAAGAAGAAGGCGGGGAAGAAGTTAACCAAGAAAATGAGCAGGAACCAGAGGAGGAACTTCCACCGCCACCACCCACTTTAGCGGAAATTATGGATCGCCAGACACGTCTTATGGAAGCGATTGCTAGAAGGCCTGAAAATGGGAACGGACAAGGAAAAATGGCAGCGTTTATGAGACTACACCCACCCACTTTTGATAATTCGGAGGATGACCCGTTAGTAGCGGACGACTGGCTGCGTACTATTATTAAGAAGTTGAATGCCGTACGAGCAACCGATGAAGAAAAAGTTACGCTAGCCACGCATCAGCTAATTGGAGCTGCAGGGGAATGGTGGGAAAATTACCAGGATGCTGTTGACTACCCAGAAGACATCACGTGGGAGGAATTTATGGAAGCATTTCGCAAATACCACATTCCCGAGGGCGTGATGGAAATGAAAGCTGAGGAATTTCGCTACTTAAGACAAGGAGCGATGACGGTGAACCAATATATCCGGAAATTTATGAAACTATCTCGTTATGCACCGGAAGCTGTTAACACCGACAAGAAGAAACAAATATGTTTTAGAAGGGGGCTTAACTCAGCCCTGAGGACGCAGATAATTAGCCATGTTTATCCTGATTTCAACACCATGATGAACCGCACCATTCTACTAGAAGCGGAACTTTTAAAGGCCGAAGGAGAAAAGAAGCGTAAATTTAATCTGCAACATGCACGACAGCAAGAAAGGACCCAAAGGATTAAGACCAACAATGCTCCAAGGTACCAGCCCACTATGCAGTACAGGACGCCTGGATCCAACTCCCAGCAAGCAGCGCCTACCTACCGAAGCTACAGCACAGGAAACCAGCCTAAAAATACGAGTAACACAACCTCCGCTTCAGACCACACATGCTATGGATGCCGAAAACCCGGACATAGGATAGCGCAATGCCCATACATCAACAACTCGACAGCCCCTGCCCCCGCACCTTCCACAGGTAGTAACCGAACGGCAGCCTCAGGAAATGGACGCGCTGGACCTCAGAATTCGGGACAGCCGAGGAGGAACCCTCAGAATTTAGGGCAAGGCCGAGTCAATCACGTAAGTGCAGAGGAGGTGCAGGGAGCACCTGATGTGGTGTACGGTGAGTTCCTCGTTAACTCCGTTTCTGCAAGCGTGTTATTTGATTCGGGAGCCTCGCACTCGTTTGTTTCTGCATGTTTTGCGCTTAAAAATAATTTAAGAACGGTGTTACTCCCCAACCCTCTCTTGATACGCACCCCTGGAGCTGTCCTCAAATGTTTCCTAAAATGTCCTCGAGTAAAAATAATGATAAACGGAATCGAGTTCCAAGCGGACTTGGTGGTACTAAAAACTGAGGGATTAGATGTAATATTGGGAATGGACTGGTTGAGAAAACACCATGGGAATATATCCTGCAGAGACAAGGCTGTGACTGTAATAAATCACAAAGGGATAAAAGTAGAATGTCAACCCCATGCCCCAAAAGCTCAACCAATGGTTTGTAGTATAGAAGCCCAGACTGTGGAAGAAGTGCCAGTAGTGTGTGAGTATTCCGACGTATTTCCCGAAGATCTCCCTGGAATGCCACCCGATAGGGATTTAGAATTTATTATTGATTTAATACCGGGAACCGCTCCAATAGCAAAAAGACCATACCGAATGGCCGCCAACGAACTGGAGGAATTAAAGAAACAGTTGCGTGAATTACAAGAAAAAGGATACATTAGGCCAAGTTCATCACCGTGGGGATCGCCGGTGTTATTTGTAAAGAAAAAGGATGGAAGTCTCCGAATGTGTATAGATTATCGGTCACTAAATGAGGTCACAATTAAAAATAAATATCCATTACCTAGGATCGATGACTTGTTTGATCAACTAAAAGGGGCTAAGTATTTTTCAAAAATAGATCTGAGATCAGGCTATTATCAACTAAAAATCCGACTTAGTGATATACCAAAAACGGCCTTTGTGACTCGCTATGGACAATACGAGTTTACTGTGATGCCGTTTGGATTAACAAATGCGCCTGCATATTTTATGAACTTAATGAATAAGGTATTCATGGAAGAACTGGACAAGTTCGCAGTAGTATTTATTGATGATATCCTGATATACTCAAAAAGTGCCGACGAACATGAGCAACATCTGAGGGTGGTATTAAACAAATTAAGAACCCATGAGTTGTACGCTAAATTCAGCAAATGCGAATTTTGGCTACGGGAAGTTGCATTTCTAGGACATATTATTACCGTGGATGGAGTAAAAGTAGACCCAGAAAAAGTAAAGGCGGTATCTGAATGGAAACAGCCCACTAATGTAACGGAAATCCGCAGCTTTCTTGGATTGGCCGGATACTATAGAAGGTTTATCGAGGGATTTTCAAAAATTGCTAGACCCATGACGGCCTTAACTCAGAAAGGAAAAGAATTTAAATGGACAGAGGCGTGCGAGAAGAGCTTCCAAGAATTAAAGAGAAGATTAACTGCAGCCCCTGTGCTTACACTCCCAGATATTCATAGAGATTTTGTAGTATATTGTGACGCTTCCCAACAAGGTTTAGGATGCGTGTTAATGCAAGATGATAGAGTTGTCGCATACGCCTCCAGACAGTTAAAGAAGCATGAGGAAAATTATCCGACACACGACCTGGAGTTGGCAGCAGTAGTGCACGCACTAAAAATATGGAGGCACTACCTGATTGGAAATAAATGTGAGATATTTACGGACCATAAGAGCCTAAAATATATCTTTACACAGCCCGACTTAAACTTGCGACAAAGGAGATGGCTAGAATTAATTAAGGATTACAACCTAAGCTTACAGTATCATCCTGGAAAGGCCAACGTAGTTGCCGACGCTTTGAGTAGAAAATCATACTGTCACCACCTCACCACGTTAGACCAAAGATCTGAGTTGGCACAAGAGGTTCGTCAACTAAATCTACAGATTGTACCACAGGGCACGCTAAGCACCCTACAGGTATCCCCATTACTAGAAGACCAAATAAAAGAGGCGCATGACAAGGACGTAGAAGTACAACACCTTAAACAGCAAAGCGCTAGGAAGGAAATTCCGGGATTTAAGGTTGATGAACAAGGAGTACTCTGGTACGAAAACCGGATATGCGTGCCGCGGGATGAGAAGCTCAAGACGCTGATTTTAGACGAAGCTCACAACTCCGCCTATTCTATCCACCCAGGCTCAACAAAAATGTACCTGGATTTGCGACAAAAATATTGGTGGACGGGAATGAAGGTGGATATTGCAGACTATGTAGCGCGCTGCGACGTTTGTCGACGGGTAAAAGCAGAACACCAACGACCAGCAGGATTACTTCAACCACTACATATTCCGACCTGGAAATGGGATGAGATCGGCATGGACTTTATAGTAGGGCTGCCTAGGACACAAAATGGTAATGATTCGATATGGGTCATAGTGGACAGATTAACTAAGGTGGCTCATTTTATACCTGTGAAGGCCAAATATCGAGGTGATAAACTGGCAAGATTATATATAGATAATATTCTTCGACTACATGGCGTTCCGAGTCGGATTGTGTCAGATCGAGGCCCGCAGTTTACAGCAAGATTTTGGAGAAGTTTGCACACCGCCTTAGGCACGCGCCTGGACTACAGCTCTGCATACCACCCACAAACGGATGGACAGACTGAACGAGTAAATCAGATACTGGAAGACATGTTACGAGCCTGTGTGCTAACCTATGGAAAGGATTGGGAAAAGAGTTTATCCTTCGCGGAATTTTCGTACAATAATAGCTACCAAGCTAGTCTAAAGATGTCTCCATTTGAGGCACTATATGGAAGGAGGTGTCGAACACCTTTAATGTGGTCCGAAGTAGGGGAACGAACCTTATTTGGACCAGATATGATAAAGGACGCCGAAGAGCAGGTAGCTAAAGTTCGGGAAAATTTATAGGCCGCACAAAGCAGACAGAAAAGCTATGCGGACACACGAAGGAGACCGTTAGAGTTTCGGCCAGGAGACTTTGTCTATTTGAAAGTATCCCCGATCAGAGGTACTCGAAGGTTCCAAGTCCGGGGAAAGTTAGCGCCGCGGTATATTGGACCGTACAAAGTTGAAAAGAAGATTGGAACTGTAGCTTATCGTTTAGAGTTACCTCCAGAAATGTCAGGTATACACAATGTATTCCACGTATCACAACTCAAACAGTGCTTAAGAGTGCCTGAGGAGCATATGCCAGTTGAAGTGATGGACTTACAGCCTGACTTACAGTACCAAGAGAGACCGGTCAGAATTTTGGACATCGTCACTCGACAAACAAGGAGAACCGCAGTAAGATTTTGTCGGGTACAGTGGAGCAACCACACGGAGGCAGAAGCCACGTGGGAAAGGGAGGACGATTTAAAAAGAGAATTCCCATACTTATTCGAGGATCAGTCCGAATCTCGAGGACGAGATTCTTTTTAAGGGGGGTAGGTCTGTAACACCCTGAAATTTTGTCCATGTTCCAAAAATCACAAAAAATTTGAACTTCATAGAATTATTTTAGGAACGAGTAAAATCTGTCAAATCGTAGATAGGGAATCATGTGCATTGTTTGTTGAACATATGGTGGTATATTTCTTGGGACAGCATGTCGGGAATCCATCTTCTCTGGGACTGTAAAAAAAAAAAGAGAAATGGACAAGCCATCTCAGGTGCATTTTTTTTACCTTTTGTACTGGCCCCTAGTGTGGCCCACCTCCCCTCCTTTCTCTGCTGCTTGGTCAGCCCAGCAATTCAACGTGAGCAGGAAGCTGGCACCATCCCATCACCTCCTTTCTTCTCCCCCACTGCTCCTCCACAGCAATTCAACGTGAGTAGGGAAGCTGGCACCATCCCATCACCTCCTTTCTTCTCCCCCACTGCTCCACAGCAATTCAACGTGAGCAAGGAAGCTGGCACCATCCCATCACCTCCTTTCTTCTCCCCCACTGCTCCTCCACAGAAATTCAACGCGAGCAGAGAAGCTGGTATGGGATTCGAGCTCAGACCAGGCCATGGCTTGGATGTGACGACACTCTGAAGCCTCCAGCACATCGTCCTACGCCTGGCTCCGTGCACGTGCGGTGAGGAGATATTTCAGCAAGCAGGGAAAAAAATCTCGTCGTCGTCACCAACCTCGCCAGCCTACAAATAGGCTCAGCCAGTGAACTGCCCTCGCGCCTCTATCACTCGGAGCTCCGAGCAGAACGGGGACGAGCAACCCGACATCACTACTACTACGTCTGTTTCACTCATTCAAATATCTCCGAAAAAAATTCCATAAATTTCCAAACTCTAATTTAACTTCTAAAATTCATATCTCCTCCGTTCTAAATCCGTTGTCCGCCTACCCACCACCAAAATTCTTCTAAAATCCAAATCTATTTGTACCACCATATTGTTCTATGTTTGCTTTTATGCTTGTTTAAGCGCTAGCGTTAGTCTCATTTATTATTAGCAACGACCGACAGAGGCGAGCGAATACCAGGAGAACGAGGATCCGGACTACGTTGAACCGGAAGGAGAGCACAACGAAGGCAAGTCCTAACTCCCCTTCTGCTACTACCATAACCCACCTTCCACCATCAACCCCTACTTTCCACTGTTCCTAATAAATAAATAATAAATCTAATATATATACATATATAGTCCGTATTATTTATAAATATTCATAAAAAGGAATGATGAGATATTGTGACAGGAGATGAGCTATGTGATATATTGAAACTGTGACGTGAGATGATATATATATATATATATAGTCCGTATTATTTATAAATATTCATAAAAAGAAATGATGAGATATTGTGACAGGAGATGAGCTATGGTATATATATATAGAAACTGTGACGTGAGATGATCCCGTGAGATATATTTATAATATGAGCATTCAGGATATGATATACATCTTTATAATATGCCATAGACTTTTAATCTGATGATGAACTTAATAACCAAACTATGTGAATGTGAATCAAGTAAACCTGTTTTTTTTAGACAGGGGGCGAGTGAGGGGTAGTTTATGTGGTATAAACTGCCTTGGCAGGATCGCCTAGTGAGGGTTCCTGTTGGGAGATACTCGCCCCGGTCGCATAAGGACCGGTTCATAGGCCATCTCGCCTAGCCTGATAATTCGTACAGCCACATGTCTATATGGGTAGACTAGATCTCACACCCCGTTAGATAGAAGTATAAATTCTACTAGGAGGTCGGCGTGGCAACGGACTATCAGGAGACGACACGGATGCTGGGTGATCTTCCGTGGTCCGGTCGGCATGGATGCTAGGTGATCTTCCATGTAAAATTTATGTTGTGCCGTGTGCGAGCACCTATATATGTTTTTAATCTATTGGATGTTGTGTGATCATCCAAGTCGTTTTCTATTGGATGCTGAGTGATCATCCAAGTCGTTTCCGACCCCTGAGAAGCCGTGGTAGAATTATATGGAAATCTAAGGTCGAGTCTTTCGGGTACGGGATCTCGTTAGGCCTATTTCTACCACTGATCATGGTTGGGAATTGCGCCTATCATGTGGGGAAAATTGTACACCCTCTGCAGAGCATTTTAAATCTATTCGAATAGCCACGTCCTTGGAATGGGCAACCGCTGGGATGAGGTCTCTTATGATTAGTATATTTTAATGAATCTGTGCTAACCTGTTGCTTGACTAATATTTAACCGGGAACTGGCGAGAAGGGTAATGCTCTCCCAGGGCCCAACCTTATAATAATTTTTGTCACTATATCCACCTCCACCCTCCTAAATCCATCTCCACCGAATAAGCCTCCACCACCCACCTCACTACACCCCAGGTTAGGGCTTGCTGAGTACTATGTGTACTCACCCGTTGATGACTCACAGATATCGACCCTGAGGAGGACTTCAACATCGACGAGGAGGCGGACCACGAGGACTAGAAGCCACGCGAAGGTCACGGACTTGTTAGACTGCATCACTAGAATATCGGGTTTCGACCGCGCTCAAGCTTGCCTGTGGACTAGAGTAGCTCTACGCTGTAGTTCCGCTGTAGTAGTTACCACTCTGATGTAATAATCGCCGCTTCATGGCAGTAGAACCTCGCTATTTATGTAACGGCTAAGACTATGCCAATTGAACCTTAACTGTTGTAAGACCCTAGTTTATTATCAATAAAGCTCGGTATTTTATATTAAATCTGTGTGCCTATTCTGTTATTTTGTGCGTATTTGTGCGTGATCCTGGCGCAAATACAAGTGCACTAGGACTCTCAAATTTGGGGGCCCGACAAAAGACGTACCTTCTCAGAGGGGAAGTGCATGTGGACTTCTCCAGTTCCAATGTAAATGATTGCTTTGACAGTACTAAGGAATGGTCTTCCAAGGATGATGGGTGGATCGTATTCATCTTCTCCCATGTCAATAACCTGAAAGTCTGTATGGACAAAGTGATCGTCTATCTTGACAGGGACGTCAGTTACTGTACCTTCGACCTGTCGGAATGTCTGATCTGCCATCTGGAGCTGAATATATGTTGGGTTTAAAGGCATGGTTCCGAACAGAAATTCATAGGTGACCTTGGCCATTATGTTGACGCCCGACCCAGTGTCGCAAAGTGTCTTGTAGAAGTGGGACCCATTAATGGAGCAATAAATGCTTGGCATACCTGGGTCGTCCTTCTTAGGCAAGAACGGTGACTTGAGTTGGCGATCTTGACCTTTGTGCACGGCAGTGACCATCTTAGCTGTCTCGGTCTATACTTGCTTCTTGCTCTTATTCCTCCTGTTGGTCCTCTTCCTTGGTTCATATTGGGGTTGCTCTGGGATTTGTGCGGTCTTGTTCTTGAAGGAAAACGTTTCCTTCCTCCCTTGATGTAGAAACTGATCTTGGCAGCACTAGCATAGATGACAGCTCCCGCGGTGTTCAGGAATGGTCTCCCTAGGATGACGGGAGCCCTCTCATCAGAACCGGTCTCTATCACTACGAAGTCTGCTGGAGCGTACGAGGAACCCACTCGGACACAGATGTTCTTCAATATTCCTCTCGGGAAACTCAGTGTCCTATCTGCAAGCTGCAAACTCATGGTTGTTTCTAATAATGGTTGTGAAAAGAGTTTTTCATAGAGTACCCTGGGCATGATGTTGACGTTGGAGCCAAAGTCACAGAGTGCTTCTGGGAAGTCTCGTATGCCGATGGAGATCGGGATGACGGGGCGTCCTAGATCACCTCTCTTGACCGGCAGACGGTCAGTACTTACTTCCACGATAGGGTTACTCCAGTAATCTCCTGCATCAAACATGTCTACAAGATTTGCAGATTCTAGTCCTTCCGGTTGTGATGGTATACCGGGGTTAGTAGCAGGAACAGCAGCAGCTATTTGATTCAACTGAGATTCAATCATTTTATTAAAGCTAATCTGGTTCTTGATGGCAGTAGAGAAATTATCCATTCTATTATTTATATTTTCTAGTATTTTATCATTAGATGCCAATTTCTTAGACAGGTTATCCATTAGCTTTCCTTGGTTGGATACTAACTCTCTCAAAGGTGGATAATTATTATTATTATTGAAAGAATTGTTACCTTGGTAATTACCTGAGTAGTTAGGCCTCTGTTGATTCCAACCTTGATTCTGCTGAGGACGGTTGTAGTAGTAGTTGTTGTTATTGTTGATGTAGTTCACGTCCTCTAGCAACTCAGGACAGTGATTGCCCGAGTGTCCAGTACCTCCACACTCCTCACAAGTCATGTGGGAGTCGTAGACGTGCATGACTTCTTTCTTTTCTCCAGCTCGATCATCGAGCTTCTTTATGAGTAGGTCTAGCTTGGCAGACAGCATGTCTACCTCCTTGAGCTGGTGCATACCTCCACCTCTCTTGCGTGTCTGAGTTCTTTCTTCATTCCAACCTTGGTTGGATGCCATCTTCTCCACAAGAGCTGTGGCTTGAGGTATGGTGAGTGATAGGAATGCTCCTCCAGCTGCAGCATCCATGGTTTCACGGGCACTGTTAATGAGCCCATGATAAGATGTCTACATCAGTAGCCAGCTTTCCATTCTATGATGGGGACATTCTAGGATGTAGTCTTGGAAGCGCTCCCATGCTTCTGGAACGGATTCATCATGTTGTTGCTGAAAACTTGTAATCTTCCCACGGAGAGCATTGGTCTTGCCCATGGGAAAGAATTTGGCCAGAAAGTTCGTAGAGCAGAGTGCCCACGTAGTGTTCTTCTCCTTTGTAGCGTAGAACCACTGCTTCGCTCTCCCCAACAGTGAGAATGGGAAAAGGCGAAGTAGTATGGCGTCTCTGGGGACATCAGCCATGGTGAAAGTGCTGCAGATCTCCAGGAAGTGTTGAAGACGAGCACTAGCGTCTTCATGTGGCTTCCCACAGAACTAGTTAGCTTGCACCATGTTGATGAGCCTAGGCTTGAGCTCGAAGTTGCGGTCGATCTCCCCAGCAGGTCCAGTGCGGATGTTGTCCGTAGTGGGAGCTGAGAACTCGTGGATCGACTTGTTCGCCATGGCTTCGAATTCAGTCGACAAATTCCGGATGAAACTTCGGCGGTCTTCGGATTTGGATGAAGCTTTGTGCTGAAGTGTTGACGATGTCTTCTTGAGCTTGGCTCTTGTTCTTCTGAATAAGGCTTCGGGATCGTCAACAAAGTTGTCTGGAAGATGTCTTCTATTCATGCATCACCCTACAATAAATAATCAAAATGGAAAATACAGGGGTAAAACTGTATAAGAGAATTGATAAGCTCGATCAGATTAGTGATGCAAATGATGACTCAAAGTTCCATATTCATTCCTACTTAGTAATCAACCTTCCCCGGCAACGGCGCCAAAAATGCTTGTTGGGCATTCTTAACGTCACTACCAAAAGTAGACTTAGTTTTCTAATTCTGATAACGGCGCCAAAAATGCCAAACCTATCCCTCATGCCACTTAAGCCAAGTTGTCATCCCCAACATGACATGAGAGACGCGGTATTGAAATATGCATTTGCTCATCAAGATAAATAATAAAAGGGGTCTGCAAGCGCACAGATTAATACCGATGTAGCATTTTAACCGGGAAGTATTCCAGGTATCGTTATTTATATTTTTACCACTGGGAAGGGATTTCTAAGTATCATGGTTGATAATGGAATGAGAATATGGAACTGAGTACACATCATTGCATGTATAACCGAGAGTATTTATCAATCTCTTTATACAGGTATAAATGTCACATTAAGTAAAGGTAAAGTGGTAATGGTGACAAAGATAATTAATCTGATCAGCTAGCCACATATAATAATGATAAGCACCTCAACAGATATTCTAGCAAGTCATTAGCATGGAATTAGGATGAACTACAAAGATATTCCCTAAGTTATTATTAACTATAAAGTTTAGCATATCATAGTTAGTGCAATTATACTTGGCAATCATGGTGAGAAAAGACTATATCCATGCATAGTGAATATTAGCAAGGAAGATGAAGAACATAGCAATCACTCTCCTATAATAGTGTTGCTCTGCCTGCCCTATACACGAGAGGGGGACTATATAAGAATCAACGAAGCTGTCACTATCGCGAACTACCCCACAATCCGGCATATAGGGTGCAATCGCAGATAAATACGGTATAGACACCACGTCTACACAATAGTTATCATTCACCCACTGTACACATGGATAAACGCTATACGATCCTAGGCATGTATATAATTCCAATCTAACTAAGCCAAGCATATAACTATGATAAACTAAGAACAATATAATTGCAAATATAATCAAGTAGAGCAAAGTCATAACCAATATATTGAAATAGAACAAAGTCATATTCATAATATTGAAGAACAATAGAGGAATTACCAAGAATCCTCTTGACAGTTCCGGGAACCAATCGAAGATTGACTCCTTCTAGTTCTAATCCTATGTAGCTATGCTAACTAGAGATCTAGTTGATGTGGTGGCTCTAGGGCTTGATCAGAGGCTCTCCTCCTGAATTAGGGTTTGAAGTATGAGACGAGGGCCTCTCCTCCAGGGGTAGGGGCCTTGCTTATATAGCCCTTTCGGATGAATCTGGGCCGTCTGATCAAACCGACATTGAACGGACGGTTTTCCTTGATCCTCTAGGTCGGTGGAGCATAATCCTCGAGGCGGAGCCTGATTGGCTCCGGGGCCAGGGCGGGCGCCCTAAGGACCAGGGCGGGCACCCTGTCCCCGGCTCTGTTACGCCTCCCGTTCGTTCTCGTGGCTTCTAGACTCTTCTAGATGTAAGATAATTACGTGTTCGGTTAATATCCCGTCATTAATCCGACATGTGGGCCTTTCTTCCGTATTTCCTGATAACCCCCTGCAGAAATAGATAAACAGCAAAACTCATGGAATTCTGTCAGATAAAACCCTAAGTCTAGGTGTTGGTTTCATTTGGATCCTTTTCTCTATTTATTTGATAGTTATAATTGATACTTAAGGACCGTCAACAATACCCTACGTCCAGTTAGGCATGTTGCCTTGCGTTGGATTGTTGTGTATGATTGTGTTACAAGAGGGTGCTCCTACCTCTCTTTATATAGTCTAGAGGGCAGGTGCATTGATCTAGTCCTAGTCGGATCCTATAGAAGAGTTCTAATCTAATTATAGAGTTAGACTTTCCTAGAGTCTAACTAGGTTGTCCTTCGTGTCTTGGAGTACACACCACCTTCTCTCATGTCCTCAAGCAGACCGTAGGCCAGCCCAAGCCCCTAGCGGGTAGTCAGCCCTATATGGAACCCTTAGAATTCTGGTCCGTCAAGCCTCCGAGCTCTTCGTGGTTGATCTTTGAAGTCGTCTTGATTTTTTTGGACTTGGTCGAGTAGAATCAAGTAGCGGCCGAGTACCTTCTGAGAGAAGCCATGAGGTGTTCTTCAAGTCTTTGAGTGATGTGCGGTTTTTGCAAATCGCACTCACTACATGTAGCCCTCAAGCCTCTTACTGTTTAGCATAAAGAGTTGGAGGGTCTTTTCTGTACCCACTTCGTTTCAAAGAAATTTGAATGCATCAACTAATGATATATCCCGCAGTCCTCGAGCCTAAAACTTACTACCCAGAGTCGATTATAAGATCTTTGAGATATCCTCAAGGGTGCAGCCAAATAACCTCCTTAGGACAATCAAGGACCATTTGTCCATGAGTGGTTAATTGCTTTGGGTCACATGGCGTTCAGTAGAGAGAATCCTTATCCTCTGCCAACTTTGTCTTCGCACCGCCCGGGCTTAATTGGAGTAGTTGAGACCAAAGTCTTGTCTTGCAACTAGAAGAACTCTCAGCTTCTCATGCTTCCTAAAGATGTAGACTAGGAAGTTTTGCTCTGCCATACTCAGACCTTGATGCAGTGTACGTCAAGGTTAGTGTTGCCACTTGGGTAACATGTATAGTATTTTGTATCTGTCGATGGCCAACTAGGCCATGTACTTGTAACACTTCTATCCCATATCCTCATATGAATAAATCTTGAAAATCTTCTTGTTTTCTAGCCCTCGTGCTTAGTCGAAGCAGACATGACTAAGCCATGGCCATGAAAGAGCCCTCGAGCTTAGTGCCAACTAAATCATGGCTTTGTATTTGAATGTTGATTAAGTCGAAAGCCGAGTTATGACTCTATTTTGAAATCTTGTCTAAGTTGGCAAACATCTTTAGCTATAGCTGAAGTCTTAGCTCAGCTGACTAGAAACTTTCATTGTATCTGATAGATGATGAATCTAAGGAACTGATGCCTCCGAGAAAGTCTAAACAGTAGACTGTCACTGCATGATTGATGGTAATCTGAATGAAAACTCTTCCCAATTAAGCACGTGGTAGTAAATCCGTTCGCACAACAGGCATATTACGTATGTGGCTGCCGCATAATTGATGGCTATGAGCCCCTTGATTTCCGCATGGCCGAGATTGTGTCTGTTGGACCCGTAACGTTTAAAAAAGATCTTACTGTTTGGGTTCTCAACGGCTACTTTGTGCTGAAGGTAAATCTTGGTACCCTTATAAATAAGCAGTAATCA
Source organism: Saccharum spontaneum (assembly GCA_022457205.1). Lineage (NCBI taxonomy): Eukaryota > Viridiplantae > Streptophyta > Magnoliopsida > Poales > Poaceae > Saccharum > Saccharum spontaneum. Next base: position 11,659,516 of record CM039601.1, read on the forward strand.
GGTAAATACCGATACACTTTTCCATTTGCTTTCTATTCCGCCATCTGTGAACCCTAATCGCCATCCTCACATTGCCAAGACCTTGGGCTACCGCCGCCAAGCCCTAACCCGAGCGCCCGCAAACTATATGCGAGTGAAGCGCACCCTGCCATCCGCACAATGGTGAAGAAAAGTAGTACGGCCATAGGTGCGACGCAGGCAGAGGAGCGAAAGAAGAGGGCGTTGAAGCAAAAAGAGATGATGGCGTCGAATGCCTTCTTCGCATGGGATGCGCCCACCACGACGGAGGCGGATCTGTTGAACCTGTCAGAAGCGGGCTTCTTGCCGAGTAAGGAACTCGGTGAATGGAATCAACCGGGATTGCAACGCCTTTCGGCTCTAGCCACGGGTGAGATCGTAGTTTTCACTTCCTTTTTTGAACGTGGTTTTGGTCTCCCTGCTTCCCACTTTCTTCGGGGGTTGATGTATTACTATGGCATCACCCTTACTCATTTGAATCCCAACTCCATAGCTCAGATTTCCATTTTTGTTCATACTTGCGAAGCCTTCCTTGGGATTCCTCCTTCCTTCACCCTTTTCTGTTACTTCTTCCGATTAAAGCCCCAACCTAGTAGTCGGCGGTGTCGGCTTCCAGCTATGCTTAGGGATGAAAGAAGAGTTCTTTGAATACAAGCTCCCAAATGCCAACAAGAAGTGGAGGGAGGGATGGTTCTACATGGGGAACCATACCCCACCCTCAAATCCTACTACCGGGTTACATCCGATAAATAACGAAAGGTGGTCGGCGACCATATCTGTAGAAGAGAAGGAGAAAATCCAAATCTTCCTCAACACATTGAAGTCATTGAAGAAAGAAGGACTGACTGCAGTAGTAGTTGCCGCCAGCTTCCTTAGACGGAGAATCCAACCGCTGCAGGAGTGGGTACACTATGGATTTGAGTACGCCGGTGTAGAGGATCCAAATCGACTGATAAAGGTTGTATTGAGTGATGAGGTGATACTCGCTCACCTCAATAAGTTCTTGCTAGGCGTGAAGAAGATGCTGCCCATCCTTGATGAGTTTAACGCTGCGAACCCTCCAGTTGCGGTAAGTATAGTCCGATTGGAAAAAATTTACTATCCTTTCATACTTGTACTGAGTTGAAAACTGAAGTAGTCTGCCATGTCAACTGTGTGGGTAGGAACTCGGCCGCAATTTCATGGATCTGCCCGAGCTGCCACAGCCCAGTGAGGTAGTGGATCCATCATCAGGCCAAGGTTCTACAGGCATTGATTGGTCCACATTCAGAGGTGAATCATCGGCAACAGCGTCAGATGCGGCAGTCGATAGCGCTGAAGAAGACGACACAGGGAGTGCTGACAAGGGAGCCTGAAGCCTGAGCTTTGAAGAAGAACTAACCAGCTCTGTTCCAAAGAAATAGAGGGTGGTGCCAAAGAAGTCAGCCCGACAATTCGGACTCAGCAACCCATCGTCAACAAGCGGAGAGCTAGAGGGTACATGTCAACCTGGGACAAGCTCTGAGGCGATGGAGCCAATGGGAGCTGCACGGCAAGAGGAGACCGCCCTCGAGAGAGGTATTTCAGAATTCAATTATTCCTTGATTTCAATTTGCAATATCTGTAACTCTTCTAATACGAAATGATCTTTTGTGGTGTCATCCCAGGCTGGTGTGGAGGTGGAGGACACCGTATTCATCCTTGATACCTCCCATAAAAGAATAAAGTTACCCGGCTTCAAGAAGTGGTAGAGTAAGTCTCCCAACGTTACTAGTAATACATATTCAGGCTTCCATCGATTCGGTACTAACGGAACTCAGCTTCTATTTTTTTAGGACGTGGCAAGTTCCTCTACATGCGCCTACACCACCATCGCAGGAAGACGCCAGTGTCATTGGGGAAAATCTTAATATGATCGTGGCCCCGCAGGCTCAATCAGGTGGTCAAGGTGGGACAACAGTGGTCGGAGAGGACCTCTTGCCACCCGGCAGTCATGAAGAGACCCAAGTGGTGGAGACGGTGAGTGGAAGAGCTGGCCAAGTCGGACCTGAGATCCTAGGGAGCAGGTGGTGAGGCCCGATACTCAGTTGGCTTCCACAAGCCAAATGCTGAGTACCATGAAGAACGACCCTCCATTGCAGACTTACAACGTAGACCTTACTCGGGTCAAAACAACGTGGATCGAGTTGGTCAAGAAATCTTTTGAATTCAATATCATCCTGAAGGTAAGAATTTGTATCTCGCAGTCTACTTCTAGTTTGTTTACTTTTTGAGTAATATCTAACTAGTTTGTAGTCTTGTATGCAGGACTTAGAATTGAAAGCCTCCGAGCAGGCTAAACATATACATGCAGAGTTGTCTGCCGAAGTCATCAAAATGAAGATGGCTCAGGCGAAGCAAGAGGCGCAGCACGTGGAGGCTATGAAGGTCTTCCTTGCCAAGATCGAGGAAATCGAGCAGCAAAAGAAGGCCTTGCAGGATAGAGCAGAACACCAAGACTCAAGAATCCTCCTCCAAAACGAGCGTGGATGTGCTCAACAAGAAGTTGAAGGGTGAGTTCTTCAGGCTCCTTTTGATTGTTGGACTGGCCGTCTTTGAATTTTTAAATTATCTGAATGCCGATTGACGCTCTTAATTCTGTAGATGAAACCGCCAAGTTCTACCGACTTCAAAGCGAAGTCGTTGACTGGCAGAATCGATATAGCCGCAAGGAGGTGGAGCTTGAGGAGGTAACCGAATGAGCCAAGCATGAGCTCGCCGAAGCTAAGTTGATCCGATATATACGGTGTTGACCGATATCTATTACAGGCAATGCAGATGGCTCAGACACAGACCCAATGGGCGAACTCTGTCTGGACGGAGCTAACACAGCTCTGTGAAGCTATAAAGCCTGTTATTGCCCTTTGGCGGAAGATGGAGATGTAGGACGTCCAATCGTAGATCTTGTCAAGGAAGTGCCTGCCCGCGTGGATGCGTATATGCGCAACATGGCGAAGAGTTGCATCAAGCGGGTACTTGGAGTCATTCGCGTGTTACACCCGGGTACCGACTTAGCCCCTATGGTGGCGGGACCACCAACCGATTGCCGTGACAAGCGGCTGACAGAAGCGGAAGAGGAGGTGGATCAAGTCGCTACCTCCTTTGCTGGTCACTTGGTATTCGTTTGAACTTGCTGCTTCATGTAACATCATGTAATATAAGCAATATCAATGAAAAGACTTATGTTGATCGTTAGAGATGCTCCTCTTCTCATAATTGTTCTCCAAGTCGCTTAGACTCATGTAATTGACTTTGTAGATTAAGGATAAGGATCTTCCAAGCGGAAGGCTTTGACATTGAGAAACCGTATTGGACCTGGTCATTTTAGGGATGTAATTGACCGTGCTCTCTACAGACTTACGGTGTCGCATAAGGTGAGTCAATCCTAAATGCTTTATTAAGCGTAAGAACGAGGGACGTAGTCGGCTGCATCGCTATAGACCTGTTTGCCACGTAGGATGAGTCGGTCTCGAACGCATACCCGTGGTCGCTCCCCCAGACCCAGTCTCACCCAACCCGAACGGTTCGGTCCCATTTCGACTGACTCGATCACTCGACCAGACCCCGAGCCAGCCATCCGGATTCCGGACAAAACAGCAGGCGATCCTCCCCACCCAGTCTGCGGTCTCCCCCTCCTTCCTCGCCTCGCCTCGCCTCCTCCGGCTGCCTGCCGTCATCTTCCAGAGACACAGAGCGCAAGGCGCTCTTCGGGCGGAGGAGGAGAAGCGCGACCACGACCATGGGCTTCATCTCGTTCGTCGGCCGGGTGCTCTTCGCCTCCCTCTTCCTCCTCTCCGCCTACCAAGAGTACGTCCCCCGTCCCTCTTCCACGCCTTCCTCGCCCACCACCCCTCAGATCCCGTCTCGTCTCAGCACCCTCCGCTCGTCGCCAAATCGAGGCCGCTCCTCGTTCCGCTTTGCCGCCTCTCCGTCGGTCGCTTCCGTCCCGATCTGGCCCTGGCGGCTCGGGTTCGGGCGGGTTCAATCGAAATGCTTCCTCTCCGCTGCGGTGACGCGAGCTGAGATCCGGCCTGTGTGGGTGCGGTGCGTTCTTGGATCTTGCTGCGGTAGATCCGAGGCTCAGTTAAAGGTACCCGGATTTTTACCCCCGCGGTGAGCCTGTGAGCCGAGGAAGGAGAGGAGTGTTAGAGATGGTCGGGATTGGATCAAACCAGATGCTGAAAGACCTGTACTGCGCTAGATCTCTCTGCTTGCATCGCACATTCGCACCCCTCAACTAATTTCCGTTTACCCCCTGCATCTCATGTACTCCAGGTACCAAAATGATACGAGTTTTACCGTTAGTCGTAGGTGCAGCCTGTGTATAAGTTTGTGCACTCAGTTGGAGATGATTCCCCGGGGCTAGAATTGTATCAGTATTTGAATTAGCTTCGCTCTGGTCATTTCATCCTATCCAATAAAAACGTGAGCCCTTAGCTTCGGTTCCATGGTTGTGGTCTTCTCGTTAGTGCATTATGCATTCTCTCCTTCAAAAATAGAACGACTTATGCATTAAGAACAGCTGAGCAGTGCTGGCTTTTATGGCACGTTTGGCTTGTACTTTTGATGATCTTTTTTTTTACTGATGTATCCCTATAAACTTATCACTCTGCTAACTGCTAGTGTTGTTTCTTGGTGGCCAATCAGATATTTGAAGTACTGAAGTTATGGCTTGCTAACTAAAAACTGATACATGGCTGAGTTAAAGAGAGATTCTGTTGTTAGTATTATATTGCTCATTTTCCTTATATTTGTCTGCCAAAAAAAATGCATGTTACCATTGATGAAGTAGTAAGATTTCTTTGCAGCTTACCCTTAATTAGCCCCGTAATCTTTTGATCGTCAAGGCTCAGTGTGCATTTTCTGTTTTCATTTTTGACCATCACAACTCTTGGGTCTTCACCAATGATCTTTAGTGCCAAAGTTATGTGCACCATATGTTCTCCAATCCCTAAGATGCTTTCGAATTTTCTCTCTTTCAGTTGTTGCACAATTCTTTTTGTTCTTTTGATGCACAATTTTACTGTTTGAGAACGTAAAAATAATGCTTTTTCGGTCATACATTTAGGTTCATTGAATTTGGAAATGACGGTGGACCTGCAGCAAAGACCTTGAAGCCAAAGTTCAATCTCTTCGTCAAGCTAGTGTCCAAGAGTACCGGATTGGGGGTGCCGCATGTCGATGTAGGAATGATGTTTGGTTTAATCCCATTCCATTTTGGAATCTATTCAACCCAGTTTGATATTTATGTTGTTGTTGTTGTTGTTGGTTTTTTTTGGGCAGATAAAAACTGTCATTGCGATTACCATGTTTCTTAAAGGCTTTGGTGGTCTTCTGTTCATATTCAGCAGCTCATTTGGAGCATTCCTCCTGGTGAGCAACTAAGTATTGTTTTTTTCTGCCTGCACCATGCCTAATGTCTTGTGTTAAAGGATAAAGGGCTTATAGAGATAATTGCAAAAAAAAAAAGGGCACTAAAGATACTGTCATGTGTAATTAACTAATTCAGTAGCATCTAGATGTCAAGATTTCCTGTAGCATGTCTTCTCAAACATTAAAAGTATTTGGTAATTTGAACATCATTTATGTCTCGCACTCTGGTTTAGGCGTGCTGCATTATACATTTACTTTTGCAGGTCCCTGGTCTAGCAAGGTTTTAGCATCTACTCCCTCGGCCTTGAATGAATATTTTGTTTTGGCGCAGTCATCGATTTTAGACTGACCATTGTTTTTTTTCCACATGTATTACTTAATAATAGTTACAAAATGTATATATTGTAAAAGCACTTTTGAAATACAATTTATAAGTAGACCAATTGTTGGTCAATATATACAAAAGTTTGAATTCTCAATATAAAACATGCCTTATAAATTTCAATGGAGGGAGTAGAATTGGAAGGCTCAAATGGAATGTTCATGATATACTGTGACATGTTGTCACAATAGTTGATCCACTTGGCAGTGCCCATATATGATTCTTGGAGGGGTGTGATTCGCTCCATTATAAACCTGTATTATATAGTTATATGGGATCAAGTTTGCATTCTCATAGATACATCTTTGCATCATATTTCTGTATAGCACAGCTGCACAGGTTCATGGTAGATTTGTCGTTATTCTGATGCTTTGATGTTGCTCATCTGCACAGCTCATTTACTTGGCGTTTATAACCCCTATCGTGTATGACTTCTACAACTATGAAATGGAGTCAGCGCAGTTTGTCCAGCTTTTTTTCAAGTTCACACAGGTTTGTTAGCCTGCTACCATGCTGCCTTACTTACAAAAGATTTAATTGGAAAACATTCCCTCAGTTACTATTAAGCGTGACAAGCTCTGCACTTCATATCCTTTCAGAACTTGGCGTTTATCGGTGCCCTGCTTTTCTTCCTGGGGATGAAGAACTCGATTCCAAGAAGGCGCTCCAAGGGAAGGACAACAAAAACCAAGACAAACTGATGTCAGTGATTGTAGGAGGGGAAGCAATTGAGCTCATTATGTTTGCATACTATACAGGATTAGATGTCCCACTTTTGTTCTTGGTGCGCCAATTGAATTGTGAATTGGGACTTACAGGACTTAGCATGTAGGATATTTAAGTTATCTTGCACAATTCTATTTTCGTATGTTGTGATGTGTTCTTATGTCATGTTCCATTTTGCTACAAGAACTGCTTTGACAGTGAAAAATGGTAAGTTGCATAGTCTCTTTTCTGTGCGTGCACGGTGTTGTAACTTCAGAATTGCTCATCCTCGCGTTAGGTGCGTACTTCTTCCTACCTGAAATGAAATAAAACATTTTTTTGGAGTTGTTCTAACCATACTAAGTTTGAAAAAATAACAACAATATTTTATAATATCAAGTGAGCCTCGTTAAATTAGATATATTATGACAAGTATTTTCATAATGTACATCGTCGATTTAATGGATGCTAATTCTTTGTTTTTATAAATTTGATCAACTTAGGATATTATGACTTAGAATAACTGAAATTGCTTATATTTTAGGATGGAGGTGTGTAATTGATTTAAGAAACAAAACCCTAGTAAGGGTTTATTGATTTTGATGGTTGATTGACAACGTAACCATATTAGTACTAACAATGTTTATGTTTACTAGTATACATATACAGTGTACTCACCTTTAGGATGCAAAGATGTACTTGAAATAGGCTACGATGAAAGAGCTTGTTCGCTTGGGCTGAAAGTATTGTTGGCTGATTTATGTGAGAGAAAAACACTATTGGTTGACTGAAAATAAGCGGCTAAAAACTCAAGCGAACAAGCTCAAAATTTATAAACCAATGCCTTGCATGAAGATCAAAGAGGAGCATTGAAAACCTGGTGCCCACGATTGGACATGAAGAAATGTACTTAAGCAGCATCGGAGAGGCGCACAAATAACCGGTGAATTCAGTGGGTCAGTCCGAGGCAGTGGGACATCGAAGATTAGGTACGGCAGTGGGACATCGAAGATTAAGCACAGAGATGTTACATAGGCCCCGTTCAGCTGACTGATAAGACGGCTGAAAAACACTGTTGGCTGATTTGTTGTGAGAGAAAAATATTGTTCTAGCTGAAAAATAAGCTAAAAAAGACCGGATTATAAGTCAGGTCTCATAGACGGTAGAGATGAGAAGGAGAGCATCAGAGCTATCTGATGATGCATCCAATAATGCACGGAGAGTATAGGTGCAGTCTAGAGAGGTTTCAGTCCTCCAAACAACACACATTGGATTCCAGTCTTTGAACGCCACATTGGATTTATACGGTAGGGCATCGGAGGAACTACTAGATAAATAAGGCTTCTAAGCAATAGCTGATCCACATGGCAGAACTTGTGTTCTCAACGTATTGGATTTCACCTAATGCACATCTAGATAGAACCTGTGTAGTTTTTATAAGTGGTTTTGAGGCCTTAGTTTTTGAACGATCTAATTTAGCCCTATAGATGTCACAATCCCTTCAATTGATAAGGTAAAATTAGGATTAATTTGTACAAATGACAATTGTATATCCTCTTCAATTAATAAGGTAATGTCAAATGACACTTTTATATCGGTGAGTCAAAGATTCAAAGTGCTCTAGAGGTTTTAACGGTTGTGTTTTTAACTAGTTTTCATATTGCAGCCTAGTCATACCCTGTGTATATAATTATTATGTTCTATTACCTTTATTTTAAATTGGAAAATGTCTACTTAACCCCCTAAACTATCAGCTAGTGTCTAACCTACACCTCCAACTATAAAACAGTATGTTTTACACCCTGAACTTTTCAAAACCGTTCAAACTACACCCTGGAGCGGTTTTGAACGGCGGCTTTGCTACAGTAACCATGATTCTGTTACAGTACCAACGTTTTGACTTTTCCTTTTTCTATTTATTTTCGCTAAATCTTTGAAAAATCATAATAAATCACAGAAAAATCATAAAATAGAAAATCTAATTTTGTTGGACTCCACATGAGTAGATCTATACAATGAACATATAATATAGTATGCTTTAGTACAAATTTTTTTATAGCTTTAAATTAGTTAGAAAATCAAATTTTGTCTGTAATTAATTGGAATAATTCATAGCTACAGCTTTTATGGTCCAATTGTGGTTAAATTTTTATAGTGAACTAATTATTGTATGCTTGAACTGTAGTAAAAAATTCATACTGATTGGATCATGTATAATTTAATTATAGATTTATTTATATTTAACAAGCAAAAACCTAAACATAAACCTAAATAAATCTATAACTAAGTTATATATGATCCAATAAGTATGAAATTTTTACTATAGTTCAAGCATATAATAATAATCCCACCATAAAAATTTCACCATAATTACTGTAGTAAAAAAGATTCAGCAGAAATAAATAGAAAAAGTCAAAACCGACATTACTGTAGTAAAACCATGGTTACTGTAGCAGGACAGCCGTCAAAACCACTTCAGGGTGTAATTTGAACGGTTTTGAAAAGTTCAAGGTGTAAAACATACGGTTTTATAGTTGGGGTATAGGTTAGACACTAGCTGATACTTCAGGGGTTAAGTAGACTTTTTTTATTTTAAATTATAGGTTGTTTTAGTTTTTTAATTCATAGATTTTATACTACTTAAACATAGTGATTATTATAGGTTCGGTTTGTGGTTTTGGATGAAAAAAATCTGTCTAGGGCCTGTTTAGATGCCCGAAAATGAGCCCAAATTCTGGGTTCCCACAGTATTTTGGGCCCGAATCGGTATTTGGGATCTAAACGGCCTGCCCTCAATTTGGTCCCGAATCCGGCTTTCAGGAAGGCCCAAAATCGCGACGCCCACTCCAGCTCCCACCGACGCCCAAAATCGCGACGCCCACAACCAGTCGTCCGCTCCGCTCCCACCGACGCCCACATCCAGAACCTCCTCCGCTCCTCTCGACGCATCTCTGCCGCCGCGCCGCCGCCTTATCCCTCTGCGGCGCTGTCCCCTTCCTCCTCCGCTCCTCTCGCCGCCGCCTCCGGGACCGGATCCACGACCTTCTCGGTCAGATCCGGCAACTCCGGTAGCCCGGTCACGCCGTCGGTCTCCTCGTCACCGCCTACTTCCCTCCCTTCGCCGCTCATCCCCGCCACCTCCGGTGGTCTTGCCGCCGCCTCCGGGACCGGATCCATGGCCTAGGCCGGCGGATCCACCACCTCCGTTTCCACCTCGCTTGACCCAGTCACCGACTCCTCACCCCCCCCCTCTGCGCCGCTCTTCCCCGCCTCCTCCCGTGCTTTTGCCGCCGCCGCCGAGACCGGATCCACGGGCTACTCTGTCGGATCCACAACCGTCCGGTTCCACCTTGCTTTACGGAGGCACCGGCTCCTCCCCCCCGCGCCGCTCTTTGCCGCAACCTAGGTACCGAATCTACCGCGTCGCTGGCGATGGACGGCTACAACAGCCAGGGGGACGGCTTCGAGTTCAACGCGGGCGGATCCGCCAACCCGCCCGGCTTCCACTTCGGCAACTTCACCGAGTACGACGACGACCAAGGCACGAGGGACTTCTTCTCCCTGGCACCGCCGGGATCGGGGTCCGGTGCGTACCAGCACTACGGCTCCCCCCCCCCGGCCGGATCCGGTGGGTACAACCCCTACGCCTCCGCTCCGCACCCACAGTCGTCGTCGACCCCAAGCCAGCTCGGACTATCCGGCCTCAACATCAACGCAAACGCCGGTTACCCCCACCTCAACGAATACGAAGGGATCCTTTGTTCCGGCGACCAACAGGGAGGAGCTCCAAGCCACCGGGGCCCCCCTCCTGTCAGCGGTTCTTCCGGCAGCGGTGGTGTGGACGCGACTCCCTTGCCTCGTCAGCGCCGAAGGCCATCGAGGGCGCGCGGTGGCCGCAGTGGCACTGCCGGCGCAGGTCAGGCCGCCGCCAACATGAACCCTCCAGACCCGGTACCGTTCGCTTGACGTTACTCCCTTGCCTCGTTCATTTGTGTTTGTTCAACTATTTTTCTATCCATGCTGACTGAGTGTCCTTTTACATAAATTTGTATTTCATTGGTCTCTTAGAGGCTGTGCATGCTATACATTATCACTGAGTTATGCAGGTTCTAGGAACTGATCCTACCTTGGTGGGACTGTGGGAGGTGTTGATGTACCCCCACATCCAGTCATAATTGGTTGTGTTTTTTTATCGCGTCTCTAAGTCTTTCTATTTTCATCTGAGTATTTTTTGTTGGATATATGTTGAAAATAAGTGCTATGTAACATGTATCTTTCTAGTAATTTTCCCTTAGGTATGCATATGGCATCTTGACTACAAGTGTCTTTCATCACTAACTACACTGTAACAGTAGGATAAATTTGCCGAAGTGATACTTTTGTCCATACTAGTTACTATTTTGTATCGTTGTTATGTTGTATAGATAATTGTAGGTTTCTTGTAGTGTTGACAGAAGATTTTATATAGAGAAGTCTAACTGCTTCGGTTAGCTTTGTCTTGGCCTCCTCTAGTTGGAAATGATCAGGTTCTTGTTTCTGTTGCACAAGTTGCTGCATCATTCAGTAATTAAGATGATTTGTTAGTATTATTTGACTTGGTTGTCCTAAGGAGTCTAGTTGGGAATGTGCCTATCTTTTGAAAGTCGTTGGGAATCTGCCTACCTTTTGGAAGTGATTTGCACATCTTTAGGGTTGGTTAGTTTGTAATAATTGGCTAGGTCATATTCCACACACACGCACACATATAATAGCATTGTACCCTGTTACGGCTAAGCATTATAATTGTTATTGTCAACCCTTCTACTTCCCATGTTGTTGAGGTTGCGTGGAAATTTAGCTATGTGGTAAAAGGATTGGACAAGAGAAGTTACATTGCCGATCCATTCCCATGTTGCTGTGTTAAAAGGCTACATTGAACTCGTCAGGTTCTCTGCATCCTTCGTGTTTATAGTCTTCTAGATCTTGTCTTTATCTGGTATGATTGGAGTGAGGTCCTCGGTTCTACCCCTAAGTTATTGTTGATTGGAGTTGGTATTTGCCCTTGGTTTCTAAGTTGCATGTTGAAAAGACCCCGAAAACAGGAAGTAAAGTAAATCACTACGTGGTCTTGATTTGTTAGAGGGGTTCCATCTTCCATAACTAGTTAAGCAATCATCCGGTTTTGGTCACCTTTGATGCCTAGGCTTTTTAGCTACCTGTCTATGGTATAAATCGCAAAGATGTACACAACAGCAGCAAAGGGTTGTTTCAGAATATTATAAATGTTTTGTTCAAACTCTACTTATGAACATATTGATATTAGTACTGCCTTAACAAACCAAACAAAACATGTTTTTTTATTGCACCACTGTAATTTGTGCTGGATCTTTACTATTCCTTCCTGAATCCTAGTGGCTGAATTTATGCTGCTGTTAAGAAAAAAATAGCTACAATGAGGGGATGGGGAATTGAAATTCTGCTTGGAGGCAAGGAAACATGAAAAATCTATCTCTGTCCTGTTATTATTGTGATATGCTACTCATTGTCACAAATTAAGGGTAATCATTCTCGCTTTCATGTAATCTTGATGTTGAAATACTACCTGGCCGATGTTTGAATTTGGACAAGTGGTGCAAATTTGATAACCAGATGTAAGAATTAATAGCACGTTTCAAGGTTTCCAGTCTTGGTTCCACTCTTGCTGTAGGCCAGCCTTAGTGGTGAGTTTCATTGTGTTGTTTCTAAGATTGCCATGTTATATAGAATGCACTGAAACTTGCTCCCAACATTTGATTATTTACTACTAATTTTGAGCAGTCAAGATTGGACAAATATTGCTAAATAAATTATGTTCATCAGAATGTGAACTTGTCAAATTTACTAGTCAAGAATATTGACAAATATTGATAAATACATTATGTTCCATTTACATGCTGCCAAATCATTCAGTGTCTGAGATCTTGAACTTGTTCATTCAATGTCATAAATCAGCAATTAAGTGCAGTCCTGGTTGGCATAATAAGTCTGAAGTAGTAGCAGCATACTATAGCACACATGTTGCTGTCAAAATTACAATCTTTCTCTTCAATTAATAGTACAGTTCTTGTAGTCCAACATCAAACAATTATGCTCGTTCATACATTGCTTGTTTATGCATTGCTTGTCCTTTACAATGTCGACAGAATCAGATGTCAAGGGCCAACTGGATGCCAGAGGATACAAAGAAGTTCTGTGAGATCTACTGCATCCAAATTGAGTTGGGTAACTGCAAAAATGGGAACATGACCAAGTGGGGATGGATAGATATCCAGAAGAGGTTCTGAGATGCTACTGGTAAGTTGCATGACAGTGATCAATTCGGCAATAGGGTCAGAGAGTTGAAAAAACAATGGCTTTTCATCGAGGAACTTCGTCACAAGTCCACCGGCGTAGGACGCCGAGAAGATGGTTCCGCGGTTATGAATGACAAGTGGTGGGAGGACATCCTCGCCCGTCACAAGGTTCATGACCTTTGCCCACTTGTTTCCGCCCATAGTTTTGTGTTTTATTAGGTACTAACAGCATGTTGATTCTTGATTGTACTGCAGGGCAAGCAAGAGTGGTTGGATCTCAAGGACGGATGGCCAGAATACATTGATGAAATGGATCGGATGTTTGCTGGAGTTGCGGTGACGGGAGAAACCGCATATGTTCCTGGGGCTAACCGTCACCTGAACTTCATAAGTAGCGGTGAGGAAGAAGAAACAGCTGACTTCGGGACCCCTCAGAGCCATGTTGGCCCCCTAGCAGTGGAACCCCAGGTAGCAGTGGTAGCAAGAGGACAACAAGCAGCTGGCAAAGCACTAGAACAAGTCCTGGCAAGAAGGCCAGGAACACAGCTGTCCGAAACATGAATACCAACATGACAAGGTTCAACTCCAGTTATGATTGTAGGACTGAAGTGATTGAGACCATCTATGCCCACAAGAACCAGAGTGTTCAAATGGAAGTGAGCACCAAGAAAGAGGCAGAGAAAAAAAGAGAACATAAACAGAAACAAGTTGTAGAATCAGCTACAGAGCTAGGGGTGCACAAGATGGAGCTGAAGCTGTGGACTGGAGTGGTCAAAATCTGCATGAATGACAGCCTCAGGCATATCTACCTGTGTACACCGCTTGAAGCAAGGCTGTCGATGATTCAGTCCTATGCTGATATGGTGTAGAACCAGCCCCTTCCATCCATGCATTGCACCTACATGTGGCTGTAGTTGGCTTTTGTGTATGCTTGTCGTGTTTCGTATTTGAACTATGTGTTTTAAGTTGGTTGTTGTGATGAACTATGTGGTTGAGCCCTTAATTTGAAGCTTGTTTGTTGTAGTAAGTTGTAATGCTTAGTATTTGTTGATCTGTTTCGATGTGTGCGGGCATGGGAATAATTTCATTAAGGCATAAATTGCGGTTACTGATTATGTTCTTTATTGGAATGGGCAGGAAATTCATGCTGAGGCTGATGGTCCAGTGGACAATGAGGGTGACGAGGACGACTGGTGGGAAGAATTCTGGAACCTGGTGCTTGAAGATGATGATGATGAAGCACCATTTATCTTTGGTACGTATGAATATGCTTAGCATATCGACAAGTATTGCAGTAGACGACCGTATAGGACTCCACCATATAATGGGGAGGAATGGGTAAATGATAAGCTTAGTGATGAAACAGCATCCTACGACATGTTTAGGATGAGTCCCAAAATGTTTCATAGGTTGCATGATTTGTTGACAACCCAATATGGCCTAACAGCATCACCAAAGTATAGCTGTAGGGAGGCTCTAGGTATCTTCCTATCAATCTGTGGGGCACCATAGTCAGTTAGGCAAGCAAATGACAGATTTGAGAGGTCGCTAGGCACTGTGCATAACCTTTTTTTTACAAAGTCCTCAAATGTCTTGTGGCCCTATCTGCAGACATAATTAAGCCTAGGGACGCAGATTTTACCACTATGCATCTGAGACTACAGAACCCTCGGTTCTACCCAGAATTCAAGAGATGCATAGGAGCAATAGATGGCACTCACATTCCTGTGGTAGTGGCAGAGGATATGTTGCAGCAGCACTTGTGTCGAAAGAGCAAGACAACACAAAATGTAATGGCCGCTTGTGACTTTGATATGTATTTTACATTTGTCCTTGCTGGGTGGCCTGGTTCGGTGCATGACATGAGAGTGTTTGACGATGCAATGACACGCTGGGCCACCAAATTCCCGATGCCACCTAGAGGTAAAAACTTTGCTATGTCATTACTGTTTTCTAATTTGGACATTATGAACTTACAGGTACTCCATGCTGTAGGGAAGTACTACCTGGTGGACTCGGGGTATGCAAACTGGCACGGGTTTTTGTCGCCTTACCGGCAGACCAAATATCACATCCAAGACTTTCAAAACGCCACCGAACCACCACAAGGTACGAAGGAGACGTTTAACTATGCTCATTCGTCTCTTAGAAATGTGATAGAAAGGGCGTTTAGAGTGTTGAAAATGAAGTGGCACATATTACTGGACATCCCCGCATATCCACCTCAAACACAGACTGAAATTATATGTGCATGCATGGCCTTGCACAACTTCATCAAGTTGCATGCTCAATTTGATAGTAACTTTTTTTTTGTAGTTGACAGCAATGTCAACTATGTTCCTGTTGAAGCTACTCTAGATCAGCCGGAAACAGAGCCTGCGCCAGAAAGTGCCGATATGGAAAGCATAAATGCATTCCGAGACAGGCTGGCTGAACATTTGTACAATAGAAGTAATTCGTGAGTGCGGATCTTTTATTGTTGCGGTACTTGCTGAGGATGTAATTTGTGAGGATGTGATTCAATTTGCGTTCGATTTCTACATGTACCAAATTGCGGTCGATTTGAGAGTATTTGTCTTTGTAAACTGAAACAATTTTCTGTCCATTTCAATTTGTACCAATAAATGTTGACAGTGCAGTTTATTTATATCAAATGTATTAACAACATGCATGAGGGAATGGACATGCATGCAGGGAACTATTTTGGAATGTGCAGATTTGGGATGTTCATATTTTGCTACAGTCCCAAATTTGGTATAAATAGTAACCGCCGAATTTGGAGACCCAGAATTTAGGATCTAAACGAGGCCTAGTCCTAGCGATGGCCGGCCGCAAATATGGATTCAAATCGAAAGTCCGACCCGTTTGAGATGGGTCGGGTCGGGTCGGGTGGCCCAGGATCCCCACACGGACTCAATAGGAAATGCAACCCAAAACGTGGGCAGGCAAACCCGCACGGGGCACGGCCGCACCTAGTGGAAAAAGAGGAACAGTGTCTTCGTTTCGAACCCCGGCGCCCGCTCCGCCGCGGTAGCCGCCGCCGCCGAGATGGTAAGCGCCAACGTCCCTCCTCCCTTCCTTATCCTCCTCCGTCCCACCGCATCTGGTTTGTTCCTCCTGCCCCATAAACCCCGGAGAAACCCTAGGGAGCCTCGATTGACATTTGATTATGTGCCGCCCCGCAGGACTACCTAAAGACGGTGGTTCCGTCACAGCTCATGGCCGAGCGCGGCTCCAATCTTGTCGTCATCAACCCAGGTTCGGCCCTGTAGAAACCCTAGCGCTCCCATGTCCTTGGTCAAGGTTTTTTTTTTCTGGGTTCCAATGTGCTCGGGATTTCTTAACGTTAAGTTACTTTTGATGGTTGAAATAGGAATTTTGCATTGTTTTATCCGTGCCTGGCTAAAAGGAATGCCTTAGTGTTGTAGTACTGAAGTGAACTTTTAAGAGAAGCATATTACCTGACATGTAACTCACCCTGCTGGCAGTGGGATGCTGTTGTTGCTTACAACTAAAAGGAAAATCTAGCAATGCATTAGTATGTTTCCCCTGTATGTATGATGTAATTCCTAGTTGCTAGTCATTTAAACGCACATCTTTTATAGGATCTGGGAATGTGCGAATGGGGTTTGCTAGTCAGGATGTGCCATTCAATATACCACATTGCATTGCCCGACGCATCAATCCACAAGAGGGCGAAGAACCAAGATTCTCTGTGCGCGATCAGGTGATGCAAATATGAGTTTGCTTGTATGCAGGTCCCCTCCCATAGTGTTATGCATTGCAATTTTAATGTATCTTTTTTTTTAGTAAACAAGAGTTATGCTTGTATGCAGATGCTCAACTGCCATGCTACTTCATCGCAGAATGCGGAGCGGGAGAGTGCATATGATATTGTAAAAGAAAAATATTCCAAACAATTTTCCTTTTGGACTAGGTTTGGCTCTGTAGCTAATGAGTTATTACACGTACAGATTGCAGCACTGATGAAAATTCCATTTTTGGATGATGAAGAGATGCCTTCACCAAACCAACCCCTTCCTCCAAAGGTACTGGGCATTGTGATTTGTGATCATGTGCCTTTACCCCCAAAGCCTGTACCTTTTTTCATGTTACTCACACAGTCACACTTACCTTTCATGTTATGAAGTGGAAAATGGCCCCTGGAGGTAGGGTTTGCCTCCTTGAAGTTCTTAGTCTTCTTAGGGAGTTACAAAATTGTATTTACACAGTAAATGGGCAGGGTGGGTGAAGCCTTGGACTTGTTTGGTCTATTTTAAGAAATTTACCGTGTTAACCTGGGTTCTTAGCCCCATCAGCTCATGTCATAATGACCGATAGGCCAGTCCCTTATGGTGCAACGGATGCCAGCAGGAGTTGCTTATCATACATATGGGCTTTGTAGGTTCTAGGTTGCTTATAAGTTGAACAATACCTAGATAAGTTTAAGGGTTTATACAGTATGCTAGTTTATTTGTAAAGAGAACCCCTGCATGGTCCTCCACTAAATAATCATTTTAATTTCTTTTATGCCATTGATTTTAAAAGGTTGGAAATCCATTCCATCATTATTACCTCCTGTTCGCAGCCTGCCATTTACCATGCCTGTCCTTTGTGGACCGCGAATGCCACTCAGAAATTGTCAAGTATCTGGGCAGCTCCAACAGTGTTAAAAGGGCTAGCTCATAGAATATTTTATTGAATAAGGAGAGAGAATGATAAGGTAGCTCTCCATGAAGAGCTAAGCTCACATACTTTTCTATGATTCATCATTCATGTGTCTATGCTTGCACATTTTTCTATATAGCATGTTAGGTTACTCTTTTTTTTTTAAGTTCATATGAGCTAGCAAGTTGACTCTGTTGTTGAGGGTGCCCTTACTAGCTCAACAATTGATCTAGAAATGATCCAATATGAAGCAATTATCTCATTTCCTTTTCTCATTTTTCTGGGTCGAAATAAAATGTTCTTTGATTTACCATTTCTTGGGCTGAACCCTAGATATTTCTGCCAGCATTTTGCTGCTGTTTTGCAGTCCACTTCTGTTAACCATATGTATGGTACCACCAGTCCTGGATGATGTTTATCGGTAGGATCAATTTACATTTTAGTCTTTCAACTTTGGCTACCACTTCCATTACTATCATTGATCACCTTGTTGCAGTTGCCAAGAACTCTACCAGTCTACCTATGTTCTTACAGTGGCTCTGGCTCCCACAACTTATGTGGTTTCCTCCTGCTTTCATCTGTATTGTCTTATTTGCCACATGATGCTTAGATCTCCAGATATGTTGTTCATTTTTAGCCAATTTGATAAGTCCCTCAGAGAGGTATAGCACATTATGACAGTTTTAGATGGTTTGGATGTAAATGCAAATCCATGTGTTCTCACTTGTTATCTATCAGGGAAACACACATTTACAGAACATAAACTGTCATTTTGGGGCTGTGCCACTGTTACCATTTTTTCTCTATTCCCATCAGTCTTTTGTTTCAACCTTAACCACTTGACGTGCTGCTAACCATCGTTGTAGCATGGAGTGCCCAACTTCAAAAAACCAATGGCATAGAATATAATTGTTTTATGGCAATTGTTCAATCAGGTGTTATTCAGTGGCTATAACAAATCTTCTTATTTATGTAGTGTCTCCAAGCGAGCACATAAGTTATCTGAGCTTTTTCATGAATGTCCTTTATAGCTATCAATCAAGGATATAAATGAGATTGTCAAATATGAAGAGATGTCCTTAAAATGAAGTGATGAACAGAGAATTATAATGCAGTGTATTAGCATCATAGGCTCATAGCATGCAGTTGCAGTTGAAGGTTCTAACATGTCCATGGATGACTCATGTTTTTTCAGATCTTTTAAAAGCATAAAAATAGTTATAATTATCTCTGTCTGTGGAACTTATTGTTCCAATCATGGAACATAGCTTCAAATATTTAATACTAATTGATGTTTGATATATTAGATAGTTCAGCATCAGAAAATTCAGTTTTGTTTTGTTTGTTTAAGAAATGTTGCAACATTATATCTGCATGCTGATATGGTTATGTTGACCTCTTCAGATGGGACGTGTTGATGGCTTTTCTTCGCAGCAAAACAGAGACGATATTAAATTCACTTGGACAGATGTGACAGAGAGAATTATTAAGCCATCCACATCAATTGGTACTTTCTTATCATTTCACTTCATTCATTGAAGTGGTGCTTACCTTTTTTTCCTTTTTCATTTGAGTTGCAGTTGTTAACTAAAGTTAAACTGTATATTTTTATGGGTACTGCACTTATGGATTAGTTTACCTTTTGGAAGTTCTACAGCAGTGTTGTTTGATATGGTTTATATTTTTGGACATTGTGATTTCTTATTATGACTTCTGTTTTAAAACCTACCCAGTTAGTGATGACCCGACTGACCCATATGAACAGCTGGAGTTAATTTCAGGGATAATTTTGTAGCTGCTGCTTTTTGTCATTACAGTTACCCAGTTATGTTCAATTCTTTGTTAAGAGGAAATTCTACATAGTAATTTCTTATAATTTTTTTCCTACCCTTCGATGGTCAGATAGGTCAGTATACAAGGATGCTGGGGAAGATACTCTGCCAAGCACATCTGGTGATGATAATGGACATGACTTTTAAAGAGAATAAGTATAAGAAATGATATTTGGAGAAGATGCTCTGAAAATTCCTCCTTCGGAGTCATACTGTCTGAGTCGTCCTATTAGGAGAGGCCATTTAATGTGTCTCATAATTATTCACTGCATCAGGTAGGAAACCAGATTAATGCATGCTTATTTTTTTTAAAGATAGTTCAAATGTGGTATGCTTCTCTATGTATATGTACTTGAAAACACAACCCGTTGTAATCATGGAGTATTTCAGTTCATTTGCCAAGGTTTCTTTTGGTAGTTCTATAATGGTTGAGTAGGAGTGTTTTGGCTTTAAAAGTAATTATTTTTGAGACAATGGATAGGACTCTGGGCTGCAAAACCAGTAAAGGTTTCCGTTTTAGAAAGGCTAAGCTGGATGCTTGCAACAGATGTATGTTTCTCCAAAAAGGGTTGGAGGAAAGTAGATATCCTTTTGAATGGTCATCATACTTTTGTCACTATGCCCTGTCATTCTTGTGTATGTGTCATATTTCGAGATTTTCTTTTATAAACATTATTTGTAGGTTTTAGAAGATTTACGCACTATTTGGAACTGGGTACTGACAGAAAAGTGGCATATCAACCCAAGAGACAGAGGTCTATATTCTGCAATTCTTGTTCTTGGGGAGACATTTGACAACCGAGGTATTTCTCCCTTCATACAATAGAATTTTAGGGTGCAAGGTGGGCTCACCCATTTATGAAGTACATCTATATGGTCTTCTCATGATAGATCACTTTCTTGGGTTCATGTGAGACCTGATATCACTTGCCACTCCATAGAATACTGTCCTGTGTGATGCTATTGCTTAGTGAATTGCTTTACTAGACATCTACTACATGTTAATTTAAGAGAGTAACAACAGATGAAGAAAAATGCAGACACCATCATTATTTATGTGCCTAGGATGGGCTCATTGATCTTTTTATCATCTGATTCGGTTTGTGTTACATGGTGTGTTCTGTTTGTATTTGAATGTTTCTTAAGCTAATGTGGTATTGGTTTTCTTTGAGTTCAACATCCTAGCAACCTTTTCTCCCAGTCGACATGATTGTCATGTGTTAACCACATAACATAGTTTCTTAGCAATACAGTTCGGATAAACATGTAGTTCTCAAATAGATTCTTTCCTGAAGCACATATTCACATACTATGTGGTTGTCGTCTGATTTGATTTGTTGGCTTTGCAATATCTGTGGACATGATCTTTTGTCAGGTGGTACATTTTTATTTGTGTCATGATGGTGTATCCTACGTTATCCTTTGTCCAGTTTGTGAATCTTCATCCTATTGTTGTTTGTCATCACTCATCAATTTGTCTGATCTCCTTTTCTAATGATTTAAATTTAAATGTCCATCATCCATGTAGTTAAGGAACATTTAAATTGTTAAATTCATAATTAGTCACAGCTCACAGCGGTTCAATGTCTCTATCATATGTTTGCTTTTCTTTTCTGTTTTTATTACTTTGT